>JAQIUQ010003297.1:0-26458 GCA_030378365.1 Hybognathus amarus
AAGGCCATTGCACACTGAGTACGACATTTTCGAATACGTTGTTTTTCGTGTTCGTCAGCCTAAAAATTCGTCACGCATAGAAACCTTGCACACCGAGTCTGATGCCGTATTTATCAAACATTTGCTGGAAAAAACGCAAAAATACCTAATGGATTCATCAAGCAGTGAGGATGATTTTGTTGCCCTCTCTCTTATTGAAAAGAGAAGAAAGAGAAAATATTGCGTCCATCCAATCCTGAAATTGCGCCGAGAGGAAGGAGAGTTTCACCTCCTTATCAAGGAGTTGCGAATTTATCCCTAGCGATTCAAAATTTACTTCAGAATGTCAGTGGGACAGTTTGATGCTTTGCTAGCGATTCTGGAGCCACATATTAAAAACAAGACCACCAATTTCCGTTAACCAATCGATTCTGAACGGAGATCTGGCTGTATGTCTATAAGGTATGGACACACCCTCACGTGGCCCGGTTGAAGCGCTGGGCAGACAAAACAACTAAGCTGTGATATATTGTGACCAAATAATACATTAGTTATTGAATTGGCTGCTCAATCACTTCTTATTCGATCCTAAATTTCAATCTGATTGAAAGGGGAGGTTTATTAATTTCATAATCCAATATAGAGAAGAGAACATAAACACTTGATCGAACTGAAAACCGAAACTGAAAGCACGGCGCAAATGTGCAATGATTTGAGGACGAGCTCCCCCGGCCTGAATTGTCAAAAGACCTCTCAAAATGCTGGCTCTGGATGCGAAAAACGCAGAAAATCGAACCCGATCCGATTAATTTTATGACGGACGAAAGTTTCGGAGGCGGTGTGCAAGCAAGATCGACATAACGTGAGAGTCGAATTTTTTTTTACACTGCGAAAATTTCAGATGCGAATTTCGGACTCTGTGTGCAATGGCCTTTACACTCCGAAAGCAATCCGGTAGAGTGAGTTTTTCATCTACCTCTGGAAGTGGTCAAAAGTGGACAAGATCAAAACGGTTTAGACCCCGTTTACCTGTATTTAGCGTCATCCACTTGTTATCCGATCTGCCACAACGCATCTTAATACCAGGTGTAAACAGGGCCAGTGTGTGTAAATTCTGCCATCTTCAAGTAATCAAGCGGTCCATCCACAGGTATTGATGTTGAACAAGTGTCAGTGGTGATCAACTTTGACCTTCCACTGGACAAAGATGGCAATCCAGACAACGAAACGTACCTCCACCGGATCGGGTAGGACTGGACGCTTTGGCAAGAGAGGACTCGCTGTCAACATGGTGGACAGTCAGCGCAGCATGGAGATTCTCAAGACCTACGAGAGGCATTTTAGTAAGTCTGTCTATTAGTTTATCTAAGAATAGTTCACCCAATAATTATGGTATTTTTAATTAACTAAAGAAATGAGTAATTATAAATTGTTCAAATATTATTCATATATTTGTTTTATAATTTAAATCAATGTTATTGTAGTATCATTGAAATACTATTATAGTGTTTATTAATCATTTGAATCTCTTTTTATTTTTATATTTAATTTTGTGTTTTTGTCATTTTTTATAGTTTTTGATTGATTGATATTTTTTTTTTTTTAAACTGTTTTAAACTAAATTAAAATTAGAAATGTTGCCTTTTTTGTGTATTTTATTTGATTTTAGTGAACGTTTATTTTATTTCAAGCTACAAATTTATGTTTTAGAACATAAAGTTTATGTTCTAGTTTTAGTGAACTATAATAACCCTGAGTTATATACATAATTGTTACACATGTTATTATTAATTATAATATGGTGCGTGTGTGTGTGTATGTGTATGTATGTGTGTATATATATATATATATATATATATATATATATATATATATATATATATATATGTGTGTGTATATGTATGTGTGTGTATACAGTATATATATATATATATATATATATATATATATATATATATATATATATATATGCACATTTTTATTAATAATTAATTAATGATATTAATGTATATAAATTACAAAATAATTAATAATTATAAAATGAATATTGGCTTGTTTTATTTATTTGTTTGTTTTTCCCAACAGATAAGAAAATTTGTGAGGCTGGACACGGATGATCTTGACGACATTGAAAAAATCACCTACTGAAGTGAATGAAGAGCGAAATCCACATTATTTGCAAAAAAATCAGTTCTGCTGTTACCGTATGATGTTTACATCAATTATCTGTGCATAATGCGCTACTGACTCTGAGCTTGATGCCAAATAGTTTTGATTCTAAACTTCTAGTTATTACAGGACCTTTTGACAGTGTGTTTTGATTTAGAAGTGAATTGCAATACTAATTCCTATATTTATTCTTGTTTACTGAAGACAGTTTAACGCAGGCATTTTGTCTGTTTATCTACTTGACTAATGAAGCATATCTTGCAGTGTTGCAATACCTTTTGGTCTTACGTGTGAATAGTTTCATAACAGGCTTCAGTATTTATTCTATCTCAGGATCTGTCAGCAAGGAAGAGAATCTCAGGTAAATATAATTAACCATTGGGATTTCATTTACTTTGCACCAAATTATAAAGCGCACAAATGACACAGTCCCTTAAGACAAAGTCAAAACACTAACAATCCTCAAGAACACTTCAGAATAAATAGACATTTTGTAATTGGACTTACTGTGTATTTACAGAGTATTATTGTGAAAAAGATGCCATTATACTTGAACTGCAAAAACCTTTTGGAGGAAGAAAGAGTTCTTGTTCTGTTCAGAAAGACCAAATTTGAGTTTGAGTTTTAAGTTGCACTGAATTGTTTGGACATTTGCTTGCACTTTCTGTTCCGTTGTAGGAAATGCAGCACTTTTACAAAGAGCTACTGAAGAGTGGTTGTTGTTTTGTGGCTATATTGTTAGAAATGGCTGCTCTACTCTTGTTTGCGAAAGCAAAATTATTTTAGTTTGTTTACATTTTTGCTGCTCAAAGTAATGCACTTTGTTTGACTGAAACCCATTTGCGATTGCATTTAGCATTGCAGGTTTTTTTGTACTTTTGCTGCATTTAGGGTTTTATAGTTGTTTTCTCTCAAATTCTTATATTAAAAAAACTACCAGATGGCTCATTTCTGTGTGTGATCAATCATTTTCACTTCTTTACAAGCATTAAATGCAACACGTCATAATCTTCAGCGTAATTCATACTTTGTTGTTGTTGCTTTTTTTGGTCTTTCCAACTCTTTGCATTTATTGAAACACTTTTAGCACTTTTAACAAAGTTTTAACATGCATCCGGCCTGCAGTTTGTGTCAGAATTATTCATTGTCATTATTTTGCATAAAGAAAACAACTCTGTGTATATATTGGGGAAATGTTTTTAATCATCAAAAAAATATCAGTTCGAAAAGTCTTAATGGTCTCAAAAATAAGTTTAATTTTCTCTAAGCAACTTTATCTACAATATATAAACTTTTATACTAGATAAATGTAACACAAAAAAATTTCACAGTTGACTTTGGCATGAATATGACCCATATATATATATATATATATATATATATATATATATATATATATTTATATTGCCTTCAGTTCAATCTAATGTTATTTTTAATGTCATTCTCTAACTCTTAACTTAAACTGATTAGATAAATACACATTTTACAATCACATAATTAATCATGAGGTTTTGAAATGTTTATCGGACAGCAAATCTGTGTTTTTATGCTATTCGAGTGTCCATAGAAAATTTGCCCTGCATTAATGTTTCAAGTTAAATCTGTGTCTTCTTGGGAAATGCATAAAACTGACTTGTTTAAGACACCACATTGAGCCAAGCTCATTGTAAGGTTTGTAAAAGTCCTGCGTGGTACATCCATAGTCTCAATCACACAGTTGTCAAACCTCTCCCCGAACTCCTCCTCTGCGGCTGATAGGACCCCGGAGCTGGTCTGTTGGCCGGAAATTGCACTTGAATCTCTGACCGCATGAGCTTCTGATAGCAAGCAGCAGGCCCGAGTCCCTCCGCTCTCACTTGCTGACCCCTCTGACATCACATCCTGATGGGCCTTTGTGTGGACATGTGACGCGTGTTGACATATGTGGCTGCTGTCACCTTGACTGAACTTCCGGTTCAGTAGCTGTTTTTTTCTCTATGGATGGCAGAACTCTGTATTTGTTGAGTGAGACAGGCTCATCCGGGAGTCTGTCGGTGAGTACGTCTGTACTTGTTCGACTGCCGCATCTCAGGAATGGCTCGGGATCGAAGGCTCTGGTTTGATCTGCCATTGGCCTTGGCAGCTGGAGGTTGGGGTGGAAGAGACGAGGGCCGAGAAGGTGGATCCCCACTCGAAGTTTGAGCCATCATGGGTCTGCTGCGCCCCTTAGAAGACTTGGGTCTGATAACATGCATCCTGTCTCCTGAGGACATTGAAATCTGATCAGAAAGATAGATAAAAGACAGACAGACAGACAGACAGACAGACAGACAGATAGATAGATGACAGACAGACAGACAGACAGATAGACAGACCGATAGACAGACAGACAGATACAACAGAACATACAGACAGATAGATAGATAGATAGATAGATAGATAGATAGATAGATAGACAGACAGACAGACAGACAGACAGACAGACAGACCGATAGACAGACCGATAGACAGACAGACAGACCAGATCAGACTAACAGATAGACAGACAGACAGACAGACAGACAGACAGACAGACAGACCGGCCGACCGACAGACCGACAGACAGATATAGATAGATAGATATATATAGATAGAGATAGATAGAGATAGATAGATACATAGATAGATAGATAGATAGATAGATAGATAGATAGATAGATAGATAGATAGACAGATAGATAGATGATAGATACATAGATAATAGAGATAGATAGATAGATAGATAGATAGATAGATAGATAGACAGATAGATAGACAGACAGATAGATACGATAGATAGATAGATAGATAGATAGATAGATAGACAGATAGATAGACAGATAGATAGATAGATAGATAGATACATAGATAGATAGATACATAGATAGATAGATAGATAGATAGATAGCAGACAGACACACACACACATATAGAGAGAGAGCGAGAGAGAGACTAACGTTACCTTATGGAATGCAAATAACTTCAATAGGTTTCAGTTTATAGGTTGAAGTTTGTTTAAATATTCAATAAATAATGGTATATTGTAAAATCTTAGATATGTCGTACCTTTATATTGTTGTTTTGCTTCTTTCAGTCGTTGTTGAAGAGATCAAGCGAGGAGGCATTTTCTCCTCAGGCGCTAGTGTTGCGACGCCTGGCGTCTCCGTGGCAACGCGTCTGAAGCGGAAGTGCGAGCTTTTTTGTAAACAATTACGTCGTTTTTGACAGTATTTCACTGGAAAGAAATAATATCCAACTAAGTTAGCTCCCAAACGGTTATGCTTGCAGATTTTTTCAACGTATATGTATTCTGTAAACATTTGTTTTACCACTGCAGTCAGATAACGTTACATCTCCTTTGGTACAGTTCAGGTTATCTATCTCCTTCTAAAAATGTGATTTACTTTTTTCGGAAATATATTTATTTATTTATCGGTAGTAACCATGCTGTTAAACTTGTTTTATTATTTTTTTTATTAATATTATTCACAAGAACAAATTTCTTAATACTGCATAGATAAGTCTTTCTTGTTCATAGTTTCCATACATAAATAAGACTAACACATTTCTTAAGGATTAAGTTCTTAACTTTCTTACTGAGCATCCAGTACCTATTTTTTTTCAATGCAGTGCTGTTTAAGAATTAATTTATTTATTTTAGTGTTTTCTTTTTTTATATGCTTCTCATTGCACTGGTGCTGCTGTGGAAAAGTCTGCCTTATTCATTTCATTACTCATGCAATTATGCAGGACTTTTAACCAGATAATTGTGCATTTTGGTGCAAATTTTACTATAGACACATTAATAATTGCAGTTTAAAAGGTGTGAACAAAAGTTCAACAATTATAACAATGATTACCTCTAAAGTTAACATATTGCAGCTGGAAGTTGGCATTAAAGTTTCAGAATGATTAAGTATATATGCTGGTAAACTAAAGTTTGCAAATCTCAATTGTATTTTGGATGGAAGCTTTGTACTAAATATGAATAATCAAATACTCATTGTATGGCTTATTAAGAGGTGTGTTGTTTGTCAAACTGCAAATTAAATTGTAAATGTAAAAAGTATTACATTTCATCTTCATCTTCTGAAGTTTAAAAAACAATGTTTATATTCCTCGAAATGCAAGATATTATAAAAGAATAACCATGACAAAAACACAGATTGTATTATATTTAATTTTTGAATGCATTTCATATTATATCAACCAAATCTCTCCCTTTGTCATTTCAGCAAAGACACACATTCAACATGAATTCAAGTGAAATAACACCATCACTAATAAGATAATTAACATGACCTATATATTCAAATATACAGCACTTTAAATTTAAATATATATCATAAACATCTTGTAACTTTACATCTCTATGCTCAAATATATTAAAATATACCCAGCGTTTAATGCCCACTCAGCCAATAAAGTAGTGTAAAATGAGCAGATCCCTGCTTAAAATGTGCATTAAATCTGCATATTGCATGTGCCTTCGGCAAACCAAATGAATAAACTTTTTACAGCCAGACAGTAAAATAAAATAAGTCCATGTTTGTAATGAATAAGTGAGTTTGAGCCACTAGAACTATGTATTACTTAGTGGAAGGAATCTATGGTAACTCCAGGAGGTTGTTCTTGGCATACAAGTCTTCTGTGATCTGGTATACTTCAGAGATGAGGGGCAAAGACTCTCCTAACAGAGCAACCACCTGCACCTGATCTCCCGCATTCATCACATTAAAGAAGGTTTCTCGTCCTGGAAGTGCACAGAAGGCCACGCCGACAGCTTTCCGGATGAGCCAGGGGTGGTGCTGAGCCAGAGACTCATTATAGGCATCCGAACACATGACGGAGGTCTTGCTGTCCTCGGCGCTGGTCCGCAGTCTCTCGAGGAAGAGCTCCAGCCAGCGCAGAGCACGATGGAGCCTCAGGAGAGTCCGGCAACCGGATTCTGGGTAGACACCTCTTTTGGTGAGGTCCACCAGCTCATTTTCCAGCTCATACTTCACCATGGACTGGATGGTGACATAGTGGGATCCATTTTCTCCTGAAAGGAAGTTCTCTAGGATCTGGATTTTGCAGATCACATCCTTGGAGATGAAGGAAAACACATTCCCTAAACTGTTCATGAAGCTGGGATGGGAAAAGAGGGGCAATTCATTATCAGCCAATCCATATTTAGACAGTATTAATACATTTTTGTACTGATTCATTCTTGCCATACTTTTCCAGACATTTGCAATTATATATATTTTTATTTATGACCATTAGACACTTTTAAATGGGCAATGACTCTTACATATATTTATGTAAATTGTCCATGTTTTCTAATTAACCCTATAAGACCATCATGTAAAACAATAATAAAACATGTACCCACCTGACCAGCTCTTTCCATCCTGCTATATAATATTGAATGTAAACCTCCTTATTCTCAGTTAGGCTTGATCTGAATGTTTCTAAAACCCTCTGAAGACTGAATGTATCTGCCATTTTTGTTATTTCTTATTTAACTACCACGGAATAGACGATTCTTTTTGGGCAAATCCTTATAACAGGGAATAAAAGTCCTTATTTATTAATTAGCAAGTAAAAAGTATCGTATGTGCTCTTCTTTGGGATCATATCATTAAAAGGCTTTGCTCTCCCTTTGATCCTTTCTTTTGCGATGACTTCCTGCATTCTTCAAGCAACGTAGGCAACATTAGGCCAATCAAATCACATTTTTCATGTCACATGATATAAAATGCCCATGGTTTTTTTTTTTTTTTTTTTTGGACGTTGGTTCTAACAATGACGCATTCACGCAACGACGTGACATTGGTCTTCCATGAGGGGGCGCTTGCGGCGGATTCAAATGGACTGAACACCATAATCTTGTTATGAACAACACCGTTTTTTACCTGATAACAAAACATAAACACGCCCCTGAAATCTGAATGAAAATTATAAAAAAATGTAAAAAAAAAGTCCAGTCTAGAAATCACAAACGAACATGATTGGTCCAAACTCACCAGCGCTGTGAAAAGTAACAGTTACCACTGTGAACTGTCTGTCTTTGCTTCGCTTTAGTAGCGGTCTAGATATTAATTTACTCCTGAATAATAACTGTGAATGACTTTAATAGGCATTCAAATTAAAATACACCGTGAATAGTTAAAATAAGAATTATTATTTAGAATTATAGACAACGGTTGGGCCACTGAGCCACGCCCACACACGATATGCTTGCTTCTCATTTGTTGTTCAATCCTGTGGCGTCATGGCTAAAGTTGTTTAGCTGCTGTGCTAACCTGTTCTACTATTTGAACATATCCACACACTTGTACAATCTTCACAGTTGGTTTACATCCCTTGAAAGTGTACAAACTGACTAACATGCACCCTCCAAGTGTTCATATCCAGCTAATCTACAGTTAACTTATAGTTCGACTGTCAGTTTATAACGTTAAACATATAACATTGATTTCTGATCTTTTCAAAGCTGTCAGGATGCCTGAAATC
The DNA here is from genome assembly GCA_030378365.1 of Hybognathus amarus. Classification (NCBI taxonomy): domain Eukaryota; kingdom Metazoa; phylum Chordata; class Actinopteri; order Cypriniformes; family Leuciscidae; genus Hybognathus; species Hybognathus amarus. The sequence continues at coordinate 8,647 of JAQIUQ010003297.1, forward strand.
AAAATCACGCCTTTAGGTAAGACGTTTGCTTAATTTTGTAGATAACATTTCTGAAAAACGTGTATAAATAAGCCATTGTCAAACATGTGATACTTAACCGGTAATATATACAAATATTATTATATTAATCAGCGTGTTTTTGTTTTCAAGTGTTGATGGTAATTTGCTTATATGAAGTCTAATATACGTAATATAAGTTGTTAAGGTATAATTTAACCTTAAAACAACTTCTATTACAGATGTATATTAGACTTCATATATATCATATAATAATACCATATTGTGTGCATAGGCCTATTGAATGCATTTTGTATTTGTGTGTGTGTGTGTGTGTGTATATATATATATATATATATATATATATATATATACTCTCAAACACACACACATACATATGAGTTTTACGTTTCATATTATTATGAATAACTACATATATATATATATATATATATATATATATACACACACACACACACCGACACACAGACACACACATACAGTACATATATATGAGTTCATGTTTCATATTATTATGAATAACTACATTAGAACTACATTAAACTAACTATATAAATTATTTTGTTTTCTGGCAGGGGCTGGTCAGGACGATCGGCCGAAGCTGTATTCTGGTCTCCATTCGGGGGCAAAAACATTATGCTTGACTGCGGGATGCACATGGGCTATAACGATGATGTGTGTTCTTTCTATGTTCACATGTGTATATTTTGAGGATACTTCTGTTGTCTACTAGTCCCTTAACTTTCTGTGTTTCATTTCAGAGACGTTTCCCAGATTTTAGTTACATTACCCAGAACGGTCGCCTCACTGAGTTCTTGGACTGTGTCATTATAAGGTTAGTTTATACTTGATTTGTATCATGTGACGGTTATGTGAGTTTTCCTCCTCTTCATTGTGTTTTTTCCTCCTTTATGTTCCTCTCAGTCATTTCCATCTGGATCACTGCGGTGCTCTTCCCTACATGAGCGAGATGGTGGGTTACGACGGGCCCATCTACATGACCCACCCCACCAAAGCCATCTGTCCCATCCTGCTGGAGGACTTCAGAAAGATCACAGTCGACAAAAAGGGAGAGACCAACTTCTTCACTTCACAGATGATCAAAGACTGTATGAAGAAAGTTGTGCCACTCAACCTCCACCAAACAGTTCAGGTAAAGTTCATTGTCTAAATTAATAAAATTAATTTAATTATTTAAAATTAATTAACTGATTTTTTATTTTTATTTTAGTTAATTCAATAATTTAAACCGGTACTTATTGATATAAATAGTTTTAGTAATTTAATATGTATTTTTTTATTGTAAAATGTTCCCTATTGGAAATGTTTTAAATAAAATGAAGTTTAAGCTTCAAATATGTTGTGTTGTTTTTTTTTGATAATTTTATCTGACTTATTTATCTGACCTTGCCCCATCAAGGTAGATGAAGAGCTTGAGATCAAAGCGTACTATGCAGGTCATGTGCTGGGAGCCGCCATGGTTCAAATTAAAGTTGGCTCGGAGTCTGTTGTCTACACAGTGAGTGTCACATGACCTGTTGCATACTCTCAAATGTATGATGTTCCAGCTATTGACTTAATTTGCTAATTATATCTAAATCAATTTGTATAGGGTGATTACAACATGACACCAGACAGACATTTGGGGTGAGTGAAATCTCTTTTTGTCACATATTTTATGTAAGTCATGTTTAAAGGAATAGTTCACTAAAAAATGTAAATTTAAATTAGTTCTGTTCCTTCATTGACAGCTACGCAACTACCATTTTGATGCTCCAAAAAGTTCTTAAAGAGATTGTAAAACTAATCCACATGAACTCGGTTTTCCAAATTTTCTGAAGAGACTCAATCGCTTTATATGATGAACAGATTGAATTTAGACTTTTATTCACATTTAAATATTCATCAGCAAACATAAACATGCATTACGTGCAATAACAAACCTCATTGTTTTTAAGAGCCATATTTCATATTTCAAAATGTATGTTTTAATATGTTTATTGCGTAAATTTGATATAATAATTATTTTTGTTAATTAGTAATTTACTGTTCGAATAATTTCTTTGATTTATATTTGTTCTTACCGCATGTTCAGTGACTTTTATTTTGTAGCGCATGTAAAAAAGTTTTGACGCACATGCAATAAGTGCAGACGCACCGTGAGAAGAACACAAAGCTTTTTATTATAATATAGCATAAATTGCCTCACAACACAAGTATAGTGTCTATACAAATAAGTTGTTGAGAAGACATCACTGTGCAAGAGTATTATACTGTATGTAATAAATGTGATTATTTATTGACTTGAAGAATAAAACAGTGATGAAGGAACTTTATGGACTTAAGTGTGAACACAAGACGAGAAGATACGCGTCAAAACTTGTGGAGTAAATATAAAACATTCAAATGTGTTTAAATTTTAATTTCTGGCTGAACTAACCCATTCAATTCTCTGACTTTATATACTCAGAGCTGCTTGGATTGACAAATGCCGGGCCAGATGTTTTGATATCAAGAATCCACGTATGCCACTACGATCAGAGACTCCGAACGCTGCAGGGAAAGAGATTTCCTGAAGAAGGTTCAGCGAAACAGTGGAAAGAGGAGGCAAGGTAGAGACAAGACTTCAGTCCAATCAGATTTTAGAGCGCTAACTATCCATTTTTTAATGTCAGTTCAATCATACGGTCTCAGACTGTTAATTTCGGTGTCTGTATGTTTTAGGTTTTGATTCCAGTGTTTGCTCTGGGAAGAGCACAGGAACTCTGTATTTTGTTGGAAACATTCTGGTGAGCTTGTATAAGCGTGATATATATCTGTAAGGATGCTAATGGGAACTGTATATTGGCACAGAACGGTGTCTAAGTGCTGGTTGTTCACTTTAACAGGGAGAGAATGAATCTGAAAGCACCCATTTATTTCTCCACCGGGCTAACGGAGAAAGCCAATCACTATTACAAACTCTTCATCACCTGGACCAATCAGAAGATCGGCAAGACCTTTGTACAGAGAAACATGTTTGAGTTCAAGCACATCAAAGCCTTTGATCGCTCATATGCTGATAACCCTGGACCAATGGTGAGGCCACTACAAAACAACTTGAAGTCATTTATATAATCTGCAAGTTTATGTTCATGCATTTTTTATTATTATTATTATTGTGGAAAATATATATCGCATCAATTATTTCTCATTATTAAATTAAACGTATAGAAACCTTTAGAATATTAATGAGTGTTCTAAAAATAATATCATTACATTTTTAAGTCTTATTTCTTTAAATCTGATTATATATACTCTGCAATTCTATGTGGCATATTATATGGATTTCTTTATTGTTTAATTAATAATAAAATTATATTATGCAACATATTTTGTTATCCATTATTATTTCTTATTATTAAATGACACACGCAGAGACCTTTTAGGATATTAATTAATATTCAGCTTTTATATTCAATTGTTAATATTCTTAAATTAATAATAATTAAACAAGTTTTTTTTAATCTGACCATTGAGATACTTTGATAATTTATATACTATTATTATTATGACTACTGCTTTATGCATTCTTATTGTTATTATGAACTGATACATGCAGAAACCTTTTAGAATATTTAACATGAATTTTTAAATCTTTTCTTAAATTTAAATCTTAAAGATTTTTAAATCTTAATTTCTTTAAATCCTATTTTCCTTTTTTAATACAATAATTACATTTTAAATGTCATATTAAACATGTTCGTGATAACTGGAATATTTTTAAAGATTTTCCACATCTGATCACAGGAATTAATCGGTAAACAAATCTGAACTCGAGTCTTTTTGGTGATCAGAATCAAAAAATTTGAGATTCAATTCAACTGCCAAGAACTGCCTCAGAATCAAAGAACTGATTCTTTTTGCGAAGACATTAACTTTGTAGCCGTTTTTTTTTTTCTCATAGCATTCAAAAAGACTTGATAGATTGTTGTGAAGTGAATCAAATGAGTGCATGATTTTATAAAAAGCAGCCAGAGACTTTAATATCTGTTCCATCAGGTTGTGTTCGCCACCCCTGGAATGTTGCATGCTGGGCAGTCTTTACAGATATTCAAGAAATGGGCCGGGAATGAAAAGAACATGGTAAGAAACCTTATGAAACAGCAGAAGATGTTACTGCTAAACACTGTACCACTTCAGCTCGTCCAATGCCTGTTCAAGCTCAGTAGCGGTTTATCAAAAGAAAATATATGAGTTTAATGTATTTGTTTCTCAGGTAATCATGCCAGGATACTGTGTGCAAGGCACTGTGGGACATAAGATCCTGAATGGACAGAAGAAACTGGAGATAGAGGGAAGACAGACGGTAATTACTAGCACAAACACAGATTTTAATTGACCTTCACTAGATGGCATCAGAGAACTTTAGTAGCATTCTAAATGGAGAACTGTAGTTTCTATGTTGTCCACTGTTTCCCTTAATTTTCATAAAAATCAGCCATTTTTACCTTCCTTGACCAAACCAAAAGTTTATTAAACCTCTGTATTTCACCTCTGAATCTCTGTTCGGTTACTTTTCAAAACAATACCCAAGTAACTCAGGTACTCGTGGTTTATGTTAGTGTAAAAAAGGCATTGAAAAGAATAGTTTGTGTCAACAAGTGTTTATTAATTGTCAGCCCAGAGTTTTTTACTTGTATTGTAGAAACATTATAGTAACACGTTTAATTTTATTTTTAACATGTTAATTGACACGCAATATTAAAACCATAATATCCGATATCTTCTGACATCACAAAATATGTGATAAAATTCATTTAACAGTTAGGCTTGGGTATAATACAACATTAGCCTCTTCTTTTAACATTTCAGAGACCTTCAAAAAAACAATAATGGATCTGGATCACTTGGATCTTCACTCAACCGTTTCAAAATAGTTTATTATCTAAAATCTATCTATCCATCCATCCATCCATCCGCACACAGTGGTTGAAGTATTTGACTAGCCAACTAGTCTATGCAAGCACTTGTCTCATATGTGGTGTATGTGTGTGTTTAGTTGGAGGTGGAAGCTGCAGGTGGAGTACATGTCCTTCAGTGCTGGCGCCGACGCCAAAGGCATCATGCAGTTGATCCGCATGGCAGAACCCAGGAACATACTGCTGGTGCACGGAGAAGGCCAAGAAAATGGAAGTTCCTCAAAGACAGAGATCGAACAGGAGTTCAGTAGGTCTCACAACTTCTCAAAATGTATTGTATTGTTTTTAACTGCAGACTGCTTTACTGTCACTTATTTCCAGTTCTGTGATTTATTCATGGGCAGTTTTGGGGGTAATGCATTACAAGTAACGTGAGGTATCGGATTACTTTTTTCCATGTAACTAGCAAAGGAACTCATTACTTTAAAACTTACAACAAAATATCTGAGTTACTTTTTCAAATAAGTAAAATGTTTTCCCATTGATTGACTCTGTCCCCATGTTGAGAAATCAGGAGTAAGTGGTGTGTGTAAAGGTTAAACCATAGAGACAGTAAAAAAATTGCCTGTCTTCAGTCTCTACCTCTTGGTGTAAACATGATGGTTATTATAGTTCTAGACTAAATGTAAACATTCATTTACTACTTGCACAAAAGACAGATTCAGTGTTTGTCAAAATGTCAAAAAAAGTGAAATGCCAGCTCAAAATAATACACAAACGTGCAATAATTAAATGATATATATATATATATATATATATATATATATATATATATATATATATATATATATATATATATATATACTTTATGTACTTAATTTCACTTTATGAACCAGTGTTTTTGCTGCTGACCTTCGATGATCCAATTCAACCATACTAATTAGCAAAATAACAAAAAATTAATTAAAATTAATTAATTAAAATTATTTAATAAAAATAACTTTAATTCGCCCTCTAGTGAACAGGCATGAGTTTGCATTTTCTTCAGCCTATGGCTTATTTAAGTATTAGAAAAAGTAAAGGAATTAAAAAAGGGAATTTAAGTGCAAAACTTTCCATAAAAGGTAACTACAGGCAAGTAACACAACCAGTTACCTTTTCAGGGAGTAACGCAATATTGTAGCATACGATCAGTGAAATAGTTTACTTTTCAGTGTTTTGACATATTCGCTTTTGTTTTACCCAATACAGGTGTTAGTTGCTATATGCCGGCCAATGGAGAACGACGACCGTAGTGACGAACCCCAGCGTCCCTGTGGACATCTCGCTCAACCTGCTGAAGAGAGAAATGGCTCTCGGAGGTGATCTTTGACACGTACACCACGCTTATATTTGACCTGTCTACAGACAAGCTATCATGACTTTTCTGTCCTATGGTTAGGGGGTCTTGTAGTTTCTGCTTTTCTATCTACAGATATAAATATAAATATACATATACATGAAACTTTCTCACAGGTCCATTGCCTGATCCTAAAAGACCTCGCACCATGCACGGGACATTAATAATGAAGGACAATGTAAGTCAATGTAGCTCTTTAGGTTGATTTTAATCATTTATTTGATGATATGAGGTTTTGGATGTCAATCAATTCTCTGTTTTCTTAATGTGTGTGTGTGTAGAGTTTGCGGCTGGTTCTTCAAGAGCAGGCTCTAAAGAGCTGGGCCTCAGTGAACATCAGCTGCGCTTCACCTGCCGCGTGACGCTCCACGAACCCCCACAGTGACACTGACACACTCAGCCGAATCTACACACACCTCAAGAGGTCAGCAAACAATACCACGAACACACACACTTTCCTTTTGCTAAATTGATCCAGCTTATTATACCCCCTCACCCATATGCAGCATGGTTATTATTGTTAAATAATGTATTGTTAAATACTTTTTTATTATTAATTGAAATAAAGTAAAATATAAATATTAAATTAAAAATAAGGTGAAAAAACGAATAAATATTTTAAATAAAAATTAAAATAATTTTTTAAATAAATAAAAACTACTACTGAATACAATCTAGAATTAAAAAAAATTAAACCTAAATAAATAGTAATATAAAAATGTCTAAAAACTAAATTATATTTGAATTTTAAAAAGTAAACTAAAAATGTAAAAATAAAAGATATTTCAAAATATTATACAACTATAATAAATAAACTACACTAAAGTAACACTGGTATGTAAATTCTGTACTGAAAAACTTTCAAAATTCCGTCTTGAAGGTCACGTTTTTCCAAGTCTGCAGGCGGTGTGACATCACTGAGTCATTTGTGAAGTGATTTAAAAGTGAAGAAAAACAGATTCATGTAAACAAGGCCTCAAACTGCAGCTAAATTGGTCGCAAATGCAAGATAGATAGATAGATAGATAGATAGATAGATAGATAGATAGATAGATAGATAGATAGATAGATAGATAGATAGATAGATAGATGATAGATGATAGATAGATAGAATAGATAGATAGATAGATAGATAGATAGATAGATAGATAGATAGATATAGATGCATACATAGATACATAGATACATAGACAGACAAATAGACAGACAGACAGACAGACACACAGACACACAGACACACAGACAAGAACACACAGACACACAGACACACAGACACACAGACACACGGATAGATGGATAGATGGATAGATAGATCAGTATACTACTATATGTAGTCTTGATCCTTGGTTCATCACATACAGGTGGGTCATTGCACCCGAACGCTTGCCCTCAGTAAACAAAGCTGTTACCGCTCTAGCCACAGTGTAAATGTCAGCGCTTGTGGACAAATACTGAGTGAGGTTTGTGCTTTCCTAAAGGTTTCATTAAAAGTCAAGTCTATTTGTCCTTCTCTTTCAGCGTATTGAAAAGTTACAGCATCCAGCACGTCCCAGACGGCACCGTCATAGTGGAATCCATCGTTATTAAAGTGACGTCCTCGGCCGAGGAGCCCAACCTCAAAGCCATTCTGCTTTCTTGGAGCTATCAGGTGAACTATCATCTCCACTGATGTCCTTTCTGATTTAATAGGGGTTATTTTGTGTTCAAATTTAACTACTTATTTTTAAAGATGAGGAATAGCATATTAAAGTTTTAAAGTCCCTGTGAAGTCAAAATTAATTATGTGTTCTGAGTTTGTCACACCACAGAAAAATGTGTTATTAGCCACCCAGCCAAATTTGAATGATAAAAAAAGCCGGCAAGTACATAAAATAAGCGATCAAAAAATGAGCAGTATCCTTCTCAAATGCTGGGGGCGTGTCCACTGGCTGCACTGCGGGAGGATGCACGCTGAGGCGGGAGATAGACGGTTCGGCCCCATTCACCAGTAACAGCGAATTATCAGTGAATCCCAGTTGTCTCTGAGTAGAGTTTATAAAACGATCCCGTGTAAAATGATCACTACAGAGGCGGGTGTTGGCGGTGATCCATCATCAAGGTTGGCTCTCCGCAAAAATAATCCACCTCTTCTTGATGTGATCGTTTTTAGGAAATTTAAATAAGACACCGATCTGTTTTTGTACATAATCGCATCCAGGTGGTAGCCTACGCATACAGTGTCGAAGGCATAGCTAGCTAGCAAACTGTAGGCTGGAATAACTAATAGTACTGACAGTAACTCACGATTGAACGCCGAACTTATGTGAATGTGCTCTATTGTTAGGGGAGGGGCCAGCCTCAGTGCATCATCAACTAGGGGCTGCAGTGCATCATCGAGCCTGTTTCAGCCCCGCCCAAATAAAAACGGGAAAATAGCATTGGTGAAAAACTGTTTAACAGTCTAACTTGACTCGACAATTCAGTACTTCACAGTTCTCAGTCTTTGTAATATGCGTTAGCAAAACATTTTGTAACATTTATAATGTGTTTAGAATTGTTTTGTAGAACTTGTAGCCTTTTGTAGCCTTTACAGACATTAAATGTTTTTGGGTTTGCATTTGTGGAAAACGTCAGTTGTTTTCTCTGCGTGTGGTCAGACGTTGGTCTAGTGGAATTTATAGCATCTCGCCGACCCGAAGGGAAAATTTTTGCCCTTATGTTTCCAAACAGACATGGGTTGCATTCAGGGCCAGGGTGTTGCCAACTCACTGCACAAATATATCACAATAAATGTCACTATGTATTATGCTGCAGGGCATAGTTCGCATGGTTCACTTCATCTTCTCTGATGTTGCATCTTATAGAAACACCTCCAACCGCAACATGCGCTCAGTGCTTATAGAGATCTGTTTTATCTTTTGATTTTATTCACGAGTAATGATGCTGAAAATTCAATGTTGCATCACAGGAATAAATTACATTGTATACTATATTAAAATAGGAAGTGGTTGCTATGAAGTGTAATATATTTTCTTAGTGCACATAGACAAGACTTCTTTTAAAAAGTTTCAAACGCATGTTAATTAGTGCTGTCAAATTGATAAATCTTAATAAATCACGATTAATCGCATCTAACATAAGTGTGTGTGTAGAACAAACTTTTTATGTTAGATGTTATCCCATAATATTAGTAATATACCATACTAAGTTATTGATTAGTTTAACACTTATTCTAATTTGTAGTGTTATTCACACAATATTTTTTTGATAGATTTTAAATGTTAGGTTCTGAAATGTATCCTGTTTGTTATATTGTTTAAAACTATCTTTGTCTTCCTCAGGATGAAGAATTGGGCAGTTTCTTGTCTACGCTGTTGAAGAAAGGTCTGCCTTCATGACTGGTGATACTGATTTGACTTTTGTCTTTGAAAAAAATAATAAAGATTTGTTTTGTTTTTTTTAAGTAAAATTCAGAAGGCTGTCATTTGTGAAAAATATATTTATTTATTGAATTTGAAACAAAAAAAAAACATTCATTCGTATGTGCTTTTCCAGTACTGATATCTACATCTACTAATATAAATGCACAAGTTCAAAGATATGAAAATGAGACACAGATATTTACACACATTATTACTAAACGCCAAAACTGCATAAACTGGGGATCAGCCTAGCAGGAAAGATAATTTCAAATATTGGCAAATGTTTTGGTTATTTTGCTGTTATATAATTAAGTCAATGTTTATTTTTGCATCGTATTAGTGCAAAACATGACTCCAGTTACATCAAGTCACATTAGTCACCTTGCCTTGCCCTTAATAGAGTAGTTCACTTTTAAAAAAACTTTTGCTGATAATTTACTCACCCCCATGTCATCCAAGATGTCCATGACTTTCTTTCTTCAGTTGAAAAGAAATTAAGGTTTTTGATGAAAACAGGATTTTCTCCATATAATGGACTTCAATGGAAACCAAACAGTTCAAGGTCCAAAAGACTGTTTAAGTGCAAACTGCAAACTGTTCAAAGGGCTTTAAACGATTCCAGACGATGAATAAGGGTCTTATCAAGAGAAACGATCGCTCATTTAAAAAAAAAGTTTAAGTTTTATAAGCTCAAATGCTCGCCTTGCTCTGTTCTGTGATGCACGCGTCCTATTCGAACACTTGACTCTTCTCATTCGAACGCGTTCATTAAAATGAACTAATTCGAACTCTCCTATTCGAACTCATGACTCTCCTATTTGAACGCGTTCATCAAAATGAACTAATTCGAACTCTCCTATTCGAACTCGATGACTCTCCTATTTAAACGCGTTCATCAAAATGAACTAATTCGAACTCTCCTATTCGAACTCGTGACTCTCCTATTCGAACGCGTTCATCAAAATGAACTAATTCGAACTCTCCTATTGAAATTCGATGACTCTCCTATTCGAAACGCGTTCATCAAAATGAACTAATTCGAACTCTCCTATTCGAACTCGTGACTCTCCTCATTCAAACGCGTTCATCAAAATGAACTAATTCGAACTAATTTTAACTCTCCTATTCGAACTCATGACTCTCCTATTGAACGCGTTCATCAAAATGAACTAATCTTTTCCCGAGTCAACTCATTCATTTTGTTCGTTGAATCAACCAAATGACACGAAAAAAGATTTGTTCATTTTGATGAATGAGTTCGAACAGGAGAGTCACAACGCAGCATCACAGAACGGAGCAGCGCGAGCATTTGAGCTTCTAAAACTTAAACTTTGTTATTTATTTCAAATGAGCGATCGTTTCGCTAGATAAGACCCTTATTCATCGTCTGGAATTGTTTAAAGCCCTTTGAAGCTGCACTGAAACTGTCTTTTGGACCTTGAACCGTTTGGTTCCCATTTGAAGTGCATTATAAGGAGAAAAAATCCTGGAATTATTTCTTCAAAAACATTTCTTTTCGACTTAAGATAGAATGACACGGACATCTTGGACGACATGGGGGTGTGTAAATTCATCAGCAAAAGTGTTTTAAAAAGTGAACTACTCCTTCAAAACAAATGGCCTTTAAGACTTCAGAGGCTTAAAAACCCTTGGAAATGGAATAAACGCCCTTTTCTTCTTCAGCCTCAGTCTTTGAACGACCACTTGTAGTGTCCGGTTGCAAAGTGAGTCAATATCGGGTCCAGGAGGCTGTTTAGACTGACCAGAGCCATGGTCACCCTACGGAGGACGAACACGCAGTCATTATGTTGGTCATGTCGAGGCGGAAGAGGAGGTACACTAGATGCATGACATGATAAGGCAGGAAACACAGAACGGTGATGGCCAGGATGGCGTGAGATGACCCTCCGTGCCCGCGGGCGGTGGAGTTGTCGATCAGGGGCGATGCGGCGGGCCACGATGGGGTAACACACCAGGATGACCACAGAAGGCACAAGGGACCCGAAAATGAGACTGCATATGCTGTAGGGTGCCAAGTCGTCCCAGTCTTCTGAAGTGAAGCCCTCAAAGCACATGTTCGCTTTAGTTGACAATGGGCACGTTAGCATGAAGGCCAAAATGGCCGTCCCAAGAGCCGACCACACGGCGGCGGCTCACCAGTGCGGTGAGAGCTGGTGTTCCGGAGCCTCAGGTAGGTGTGAGGGTCGACGGTGGCGATGTGGCGGTCCACGCAGATGCAGGTCATGAAGGTGATGCTGATGTAGATGTTGGCGAAGAAGATCGTGCCGGTGATGCGACACATGGCGACGCCGAATATCCAGTTGCTGTCGTTCAGATGGTCAGTGGATGCGAGAACGGCAAGGCGAAAAGGAAAAGCGTGTCGGCCACCGCCAGGTTAATGATGTATATGTTTGATGGGGATTTTCTGTTTGATTTTAAAGACAAAGTAGTACAAAGCTCCGAGATTTCCTATCAGTCCAAAAAACAAGACCAGGCTGTACACCGGCGTGAAGAGGTAGCGCTGGAAAGGCAAAAACTTTAGGCTGTCGTTTTCCATGATGTCGTTTGTTGGATTTGGAGATTTGCTCACATCAACTCTTAATATGACTAGAATTTAAATAAATGATTCACTGTTCATTGTTTTGGGAACTGGTCTGATTTTCATTTCCCCGTCAGGAGGAAGGTAAACGTCTGTAAGTTTCTGTGGTGGAAAAGAGATCATTTGTGACATTTATCATTTGACTTATTGAAGCTCTTTGAAACATTTAAGCTTAGCAACTGTGTCTTAATAGCTAGATTGAATAACAAAGGCGCACGAATTGTACTTTTCCATTTCAAATTACACTGATCTATCTTTTCATAGTACTGATATTAAAAAGTTAGGACCAGTCTTGAAGAAAAAGTTAGATGGCGAACTATTAAGCGTAGTTTAAGTTAATGCAACCGGCCACAGATTTACTTCATTACGGTTTCAGTTGTGCTTTCATTTCTTAACACAAATATCGTTCACGTTTTGTGGCTGTACTTTTCATTTCCAGAAACGTTAAGTGACTCACTTTTTAAGAAGTTAACATTTTGAGGTAAACATTGTGCAAGTGCTGTTGATTTGCACTAAACATGGAATATTTCACTTTAAAAAAGAAAATCTGTTCTTAAATCCATGTTCATTTCTCAACTCAACTTTTCACTAAAACAATTATTCAAATTTTTACAATTTAAAAAATATTAAATAAGGCAGAAATGCAAATAGGCATATACCACACACAGAAAAATATGTTTGACGTACTTACACGACTTGAAGTTTCCTTGAAGAAGACTGAATTACCGAGAAAAGCACATTGTTTTTATATGAAGTGAAGAGTGAAAGCTGTTGCTCTGTCGCTGGTGGAAACTTATTCTGAATGTGGTTTGATGCAGTGATGAGAATAGACACAGGAAATACAGAAAGTGCAATCTTCCCCGGTGTTTTGAGGGCGACGTGGGGTACATGCAAACATTTTACCCTGTGGAAATTTTGCATTTATTGTTCCACCCATACTGTATGTGTCTAGATATTTAGAGGTTCCTGTGTTGAATTAAATTAGTACCTTTTGACATTGAAGGGGTGTCTAGTTAATGTACACACAGATGAGCAGAAATATACGGGGAAATGTATTTAAAATAAAAATGCACATTTTTTTTAGCAAAATAACTTTTTTTGTATACTCTGTATTTGACAGTTTAGCTGTGAAGAATGTGTCAGTGTGCAAAGTGAATATGAGCTATTTTTCATGGCATATTGCAATTTGAAAAACTCTCTTTACGCTCTTTATTACTTTTCCGTCCATGTTCCTTTATTACGCTGAAGTGTAAAAAGCTCATACCCACTAAAAGCAGCATGGATATATTTGCATACCGCAATACACAATATAGAAAAAGTTTAATGTTTCACACTTTATCATTTTCCACAGTCCTAGCAATACATCAGCCATATGGCATGCTGGTGTACTGGCAGAATGGGCACATACTACTGCTCATACCCCCTCACATTTGTGTACATTTTTTGCAGGGGGAAATAATTTTGTTTCTGAGTAAAAGTGTTTGTTGCTTTGGTTTATGAATATGTACTTTTGTTTTACAAGTGTAAAATCTTTTGTATGTGAGTAGTTTGTGTTTTCTTTTTTATTGGATCACTGAACGGGAGGGGTTGGCTGTGGTTCTAACTTGATTTTGTGTATTTTCACGTAGTGTGGTTAATATATATTTTTTTCACTGTGTTTGTGTGTGTATGTTGGATATTGAGTGTGGGTGGAAATCCAAAGTTTCTCTGCTCTTCCTCTTTGTTCAAGGTAAGGTCTTCAGAGCGACTGAAGAGAGCAAAATCATGTTCAGACGTCACCTTTGACCTTCATCCAAACAGACAAACTTATTTACAATCCAGGACAAACAGGTGAGCTGTGAATGACCCTTGGTTGAAGCTATCATCTACAAATGCATTATGCAACGTATATGTGAGTTTGTTGGTGTCTTTGCAGTTAATTTCAGAGTTGTCTCCATGGATCCCAAATTTGTGCCTTTTGATCAAATGGTAAGACCAGATGTTTCACCATTTTGAGTGTTCCGGCCATAAATTAAAAGCAAATTAAATGCAGGTTCTTTTAAGATGCAGAAATTTCAACTTCAATGACTGCTTTTAAATGTTTATTATTCCGGTCTGTCTTGCAGTACAATCTGCTCGGGAAGGTGAGTTTGCTTCGAGTGTAAGACTTTGAATGGAGCCAATGCAGCTTTTTGCACTTTTCTTTCTTTGCAGATTTTCTCTGAGCTGTTAATTTGTTTTAATAGGACAAAGATAATAACCGGATTGGTCAGTGGACAAATGTTTCCTCAGACGGAGCTGATATTGAACCCAGAGGCTCAGATGGGGATGTACACCCTAAAGGCTTTTATTGCTGACCGAGAAGTCTCCCAAGTTTTTGAGGTGAAAAAATACGGTAAGTTGTTCTGTATGTGCAGTTCAATGACAGATCTGAGGCCTTAACCTAAAGCGCTTTGTTTCTGGTTTAGTTTTGCCCAAGTCTGATGTGACTAAACACACCGCAGACCTACAGCGTTGCAGTTATGGGACTGAAAGTTGAGTCCTGTGGCAAGTGAATGATGCTTTATTTTCTTGTCTTGTGGTTGGTCAGTTCTTTATTTTGTTCTGATGTTTCCCAGATTGTCTGTTCCAGTTGTCTGTCAGCGTCAATATGGCTCCAGCAGTGCATTTTCTGGTCTACAGCGTTCTTCCCAGTAAGAATTTAGTTGCTGCTAATGTGCCGTTTGACACCGATTTGTGTTTCCAGAACCATGTACTGAATGATGTGGCTATTTTTCAATTTGGGAATGTTGGTGTGTGTTGGTCTTTGTTCCAGGCATCTCTGCAGTTTTCTCCAGCTGTTCCTGCAGAGGGAAATGTTCTGATGGTTCCTGCTCGAGCAGGATCTCTGTGTAGCCTCAGTGCCGTAGATTCATTCATTAAAAACCAACACATTATGACTTTAGTCTTCTTTTTAGGTCTTCTTTAGTCTTCTTTTTAGGCCGGAGGACTGGAGGCCGGAGGACTGGAGGCCGGAGGACTGGAGGCCGGAGGACTGGGAGGCCGGAGGACTGGAGGCCGGAGGTAAAAAAAAAAAATATTTTTTAAAAATTAAATAAAAACATCCATCCGTCCGATCCGTCCGTCCATCCATCCATCCATCCATCCATCCATCCAGAGGACCCATGGCGCCCGCCCTTGCTCCCCTTTCAGTGTGGCCTCGGGCGGGCGCCATGGTCCCCATGGCGCCCGCCCTTGCTCCCCTTTCAGTGTGGCCTCGGGGCGGGCGCCATGGTCCCCATGGCGCCCGCCCTTGCTCCCCTTTCAGTGTGGCCTCGGGCGGGCGCCATGGTCCCCATGGCGCCCGCCCTTGCTCCCCTTTCAGTGTGGCCTCGGGCGGGCGCCATGGTCCCCGAAATGGAAATCGGAGATATACATCTTGTTCGGCTTGAGCCAGGGATCGCAGTGATGCGAAAATCGTGATTCTAGCTCAAACGGTCTAGGAGTTATGCGCAATTTAGTACTTTTCGATTTTTTATCGAAATTAAAAATCATATATATTTAAAAATAAATATATTAAAAAATATTTATTTTTTTACGATTTTTTTCTATGTGGAGGAGTGGGAGGAGTTGGATCTGGATCCGACTCCTCCCATGTGGAGGAGTGGGAGGAGTTGGATCTGGATCCGACTCCTCCCATGTGGAGGAGTGGGAGGAGTTGGATCTGGATCCGACTCCCTCCCATGTGGAGGAGTGGGAGGAGTTGGATCTGGATCCAAAGCTTCCTTCCTGTGGATTTCATGTTCTGCACACCACTTTACCATGGAAGCTTGTTTCTTTTTTCTTGAAAATGGAAAAAAAATGTAAGCCCTCCAGTCTGCCTCTGTTTTTGTGGAAAAAAAAAATTCTCCAATCTGAGCTGAGATATTGAGTCCCACGCTAGCATTTATGCCATTATAAATATCTCAATATCTCAGCTCTTGGAAGGGTCTAGAGCCTCCATTTTTGCACTCAGATCTAAGTCACATGGTCCTCTATTAGAATCCAGAGTTTCAAGAAGATTGGAGAAACTTTTTGTTCACAAAAAAAAAAAACATAAGGGGTACTGCTGTCTTTTTTTTTGTGCAAAAAAAAAAGTTTCTCCAATTTTCTTCAAACTGTGGATTCTGATCAGAGGGCCATAGGACTTAGACCTGAGTGCAAAAATGGAGGCTTTAGACCCTTCCAGAGCTGAGATATTGAGTCCCACGTAGCATTAATGCCTTTATAAATATCTCAGCTCTGGAAGGGTCTAGAGCAGAGGTTTTCAAACCTGATCCTGGGGACCCACAGCTCTGCATATTTGATTTGTCTCCTTTATATGACACACCCAGTTCAGTTCATAGAACTCTTTCCTAACGAGCTGATGATCTGAATCAGGTGTGTTAAAAGAGGGAGAAATACAAACTGTGCAGAGCTTGAAACAATGTGCATACAAATTACAATGTATTGTTACATCATGCTCAAAACTGGATGGTAAGCCCGAACTCGTGAAAAAAAGTTTTATTCATAAAAAAAAAGTCAAAAGGTCATGTATTGCCACACATTTAGCTGGACAAGAAAGTTCACTACTAAATATACTGTCAAACTTAGAACCAGAAACCTAAATTGATCAGTCCCACAAAAGCATAACAAATCCTACAGCATGTATCATCCTCAGTGATCTTTCATCTGGTCGTCCTCCCCCAGTCTGCGTGTCTCTCCCTTCAGGAAGTTGATGTTTTCTCTGGAGGCTTTCAGTCGCTCCTTCAGCTCTACGATCTCCAGGCTAGTCTTCTTCTTTGCCGCTTTTTCTCGTGTTCGTATTTCCAGCTCTGCAACTGCAACATGAAACACTGAATGTTTAGTTCACATGATTAGAACTGCGGACTCATTTTAATGTACAGTATGTTCAGGGTTTAATTATAGCCCATCCACTGAGCTGTTCAATAGGAGCTGCAAAGGTAAGTGAAGTCACACTCACACTCGGTCTCGTGTTTGTAAGCACCCAACGTCAGCTGTCTGGTGGTGTTCAGAAGTTGCTGCATCATGGCTGTCGGGTCTTGAAATATCTGCAAAAACACAGGTTTTAGGCTTTATGATTGTATTATTACTATAATGTCATGTTGTTGTGCTGTTCTGATCAAATTCACACCATCTCGTTGTAGAACTCGGACACGGCTGTCTTCTTTGGCATCGCGCTGGAGTCTGACTGGAACAGCTTCAGCAGATGATACAGGGTGACCTGAAGAAAAAACACCACAACATCAAACTTTTGCTTTTATCTGTTCATTTAATACGAAGGTACAGTAATGCAGGGAGTCCAGTAGCAATGTTTAAATAAAAACTGTGTACATTTTGGTAACACTTAATTTTACATGTAGTTTCTAT
The DNA here is from genome assembly GCA_030378365.1 of Hybognathus amarus. NCBI lineage: Eukaryota > Metazoa > Chordata > Actinopteri > Cypriniformes > Leuciscidae > Hybognathus > Hybognathus amarus. The sequence continues at coordinate 26,332 of JAQIUQ010003297.1, forward strand.
AGTCAATCATGCATAGATACATGCAACTAACTCCTTACTTAAATTATATTGTAAGTACATGTAGTTAATTACTTCTTACTTTCGATATTTCATATATTCTGTATTCCAAATTTGAAGCAATACGTAA
>JAQIUQ010003300.1:0-87500 GCA_030378365.1 Hybognathus amarus
AAAAAAAAACGTAAGGGGTACCACTGTCGTTTTTTTTTTCGGGTCAAAATTTTGATTTTCTTGTAAACTCTGGATTCTGATAGAGGGCCATGTGACTTAGATCTGAGTGCAAAAATGGAGGCTCTAGACCTTCCAGAGCTGAGATATTGAGATTTCACGTAGCATTTATGCCATTGTAAATATCTCAATATCTCAGCTCTGTATGCCATTATAAATATCTAAATATCTCAGCTCTGGAAGGGTCTAGAGCCTCCATTTTTGCACTCAGATCTAAGTCCCATGGCCCTCTATTCAGAATCCAGAGTTTCAAGAAAATCAAATTTTGACCCGAAAAAAAAATCAGTGGTACCCTGTACGTTTTTTTTTCGGGTCAAAATTTTGATTTTCTTGAAACTCTGGATTCTGATAGAGGGCCATGGGACTTAGATCTGAGTGCAAAAATGGAGGCTCTAGACCCTTCCAGAGCTGAGATATTGAGATATTCACGTAGCATTTATGCCATTGTAAATATCTCAATATCTCAGCTCTGTATGCCATTATAAATATCTAAATATCTCAGCTCTGGAAGGGTCTAGAGCCTCCATTTTTGCACTCAGATCTAAGTCCCATGGCCCTCTATCAGAATCCAGAGTTTCAAGAAAATCAAAATTTTGACCCGAAAAAAAACGACAGTGGTACCCCTTACGTTTTTTTTTCGGGTCAAAATTTTGATTTTCTTGAAACTCTGGATTCCTGATAGAGGGCCATGGGACTTAGATCTGAGTGCAAAATGGAGGCTCTAGACCCTTCCAGAGCTGAGATATTTAGATATTTATAATGGCATACAGAGCTGAGATATTGAGATATTTACAATGGCATAAATGCTACGTGAAATCTCAATATCTCAGCTCTGGAAGGGTCTAGAGCCTCCATTTTTGCACTCAGATCTAAGTCCCATGGCCCTCTATCAGAATCCAGAGTTTCAAGAAAATCAAAATTTCTGACTCGAAAAAAAAAACGACAGTGGTACCACTGTACGTTTTTTTTTTGGGTCAAAATTTTGATTTTCTTGAAACTCTGGATTCTGATAGAGGGCCATGGGACTTAGATCTGAGTGCAAAAATGGAGGCTCTAGACCTTCCAGAGCTGAGATATTGAGATTTCACGTAGCATTTATGCCATTGTAAATATCTCAATATCTCAGCTTGTATGCCATTATAAATATCTAAATACTCAGCTCTGGAAGGGTCTAGAGCCTCCATTTTTGCACTCAGATCTAAGTCCCATGGCCCTCTATCAGAATCCAGAGTTTCAAGAAAATCAAAATTTTGACCCGAAAAAAAACGACAGTGGTACCCCTGTACGTTTTTTTTTTCGGGTTCAAAATTTTGATTTTCTTGAAACTCTGGATTCTGATAGAGGGCCATGGGACTTAGATCTGAGTGCAAAAATGGAGGCTCTAGACCCTTCCAGAGCTGAGATATTTAGATATTTATAATGGCATACAGAGCTGAGATATTGAGATATTTACAATGGCATAAATGCTACGTGAAATCTCAATATCTCAGCTCTGGAAGGGTCTAGAGCCTCCATTTTTGCACTCAGATCTAAGTCACATGGCCCTCTATCAGAATCCAGAGTTTCAAGAAAATCAAAATTTCTGACCCGAAAAAAAAACGTCAGTGGTACCCCTGTACGTTTTTTTTTCGGGTCAAAATTTTGATTTTCTTGAAACTCTGGATTCCGATAGAGGGCCATGGGACTTAGATCTGAGTGCAAAAATGGAGGCTCTAGACCCTTCAGAGCTGAGATATTGAGATTTCATCGTAGCATTTATGCCATTGTAAATATCTCAATATTCTCAGCTCTGTATGCCATTATAAATATCTAAATATCTCAGCTCTGGAAGGGTCTAGAGCCTCCATTTTGCACTCAGATCAAGTCACACATGCCTCTATCAAATCCAGAGTTTCAAGAAATCAAAATTCTGACCCTGAAAAAAAAAAACCACAGTGGTACCCCTTACGTTTTTTTTTTCGGGTCAAAATTTTGATTTTCTTGAAACTCTGGATTCTGATAGAGGGCCATGGGACTTAGATCTGAGTGCAAAAATGGAGGCTCTAGACCCTTCCAGAGCTGAGATATTTAGATATTTATAATGGCATACAGAGCTGAGATATTGAGATATTTACAATGGCATAAATGCTACGTGAGATTCTCAATATCTCAGCTCTGGAAGGGTCTTAGAGCCTCCATTTTTGCACTTAGATCTAAGTCCCATGGCCCTCTATCAGAATTCAGAGTTTCAAGAAAATCAAAAAATTTTGACCCCAGAAAAAAAAACGACAAGGGGTAACCACTGTACGTTTTTTTTTTGGGTCAAAATTTTGATTTTCTTGAAACTCTGGATTCTGATAGAGGGCCATGGGACTTAGATCTGAGTGCAAAAATGGAGGCTCTAGACCCTTCCAGAGCTGAGATATTTAGATATTTATAATGGCATACAGAGCTGAGATATTGAGATATTTACAATGGCATAAATGCTACGTGAAATCTCAATATCTCAGCTCTGGAAGGGTCTAGAGCCTCCATTTTTGCACTCAGATCTAAGTCACATGGCCCTCTATTCAGAATCCAGAGTTTCAAGAAAATCAAAATTTTGACCCGAAAAAAAAACGACAGTGGTACCCCTTACGTTTTTTTTGGGTCAAAATTTTGATTTTCTTGAAACTCTGGATTCTGATAGAGGGCCATGGGACTTAGATCTGAGTGCAAAAATGGAGGCTCAGCACCTTCCAGAGCTGAGATATTGAGATTTCACGTAGCATTTATGCCATTGTAAATATCTCAATATCTCAGCTCTGTATGCCATTATAAATATCTAAATATCTCAGCTCTGGAAGGGTCTAGAGCCTCCATTTTTGCACTCAGATCTAAGTCCCATGGCCCTCTATCAGAATCCAGAGTTTCAAGAAAATCAAAATTCTGACCTCGAAAAAAAAACGACAGTGGAACCCCTTACGTTTTTTTTTCGGGTCAAAATTTTGATTTTCTTGAAACTCTGGATTCTGATAGAGGGCCATGGGACTTAGATCTGAGTGCAAAAATGGAGGCTCTAGACCCTTCCAGAGCTGAGATATTGAGATTTCACGTAGCATTTATGCCATTGTAAATATCTCAATATCTCAGCTCTGTATGCCATTATAAATATCTAAATATCTCAGCTCTGGAAGGGTCTAGAGCCTCCATTTTTGCACTCAGATCTAAGTCCCATGGCCCTCTATCAGAATCTCAGAGTTTCAAGAAAATCAAAATTTTGACCCCGAAAAAAAACGTAAGGGGTACCACTGTCCGTTTTTTTTTCGGGTCAAAATTTTGATTTTCTTGAAACTCTGGATTCTGATAGAGGGCCATGGGACTTAGATCTGAGTGCAAAAATGGAGGCTCTAGACCCTTCCAGAGCTGAGATATTTAGATATTTATAATGCATACAGAGCTGAGATATTGAGATATTTACAATGGCATAAATGCTACGTGAAATCTCAATATCTCAGCTCTGGAAGGGTCTAGAGCCTCCATTTTTGCACTCAGATCTAAGTCACATGGCCCTCTATCAGAATCCAGAGTTTCAAGAAAATCAAAATTTTGATCCGAAAAAAAAACGACAGTGGTACCCCTTACGTTTTTTTTTTTTTCGGGTCAAAATTTTGATTTTCTTGAAACTCTGGATTCTGATAGAGGGCCATGTGACTTAGATCTGAGTGCAAAAATGGAGGCTCTAGACCTTCCAGAGCTGAGATATTGAGATTTCACGTAGCATTTATGCCATTGTAAATATCTCAATACTCAGCTCTGTATGCCATTATAAATATCTAAAATATCTCAGCTCTGGAAGGGTCTAGAGCCTCCATTTTTGCACTCAGATCTAAGTCCCATGGCCCTCTATCAGAATCCAGAGTTTCAAGAAAATCAAAATTTTGACCCGAAAAAAAAACGTAAGGGGTACCACTGTCGTTTTTTTTTTTGGGTCAAAATTTTGATTTTCTTGAAACTCTGGATTCTGATAGAGGGCCATGGGACTTAGATCTGAGTGCAAAAATGGAGGCTCTAGACCCTTCCAGAGCTGAGATATTTAGATATTTATAATGGCATACAGAGCTGAGATATTGAGATATTTACAATGGCATAAATGCTACGTGAAATCTCAATATCTCAGCTCTGCAAGGGTCTAGAGCCTTCATTTCGCACTCAGATCTAAGTCACATGGCCCTCTATCAGAATCCAGAGTTTCAAGAAAATCAAAATTTTGACCCCGAAAAAAAACGACAGTGGTACCCCTTACGTTTTTTTTTTTGGGTCAAAATTTTGATTTTCTTGAAACTCTGGATTCTGATAGAGGGCCATGTGACTTAGATCTGAGTGCAAAAATGGAGGCTCTAGACCTTCCAGAGCTGAGATATTGAGATTTCATTAGCATTTATGCCATTGTAAATATTCTCAATATCTCAGCTCTGTATGCCATTATAAATATCTAAATATCTCAGCTCTGGAAGGGTCTAGAGCCTCCATTTTTGCACTCAGATCTAAGTCCCATGGCCCTCTATCAGAATCCAGAGTTTCAAGAAAATCAAAATTTCTGACCCGAAAAAAAAAACGTAAGGGGTACCACTGTCGTTTTTTTTTTTCGGGTCAAAATTTTGATTTTCTTGAAACTCTGGATTCTGATAGAGGGCCATGGGACTTAGATCTGAGTGCAAAATGGAGGCTCTAGACCTTCCAGAGCTGAGATATTTGAGATATTTATAATGGCATATAGCTGAGATATTGAGATATTTACAATGGCATAAATGCTACGTGAAACTCTCAATATCTCAGCTCTGGAAAGGGTCTAGAGCCTTCATTTTTGCACTCAGATCTAAGTCACATGGCCTCTATCAGAATCCAGAGTTTCAAGAAAATCAAAATTTGACCCCGAAAAAAAATCGACAGTGGTACCCCTGTACGTTTTTTTTTGGGTCAAAATTTAGATTTTCTTGAAACTCTGGATTCTGATAGAGGGCCATGGGACTTAGATCTGAGTGCAAAAATGGAGGCTCTAGACCCTTCCAGAGCTGAGATATTGAGATATTTACGTAGCATTTATGCCATTGCTAGATATCTCAATATTCTCAGCTCTGTATGCCATTATAAATATCTAAATATCTCAGCTCTGGAAGGGTCTAGAGCCTCCATTTTTGCACTCAGATTAAGTCCCATGGCCCTCTATCAGAATCCAGAGTTTCAAGAAAATTAAATTTTGACCCGAAAAAAAATCGACAGTGGTACCCCTTACGTTTTTTTTCGGGTCAAAATTTTGATTTTCTTGAAACTCTGGATTCTGATAGAGGGCCATGGGACTTAGATCTGAGTGCAAAAATGGAGGCTCAGACCTTCCAGAGCTGAGATATTGAGATTTCACGTAGCATTTATGCCATTGTAAATATCTCAATATCTCAGCTCTGTATGCCATTATAAATATCTAAATATCTCAGCTCTGGAAGGGTCTAGAGCCTCCATTTTTGCACTCAGATCTAAGTCCCATGGCCCTCTATCAGAATCCAGAGATTTCAAGAAAATCAAAATTCTGATCTCGAAAAAAAACCGAAGGGGTACCACTGTCGTTTTTTTTTCGGGTCAAAAATTTTGATTTTCTTGAAACTCTGGATTCTGATAGAGGGCCATGGGACTTAGATCTGAGTGCAAAAATGGAGGCTCTAGACCCTTCCAGAGCTGAGATATTTAGATATTTATGATGGCATACATGAGCTGAGATATCTGAGATATTTACATATGGCATAAATGCTACGTGAAATCTCAATATCTCAGCTCTGGAAGGGTCTAGAGCCTCCATTTTTGCACTCAGATCTAAGTCACATGGCCCTCTATCAGAATCCAGAGTTTCAAGAAATCAAAATTTTGACCCCGAAAAAAAAACGTAAGGGGTACCCACTGTCGTTTTTTTTTTCGGGTCAAAATTTTGATTTTCTTGAAACTCTGGATTCCTATAGAGGGCCATGTGACTTAGATCTGAGTGCAAAAATGGAGGCTCACACCTTCAGAGCTGAGATATTGAGATTTCACGTAGCATTTATGCCATTGTAAATATCTCAATATCTCAGCTCTGTATGCCATTATAAATATCTAAATATCTCAGCTCTGGAAGGGTCTAGAGCCTCCATTTTTGCACTCAGATCTAAGTCCCATGGCCCTCTATCAGAATCCAGAGTTTCAAGAAAATCTAAAATTTTGATCCGAAAAAAAAAACGTAAGGGGTACCACTGTCGTTTTTTTTTTGGGTCAAAATTTTGATTTTCTCTGAAACTCTGGATTCTGATAGAGGGCCATGGGACTTAGATCTGAGTGCAAAAATGGAGGCTCTAGACCTTCCAGAGCTGAGATATTTAGATATTTATAATGGCATATAGCTGAGATATTGAGATATTTACAATGGCATAAATGCTACGTGAAATCTCAATATCTCAGCTCTGGAAGGGTCTAGAGCCTCCATTTTTGCACTCAGATCTAAGTCACATGGCCCTCTATCAGAATCCAGAGTTTCAAGAAAATCAAAATTTTGACCCGAAAAAAAAACGACAGTGGTACCCCTTACGTTTTTTTTTTTCGGGTCAAAATTTTGATTTTCTTGAAACTCTGGATTCTGATAGAGGGCCATGGGACTTAGATCTGAGTGCAAAAATGGAGGCTCTAGACCCTTCCAGAGCTGAGATATTTAGATTTTCATGTAGCATTTATGCCATTGTAGATATCTCAATATCTCAGCTCTGTATGCCATTATAAATATCTAAATATCTCAGCTCTGGAAGGGTCTAGAGCCTCCATTTTTGCACTCAGATTAAGTCCCATGGCCCTCTGATCAGAATCCAGAGTTTCAAGAAAATCAAAATTTCGACCCGAAAAAAAAAAAACAGTAAGGGGTACCACTGTACGTTTTTTTTTTTCGGGTCAAAATTTTGATTTTCTTGAAACTCTGGATTCTGATAGAGGGCCATGGGACTTACAATCTGAGTGCAAAAATGGAGGCTCTAGACCCTTCCAGAGCTGAGATATTGAGATATTTATAATGGCATACAGAGCTGAGATATTTGAGATATTTACAATGGCATAAATGCTACGTGAAATCTCAATATCTCAGCTCTGGAAGGGTCTAGAGCCTCCATTTTTGCACTCAGATTTAAGTCACATGGCCCTCTATCAGAATCCAGAGTTTCAAGAAAATCAAAATTTTGACCCGAAAAAAATCGACAGTGGTACCCCTTACGTTTTTTTTTTCGGGTCAAAATTTTGATTTTCTTGAAACTCTGGATTCCTGATAGAGGGCCATGTGACTTAGATCTGAGTGCAAAAATGGAGGCTCTAGACCCTTCCAGAGCTGAGATATTGAGATTTCACGTAGCATTTATGCCATTGTAAATATCTCAATATCTCAGCTCTGTATGCCATTATAAATATCTAAATATCTCAGCTCTGGAAGGGTCTAGAGCCTCCATTTTTGCACTCAGATCTAAGTCCCATGGCCCTCTATCAGAATCCAGAGTTTCAAGAAAATCAAAATTTTGACCTCGAAAAAAAACGACAGTGGTACCCCTTACGTTTTTTTTTTCGGGTCAAAATTTTGATTTTCTTGAAACTCTGGATTCTGATAGAGGGCCATGGGACTTAGATCTGAGTGCAAAATGGAGGCTCTAGACCCTTCCAGAGCTGAGATATTTAGATATTTATAATGGCATATAGCTGAGATATTGAGATATTTACAATGGCATAAATGCTACGTGAAATCTCAATATCTCAGCTCTGGAAGGGTCTAGAGCCTCCATTTTTGCACTCAGATCTAAGTCACATGGCCCTCTATCAGAATCCAGGTTTCAAGAAAATCAAAATTCTCACCCGCAAAAAAAACGTCAGTGGTACCCCTTACGTTTTTTTTTGGGTCAAAATTTTGATTTTCTTGAAACTCTGGATTCTGATAAGAGGGCCATGTGACTTAGATCTGAGTGCAAAAATGGAGGCTCAAGACCTTCCAGAGCTGAGATATTGAGATTTCACGCAGCATTTATGCCATTATAAATATCTAAAATATTCTCAGTCTGGAGGTCTTAGAGCCTGCACTCACATGTAGTCCATGCCTGCCATCAGCGCCCAGAAGGTCGCAAAGCTGACACCTCGAAAAAAAATCGAGTGGTACCCCTTACGTGTTTTTTTCGGGTCAAAAATTTCTGATTTCTCGAAAACTCTGGAATTCTGATAGAGGGCCATGGGACTTAGATCTGAGTGCAAAAATGGAGGCTCGACACCTTCAGAGCTGAGATATTGAGATTTCACGTAGCATTTATGCCATTGTAAATATCTCAATATCTCAGCTCCTGTATGCCATTATAAATATCTAAATATCTCAGCTCTGGAAGGGTCTAGAGCCTCCATTTTTGCACTCAGATCTAAGTCACATGGCCCTCTATCAGAATCCAGAGTTTCAAGAAAATTAAAATTTTGAACCTCGAAAAAAAAAACGACAGTGGTACCCCTTACGTTTTTTTTTTTTGGGTCAAAATTTTGATTTTCTTGAAACTCTGGATTCTGATAGAGGGCCATGGGACTTAGATCTGAGTGCAAAAATGGAGGCTCTAGACACCTTCCAGAGCTGAGCATATTTGAGATATTTCATAGTGGCATACAGAGCTGAGACATTGTAGATATTTACAATGGCTCTGAATGCTACGTGAAATTATCAATATCTCAGCTCTGGAAGGGTCTGAGAGCCTCCATTTCTGCACTCAGATCTAAGCCACATGGCCCTATTATCAATCAGAGTTTCAAGAAATCAAAATTTTGACCCCGAAAAAAAACTGAAGGGGTACCACTGTCGTTTTTTTTTTCGGGTCAAAATTTTGATTTTCTTGAAACTCTGGATTCTGATAGAGGGCCATGGGACTTAGATCTGAGTGCAAAAATGGAGGCTCTAGACCCTTCCAGAGCTGAGATATTTAGATATTTATAATGGCATAGATAGCTGAGATATTGAGATATTTACAATGGCATAAATGCTACGTGAAATCTCAATATCTCAGCTCTGGAAGGGTCTAGAGCCTCCATTTTTGCACTCAGATCTAAGTCCCATGGCCCTCTATCAGAATCCAGAGTTTCAAGAAAATCAAAATTTTGACCTCGAAAAAAAAAACGTAGGGGTACCACTGTCGTTTTTTTTTTCGGGTCAAAATTTTGATTTTCTTGAAACTCTGGATTCCTGATAGAGGGCCATGGGACTTAGATCTGAGTGCAAAAATGGAGGCTCTGAGACCAGTGGCGGATGCAGAACGTGACAGATGGGTGGGCCTGGATTAAGTCCGAGGTGGGCCAGAATCGAGGGTTTCTGAGATTTTGTAGTTTTACTACTAGATAGGCTATATTTATGGAGATGAGAAATAAAAACTGCACTGTACAGCTATGATCAGCTGTTCTGTCGAGCTTTCGAAGTTGTTACTGAGGCAAGCCGATCAGTTGGTTTTTGTCACATGACCTGCAGTGCGCTTGGCACATCATCGCGCAGGGCATATATGCGCGCCTGGACAATCGCTTTGTGGTCACCGGAAACGCGCGTCAGCAAACTCGTGGTTTATGCATAATTAAAAAAAAAAAAGAATGCATGAAACCTTATTGTAAAGTGTTACCGGAAGTACAACTGGTAAAATTTGCGAGAGGTGTTCTGAACCTGAAAAACAACTCGGTTTTCACCGTCTCACTGTTTCTATTTCAGCACCTCTGGCACAGTCTTCCTGAAGGAACATAAAACACCTGCAGACAGAAACAATCTCGTTTAAATTGCAGATCACACGTCAGGTACGCACCGTTCTGATGCGAAACCGGGAATTTCGCGAGGCGCGTTTTCCGTGACCACAAACAAAGCGCACGTTAAGAAGGCGAGCTTTACTGGCAAATCCGCGCGTCCCTTGGGCTGTCCGGAAACGGACGGCGTGTGCTATGTGAGCCAATCAGACGCCTGACCACGGCCTGTCGCGCGCAATCGCTGCTTCCATAAATGAGACATACACAGTATAAAACTGTCGTTTTTTTTTTTTGGGTCAAAATTTTGATTTTCTTGAAACTCTGGATTCTGATAGAGGGCCATGGGACTTAGATCTGAGTGCAAAAATGGAGGCTCTAGACCCTTCCAGAGCTGAGATATTTAGATATTTATAATGGCATACAGAGCTGAGATATTGAGATATTTACAATGGCATAAATGCTACGTGAGATCTCAATATCTCAGCTCTGGAAGGGTCTAGAGCCTCCATTTTTGCACTCAGATTAAGTCCCATGGCCCTCTATCAGAATCCAGAGTTTCAAGAAAATCAAAATTTTGACCCTGAAAAAAAAACGTACAGTGGTACCCCTTACGTTTTTTTTTCGGGTCAAAATTTTGATTTTCTTGAAACTCTGGATTCTGATAGAGGGCCATGGGACTAGATCTGAGTGCAAAAATGGAGGCTCTAGACCTTCCAGAGCTGAGATATTGAGATTTCACGTAGCATTTATGCCATTTGTAAATATCTCAATATCTCAGCTCTGTATGCCATTATAAATATCTAAATATCTCAGCTCTGGAAGGGTCTAGAGCCTCCATTTTTGCACTTAGATTAAAGTCCATGGCCCTCATCAGAATTCAGAGTTTCAAGAAAATCAAAATTTTGACCTCGAAAAAAAAAACGACAGTGGTACCCCTTACGTTTTTTTTCGGGTCAAAATTTTGATTTTCTTGAAACTCTGGATTCTGATAGAGGGCCATGGGACTTAGATCTGAGTGCAAAAATGGAGGCTCTAGACCCTTCCAGAGCTGAGATATTTAGATATTTATAATGGCATACAGAGCTGAGATATTGAGATATTTACAATGGCATAAATGCTACGTGAAATCTCAATATCTCAGCTCTGGAAGGGTCTAGAGCCTCCATTTTTGCACTCAGATCTAAGTCACATGGCCCTCTATCAGAATCAGAGTTTCAAGAAAATCAAAATTCTACCTCGAAAAAAAAACGACAGTGGTACCCCTTACGTTTTTTTTTTGGGTTAAAATTTTGATTTTCTTGAAACTCTGGATTCTGATAGAGGGCCATGTGACTTAGATCTGAGTGCAAAAATGGAGGCTCTAGACCCTTCCAGAGCTGAGATATTGAGATTTCACGTAGCATTTATGCCATTGTAAATATCTCAATATCTCAGCTTGTATGCCATTATAAATATCTACACTCAGCTCTGGAAGGGTCTAGAGCCTCCATTTTTGCACTCAGATCTAAGTCACATGGCCCTCTATCAGAATCCAGAGTTTCAAGAAAATCAAAATTTTGACCCGAAAAAAAAAACGAAGGGGTACCCCTGTACGTTTTTTTTTCGGGTCAAAATTTTGATTTTCTTGAAACTCTGGATTCTGATAGAGGGCCATGGGACTTAGATCTGAGTGCAAAATGGAGGCTCTAGACCTTCCAGAGCTGAGATATTGAGATTTTCACTAGCATTTATGCCATTGTAAATATCTCAATATCTCAGCTCTGTATGCCATTATAAATATCTAAATATCTCAGCTCTGGAAGGGTCTAGAGCCTTCATTTTGGCACTCAGATCCAAGTCCCATGGCCTCTATCAGAATTCAGAGTTTCAAGAAAATCTAAATTCTCACCTCGAAAAAAAAAACGACAGTGGTACCCCTTACGTTTTTTTTTTTTCGGGTCAAAATTTTGATTTTCTTGAAACTCTGGATTCCTGATAGAGGGCCATGGGACTTAGATCTGAGTGCAAAAATGGAGGCTCTAGACCCTTCCAGAGCTGAGATATTTAAGTATCATTGAGCACTTATGCCATCTGTAAATATTCAATATCTCAGCTCTGTATGCCATTATAAATATCTCAATATCTAGCTGAAGGGTCTAGAGCCTCCATTTTTGCACTCAGATCTAAGTCCCAGTGGCCCTCTATCGAATTTAGAGACTTTCAAGAAAATCAAATTTCGACCCGAAAAAACGTAAGGGGTACCACTGTCGTTTTTTTTTTAGGGTCAAAATTTAGATTTTCTTGAAACTCTGGATTCTGATAGAGGGCCATGGGACTTAGATCTGAGTGCAAAAATAGAGGCTCTAGACCCTTCCAGAGCTGAGATATTTAGATATTTACAATGGCATACAGAGCTGAGATATTGAGATATTTACAATGGCATAAATGCTACGTGAAATCTCAATATCTCAGCTCTGGAAGGGCTCTAGAGCCTCCATTTTTGCACTCAGATCTAAGTCCCATGGCCCTCTATCAGAATCCAGAGTTTCAAGAAAATCAAAATTTGCACCCGAAAAAAAACGTAAGGGGTACCACTGTCGTTTTTTTTTTTCCGGGTCAAAATTTTGATTTCTTGAAACTCTGGATTCTGATAGAGGGCCATGGGACTTAGATCTGAGTGCAAAAATGGAGGCTCTAGACCAGTGGCGGATGCAGAACGTGACAGATGGGTGGGCCTGGATTAAGTCGAGGTGGGCCAGAATCGAGGGTTTCTAGATTTTGTAGTTTTACTACTAGATAGGCTATATTTATGGAGATGAGAAATAAAAACTGCACTGTACAGCTATGATCAGCTGTTCTGTCGAGCTTTCGAAGTTGTTACTGAGGCAAGCCGATCAGTTGGTTTTTGTCACATGACCTGCAGTGCGCTTGCACTCATCGCGCAGGCATATATGCGCGCCTGGACAATCGCTTTGTGGTCACGGAAAACGCGCGTCAGAAACTCGTGGTTTATGCATAATTAAAAAAAAAAAGAATGCATGAAACCTTATTGTAAAGTGTTACCGGAAATACAACTGGAAAATTTGCGAGATGTGTCTCGAACTGAAAAACAAACTCGGTTTCACGTTCACTGTTTTTATTTCAGCACCTCGTACAGTCTTCTGAGGCATAAAACACCTGCAGACAGAAACAATCTCGTTTAAATTGCAGATCACACGTCGAGGGACGCACGTTTTGATGCAAAACCGGGAATTTCTGATGCGCGTTTTCCGTGACCACAAACAAAGCGCACGTTAAGAAGGCGAGCTTTAATGGCAAATCGCGCGTCCCTTGGCTGTCGAAACGCACGCGTGTGACGAGTCAATCAGACGCCTGACCACGTCTGTCGCGACAACGTTGCTTCCATAATGAGAGCATACAGTATATTTGAAATGACAGCGCGCAAAAGAGGCGATCTGTGAACGGGCCCTATTCTTTGTCTTTCCAAGATGTGTTCATGTGAACAAATGAGCCTCGTCCGCTCTCCTTGCAAGGGGTGTCGAAGTCTGGACAAAATATGTACAGTGACATGACATCACTGCCAGATTCAAACTGCGTTCGCTGGCGCTGACCAGAGATGTACGCGCTCAGCGCTCGTCATATCATATAAAGTGTTCGGCGGCCGTATGGCCAAACTTAATTCATTATTATTATTAAAATGAAAAAAAATATATAGTTTTTATTCATCTGTTTGGGTGGGCCACTTGTCAATCTGGGTGGGCACGTGCCCACCCAGGCCCACCCGTAAATCCGCGCCTGCTCTAGACCCTTCCAGAGCTGAGATATTTAGATATTTATAATGGCATACAGAGCTGAGATATTGAGATATTTACAATGGCATAAATGCTACAGTGAGATCTCAATATCTCAGCTCTGGAAGGTGTCTAGAGGCCTCCATTTTTTGCACTCAGATCTAAGTCACATGGCCCTCTATCAGAATCCAGAGTTTCAAGAAAATCAAAATTTCTACCCAAAAAAAAACGACAGTGGTACCCCTTACGTTTTTTTTTTTTTTGGGTTAAAATTTTGATTTTCTTGAAACTCTGGATTCTGATAGAGGGCCATGTGACTTAGATCTGAGTGCAAAAATGGAGGCTCTAGACCCTTCCAGAGCTGAGATATTGAGATTTCACGTAGCATTTATGCCATTGTAAATATCTCAATATCTCAGCTCTGAATGCCATTATAAATATCTAAATATCTCAGCTCTGGAAGGGCTAAGCCTCCATTTTTGCACTCAGATCTAAGTCCCATGGCCCTCTATCAGAATCCAGAGTTTCAAGAAAATCTAAATTTTGACCCGAAAAAAAAAACGACAGTGGTACCCCTTACGTTTTTTTTTTCGGGTCAAAATTTAGATTTTCTTGAAACTCTGGATTCCGATAGAGGGCCATGTGACTTAGATCTGAGTGCAAAAATGGAGGCTCTAGACCCTTCCAGAGCTGAGATATTGAGATTCCACGTAGCATTTATGCCATTGTAAATATCTCAATATCTAAGCTCTGTATGCCATTATAAATATCTAAATATCTCAGCTCTGGAAGGGTCTAGAGCCTCCATTTTTGCACTCAGATCTAAGTCCCATGGCCCTCTATCAGAATCCAGAGTTTCAAGAAAATCAAAATTTTGACCTGAAAAAAAAAAAAAACGACAGTGGTACCCCTTATGTTTTTTTTTTTTTGTGCGAAAAAAATAAGTTTCTCCAATCTTCTTGAAACTCTGGATTCTGATAGAGGGCCATGGGACTTAGACCTGAGTGCAAAATGGAGGCTCTAGACCCTTCCAGAGCTGAGATATTTAGATATTTATAATGGCATACACAGCTGAGATATTGAGATATTTACAATGACATAAATGCTACGTGAAATCTCAATATCTCAGCTCTGGAAGGGTCTAGAGCCTCCATTTTTGCACTCAGATCTAAGTCACATGGCCCTCTATCAGAATCCAGAGTTTCAAGAAAATCAAAATTTTGACCCGAAAAAAAACATAAGGGGTACCACTGTCGTTTTTTTTTCGGGTCAAAATTTTGATTTTCTTGAAACTCTGGATTCTGATAGAGGGCCATGGGACTTAGATCTGAGTGCAAAAATGGAGGCTCTAGACCCTTCCAGAGCTGAGATATTGAGATATTTATAATGGCATACAGAGCTGAGATATTGAGATATTTACAATGGCATAAATGCTACGTGAAATCTCAATATCTCAGCTCTGGAAGGGTCTAGAGCCTCCATTTTTGCACTCAGATCTAAGTCCCATGGCCCTCTATCAGAATCCAGAGTTTCAAGAAAATCAAAATTTTGACCTCGAAAAAAAAAAAACGTCAAGGGGTACCACTGTCGTTTTTTTTTTTTTGGGTCAAAACTTTAGATTTTCTTGAAACTCTGGATTCTGATAGAGGGCCATGGGACTTAGATCTGAGTGCAAAAATTGAGGCTCTAGACCCTTCCAGAGCTGAGATATTGAGATATTTATGAGATATTTATGACATACTGAGATCTTGAGCCATTATAAATATCTCAAAATGTTTAAAATAAAATGCCAATACCAATGATTACCCAATTATGGAAATAAAGTGAATTATTGTACCCTGCAAAACGCTATATAATCTACAGTACCACACTTCTTAAAACATGTGCCTAATATATAAATTCCATGATTCCCTTCCAAGACTTCTATAAAGGACTTTCAAATCTGCAAAAAAATTTTCGGTTTACCAGCAATTTCGTATCTGATTTTTGTAACTCTGGATTCTGATGAGAGGGCCATGGGACTTAGACCTGAGTGCAAAAATGGAGGCTCTAGACCCTTCCAGAGCTGAGATATTGAGATATTTATAATGGCTCAATATTTCATGTACATACTGAGATATTGAGCCATTATAAATATCTCAATATCTCAGCTCTGGAAGGGTCTAGAGCCTCCATTTTTGCACTCAGGTCTAAGTCCCATGGCCCTCTATCAGAATCCAGAGTTATTGGAGAAACTTTTTTTTTGCACAAAAAAAAAAAAAACGACAGTGGTACCCCTTATGTTTTTTTTTGTGCAAAAAAAAGCTTTCTCCAATAACTCTGGATTCTGATAGAGGACCATGGGACGTAGACCTGAGTGCAAAAATGGAGGCTCTAGACCCTTCCAGAGCTGAGATATTGAGATATTTATAATGGCTCAATATCTCAGTATGTCATAAATATCTCATAAAAATCTCAATATCTCAGCTCTGGAAAGGTCTAGAGCCTCCATTTTTGCACTCAGGTCTAAGTCCCATGGCCCTCTATCAGAATCCAGAGTTATTGGAGAAACTTTTTTTTTTGCACAAAAAAAAAACGACAGTGGTACCCCTTATGTTTTTTTTTTTTTGTGCAAAAAAAAGTTTCTCCAATAACTCTGGATTCTGATAGAGGGCCATGGGACGTAGACCTGAGTGCAAAATGGAGGCTCTAGACCCTTCCAGAGCTGAGATATTGAGATATTTATAATGGCTCAATATCTCAGTATGTCATAAATATCTCATAAATATCTCAATATCTCAGCTCTGGAAGGGTCTAGAGCCTCCATTTTTGCACTCAGGTCTAAGTCCCATGGCCCTCTATCAGAATCCAGAGTTATTGGAGAAACTTTTTTTTTGCACAAAAAAAAAACGACAGTGGTACCCCTTATGTTTTTTTTTTTTTGTGCAAAAAAAAAGTTTCTCCAATAACTCTGGATTCTGATAGAGGGCCATGGGACGTAGACCTGAGTGCAAAAATGGAGGCTCTAGACCCTTCCAGAGCTGCAGATATTGAGATATTTATAATGGCTCAATATCTCAGTATGTCATAAATATCTCATAAATATCTCAATATCTCAGCTCTGGAAGGGTCTAGAGCCTCCATTTTTGCACTCAGGTCTAAGTCCCATGGCCCTCTATCAGAATCCAGAGTTATTGGAGAAACTTTTTTTTTGCACACAAAAAAAAACGACAGTGGTACCCCTTATGTTTTTTTTTTTTTGTGCAAAAAAAAGTTTCTCCAATAACTCTGGATTCTGATAGAGGGCCATGGGACTTGAGCCTGAGTGCAAAAATGGAGGCTCTAGACCCTTCCAGAGCTGAGATATTGAGATATTTATAATGGCTCAATATCTCAGTATGTCATAAATATCTCATAAATATCTCAATATCTCAGCTCTGGAAGGGTCTAGAGCCTCCATTTTTGCACTCAGGTCTAAGTCCCATGGCCCTCTATCAGAATCCAGAGTTATTGGAGAAACTTTTTTTTGCACAAAAAAAAAACGACAGTGGTACCCCTTATGTTTTTTTTTTTGTTTTGTGCAAAAAAAAAGTTTCTCCAATAACTCTGGATTCTGATAGAGGGCCATGGGACGTAGACCTGAGTGCAAAAATGGAGGCTCTAGACCCTTCCAGAGCTGAGATATTGAGATATTTATAATGGCTCAATATCTCAGTATGTCATAAATATCTCATAAATATCTCAATATCTCAGCTCTGGAAGGGTCTAGAGCCTCCATTTTTGCACTCAGGTCTAAGTCACATGGCCCTCTATCAGAATCCAGAGTTTAAGAAATTGGAGAAACTTTTTTTTTGCACAAAAAAAAAACGACAGTGGTACCCCTTATGTTTTTTTTTTTTGTGTGCAAAAAAAAGTTTCTCCAATAACTCTGGATTCTGATAGAGGGCCATGGGACTTAGACCTGAGTGCAAAATGGAGGCTCTAGACCCTTCCAGAGCTGAGATATTGAGTATTTATAATGGCTCAATATCTCAGTATGTCATAAAATATCTCATAAATATCTCAATATCTCAGCTCTGGAAGGGTCTAGAGCCTCCATTTTTGCACTCAGGTCTAAGTCCCATGGCCCTCTATCAGAATCCAGAGTTATTGGAGAAACTTTTTTTGCACAAAAAAAAAAACGACAGTGGTACCCCTTATGTTTTTTTTTTGTGCAAAAAAAAAAGTTTCTCCAATGAACT
The DNA here is from genome assembly GCA_030378365.1 of Hybognathus amarus. Taxonomy (NCBI): domain Eukaryota; kingdom Metazoa; phylum Chordata; class Actinopteri; order Cypriniformes; family Leuciscidae; genus Hybognathus; species Hybognathus amarus. The sequence goes on from JAQIUQ010003300.1 coordinate 17,807, forward strand.
CTGGATTCTGATAGAGGGCCATGGGACTTGAGACCTGAGTGCAAAAATGGAGGCTCTAGACCCTTCCCAGAGCTGAGATATTGAGATATTTATAATGGCTCAATATCTCAGTATGTCATAAATATCTCATAAATATCTCAATATCTCAGCTCTGGAAGGGTCTAGAGCCTCCATTTTTGCACTCAGGTCTAAGTCCCATGGCCCTCTATCAGAATCCAGAGTTTTGAAAAGATTGGAGAAACTTAATTTCTCACCCAAAAAAACAAAAAAAAACAAAAGGGGTACCACTGTCGTTATTTTTTTTTTTTTTTGGGGGGGGGGTCAAAATTTTGAGTTTCTCTGATCTTCTTGAAACACTGGATTCTGATAGAGGGCCATGAGACTTAGACCTGAGTGCCAAAATGGAGTCTCTAGGCCCTTCCAGAGCTGAGATATTGAGATATTTGTAATGGCATAAATGCTACGTAGATCTCAATATCTCAGCTCTGGAAGGGTCTAGAGACTCCATTTTGGCACTCAGGTCTAAGTCTCATGGCCCTCTATCAGAATCCAGAGTTTTGAGAAGATTGGAGAAACTTAATCTCTCACCCCGAAAAACAAAACAAAAGGGGTACCACTGTCGTTTTTTTGGGGGGTGTCGAAATTTTGAGTTTCTCTGATCTTCTTGAAACTCTGGATTCTGATAGAGGGCCATGAGACTTAGACCTGAGTGCCAAAATGGAGTCTCTAGGCCCTTCCAGAGCTGAGATATTGAGATATTTGTAATGGCATAAATGCTACGTAGATCTCAATATCTCAGCTCTGGAAGGGTCTTAGAGACTCCATTTTGGCACTCAGGTCTAAGTCTCATGGCCCTCTATCAGAATCCAGAGTTTTGAGAAGATTGGAGAAACTTAATTTCTCACCCCGAGAAAAAAAGAAATTTTTTAAAAAAATAGACATTTTACTCATTAGAATCCAGAGTTTTGAGAAGATTGGAGAAACTTAATTTGCTCAGCCCTGAAAAAAAAAAAAAAAAAAGGGGTCCCCAGCTCCTCGTTTATGCAAAAGGTACGCTAAAACAATCGTATTACATCGACGTCTAAACCATAACCTTTCAAGATAATTCGACCTAGTTCAGTTGCTTAGCAACGGGAAGAAACTCCTGCAACTTCAGTGCCATAGGTTAGCACCTTAGTGCTTACAGATTAGGTAGAAATTAGTATGTGTTCGCTGAATTTGTAATGTTATACTTTTAATTCCGAGAAAGAAAAATGTTGCTGTGTTGGGTAGAATACATCAATAGTGCATACCCTCTCCAAATGTGAGCATTCGCTTTCCCTTTTTTGCATACTTTTTTCCCTTTTATATATATATATTAATATATATATATATATATATATATATATATATATATATACGAAGAGTTCAGATGCAAAAGCCTCTAAATGCCATTTGAAATTTTCTTCTAAAATGATCATTTTTATCAAGCTTGTATATTAAAGTTTAGTCATTTCACTTAAATGGCAATGAAGATTACCCAGTAATTGTCATTTAAGTGAATTTTCTGAACTTAATACAAGCTTGATAAAAATGGTCATTTTAGAAGTAAATTTCAAATGGCATTTAGAGGCTTTTGCATCTGAACTTTTCATACATATATGTATGTATATATATATATATATATATATATATATATATATATATATATATATATATATATATATATAGTATAAACTATCGGTCAAAAGTTTTAGATCAGTAAGATTTTTTATGTTTTTAAATGAAGTCTCTTTTGCTCACCAAGGCTGCTTTATTTGATGAAAAAAATTACAAACAGTAATATTGTGAAATATTATGACAAATAAAAATGACTGTTTTCTATTTTAATACATTTTAAAATGTAATTAGAAAGCTGAATTTTCAACATCATTACTGTTGCTGATTATTACACATCAGTTTTAAGTGTCACATGATCCTTCAGAAATCATTCTAATATGCTGATTTTATGCTAAAAAAATGTCGTGTACCATTTTCCCCTAAAATTCTATGATGAATAGAAAGTTCAAAAGAACAGCATTTATTTAAAATATAATCTTTTATTATAAATGTCTTTACTGTAACTTTTGATCAATTTAACTCATCCTTGATGAATAAAAGTATTTTCTAATTTCTTTCCCCAAAAATAAAAAATAAATTCTTACTGACCCCAAACTTTTGAATGGTAGTGATTAATGTTACAAAAGCTTTCCATTTCAGATCAATTCTGTTCTTTTGAACTTTCTATTCATCAAAGAATCCTGAAATAAAAATGTAAAAAAACTGTTTTCAACATGGATAATAATCATAAATGTTTCTTGAGCATCATATTATAATAATTTCTGTAGGATCATGTGACACTGAAGACTGGAGTAATGATGCTGTAAATTCAGCTTTGATCACAGGAATAAATTACACTTCACTATATATTCACATAGAAAACCACTGTTTTAAATTGTAATAATATTTCACAATATTACTGTTTTGTTTTTTTATCAAATAATTGCAGCCTTGGTGAGCAGAAGAGACTTCTTTTAAAAACATAAAAAATCTTACTGATCTAAAACTTTTGACCGGTAGTGTAGCATCTCAACGAATTTTCAGAATTTTTGTTTATAACTTTTTGCCCCCTTTAAATCATTTAAAATATTCACAAATTAATATGGGAAAAATGTAGATTTTACTGGTTTTCTAAGGCCAAATTAGAACCTGGAAATGATATTTTTCCCACAGTGCTGAATGAGAAGAGCCATAACCACAGCCAAAGGGGATGAATAGGTGAGTTATTATAAATGCGTCTGAACAATAACGAGCTAAAAACATACTCTCCGGAAGCACCTTCAGAGAGAACTGCACCATTTATACGGATTTCATAATCAGAAGGTATTAGCTTATGATTCGAATTTGTTCTTTTTAAAGTGGACATTTAATGCTTTAGTCTACAAAGGCTATTGTTTCAGTTCTCGCGCTTCAGTTCACGAAGATCACGAGCGCGCCTAAATTATTTTTATTTTACAAAAGCACAACGTTTTCTTGTAACATTACGCAAATAAAAGTAGTTGCGAATAATGTCGTGAGCTTAGAATTATAAGGTTCTATCTCCGTTTAGGGTAGTTCTGAGATATTGAGCATCAAAGTTTTTACATCCCACCTGGCAAAACTGTTATGTAGTATACATTTCTATTATAGCTTTATCTATTAATCTTTTTTTACAAAAATAACACCACACAGGCATTAATAAACACCTAATGGATCAGATTATGTCAAAAACTCAATTTCGACCAAAAGTGGAGATAGAACCTTATAATTCTAAGCTCACGATGTGTTATTATTTTCTGTATAACAAGAAATGATCAGAGTATTTTAAGTTGTTTCCACTGTTGATAGGAAAATGCAAGTGTTCGCGGTGCGCCCGCGCCTGTCTGCCATCCAGTGCGCGACTCAACATTCCGTCCGTACAAACACTTGGATATTCGTCAAAATCGTGTGTTTATTTGTGGTAATCTTAGCCCTAATATTATTATTATTGTCCAACCTGTACTATGAATAAAATGTGACGAATTGCTTTATTACTTTTTTGGATAAAAGCATCTTCTAGCCTAATAAATGTTATAACAGACTAATGATGATAATTATTATTATTTGCGGACACGGACCCTAAAACACACTCCGTCTTCTAAGTCAGGTGACTGTAAATGCGCAAAACCCGTTTCCATTGCAGTTTTGTGAAAAAAATCCTTTTTCGAATTGCCTGAAAAACCTCCTCATGCGAGCGTAAAACTTTTTTGCGATAAACGGGAGTTTTTGCGAAATTAACGTGTTTCCATTGAGCGTAGGCTATTTTCATTTCGCAATTTCAATTTGCGCAAATTGAAGGGTAATGGAAACGCAGCTAGTGAACGGAAGACGTTTGAGGGGCCCCTAATTGGCACTTGGCACCCAAGCAACCGCGCCATCTCCGCTACAGCCCAGAACACATAACTGCATAGCAACACCCTGGAAACCATCCAGAACACATTAACAACTGCCTAGCAACAACTTGGAAACCACCCAGAACACATTAGCAACTGCATGGCAACACACTGGGAACAATCCAGTACACTTTAGCAACAACACAGCATTAATACAATTAAACTGAACAATATGTGTATAGTAACACCCTGAAAATCATCCAAAACGCATTAGCAGCTCTAATGCAGTCATTTATACAAGAAAACTACACAAGTCGTGTATTGTTAGACCCTGGAAATCATCCAGAACACATTGGCATCATGGGTGGAGAGTTTTACAAAGGTAAGCATCACTCACATTTTCCTCAGAAAATGATCAAATGTACTTTATATCATATGTCTCATTGAAACACTCTTGGCACAGCTGAAAGGTGTTACACATAATTGAGCCTTCTTACTATATACATGTTGAGTCATGAAGTCAGATGAGTCTACCAGCTGTAGAGTTCCTGCAAACCTTTGATGTACATGTTTCCCACAGGGTTGCAGTGGTCTGGGTAAATGAAGGATACATAAGGCATCTTGTGTATGTGTGTGCGTGTGTGTATGCGTGAGACTGGGACCAGTTTGTGGTGCTTCTTTGCTGTGGGAAGACTGCTGATGTGTAAATATGAAAAGAGTGTGTGAGCGTCTGCGTGTGTACATGTGTCATGTCAGTTGGCAACTCAGAAAAAGTGGTTTCAGACCGCTGAACAGGATCAAAGCCTGTCAGCTTAGACAGAAGGGTTCACTTCTCCTTCGAGATACACATATGGTCACACACATATACATTTTCACACACATATTCAATCACACCCAGACTTTCCCACAGAGGGCCGCGTTGAGTGTGCAGCTATGCAGAATAGCACACACACACACACACCCTTAAAGGTATGGTTCACAGAAAAATGTAAAATTCTCTCATCATATATCAACCTCAAGTCATTCCAAACCTGTGTGACCCTTTTTTATGTGAAACACAAAAGAAGATTCTTTAAAGAATGTATTTTTTCCATACAATGAAAGTTAATGAAGTCCAGTGTTATTTTGGACACCATTGACTTTCAATGTATAGATAAAAACATTTGTACAGAAGAAGCAAAGTCATGGAGGGTTGTGATGACATGAGGTTGAGTAAATGTTTTGGGTGAACTATCCCTTTGTCCCCCTTTCCAGTTCCCATCCATTGAAATAGCATGGAAAAAAGTCTTTGGAATTTCTTGTTTTTCACAGAAGAAAGAAAGTCATGCGGGTTTGGAACAACATACGGGTGATTAAACGATGAAAGAATTTTATATTGGTTTCAACTAATTCTTTAAGCCAGTTTCACTATGTAAATACACGCATCACCACAAGCACTCATTGCAGAAAAACATAAACCACACAAAACATGATTGACCAGAGATGAATTGCACCTCTCTTTTCCATAGCAATTAAACACAAGTTCAAGCAAAAACACGGGTGAAAAAAAGGGTGCTTGGATTCCTTTCTCCGTCTCCTTACAGGCTCTGAGCTCGACCGTGACCACAGGAAGAGCGAAGCCACTGATTGGTCATTGAGTCTCCTCTCAAGCACATTTGTCAGCTTGGTTGTGTACATAATAAAGCCCTCAGCAGGTTAGAATTAACTTTGTCAAACACTTCCCTTGCATATGATCAAAGCAATGCCCTCTTCCTGTGAAGATTTGACCTTCCTTTCATGTGCGACTGCTTCTTTTATTAAACAATAACTTATTGACAATATTAGAGGTGTTCATGCCACTTTCTTTCTTTTATTATTAATATATCTTGTTGAGATAAAGAAAGAAACTGCTTCTGTACAGTAGAAAGTAAAGCTATTCAAATTGAGTTTAAAAAAACTTTTAAAAAAAGGTCCTAGGACATATACTTGGGGTATACCTTCACCGTCCATTAATAATACATACTTTCATTATGAAAGACAATCACAAGTGAAAAGGGACCCTTATTAAGTAAGAAAGCCTAGTGGTTTCTACAGTTTTTACCCCTCTCTGTCCCCATTCGGTCTTCCCACGTTGATCCCCACCCCCACTCCCTCTCTCCCACCCAGACATCTCTCTCTCTCTCTCTCTCTCTCTCTCTCTCTCTCTCTCTCTCTCTCTCTCTCTCTCTCTCTCTCTCTCTCTCTCTCTCTCCCCCTCCCTCTGTCTTGGGCTGTATGGGGCAGCAGAGAGAAGGGGAGATGACAATGGAGAGAAAGCGGGTTGCAGTTTGGGGGTCTACTGAATAGTCCCATTCAGCCTGCCCAGTCAAACAGAAACCACATCTCCCCACTCACTTACAACCCATAGTTTCACTGCAAACAACCAGGGCTTTATTCCCCACAATCACTTGCCAGCGCACACACTCACACTTGTGTAGTCCAAAAGGAGTGACGGCATGGCCAGACATACGTACGTACACGCACTCACCCGCAATCAATAGAAGGAGCGCTGGGTGACACACATTGCCTATACTCAGCTTCAATGTGGAGCAGAAGTGGAACTGGTGAGCGAGATCTAAAGTGCTCTCTAGTGCTGGGTCGACATGTACATGGCCACATGGAATGATCACAGATTCAATGGAAGACATGACAGTGTTGATGTGGTGGTCAAGAGGTTTGTTGCAAGCAGTTTTCAAATGCAAAGGACACTCTTAACCCTGAAGAACTTGCACAGTCAGCAACAAAAGATGATTTTAAAGCAGGAAAACATTTTGCTGATGGAATTACGCTGTTGGTTGCAAGTTACATAAAGCTGGCATGAAATGGAAACTCACCAATCTATTTTCTAAATGAATGATATTGATCTTGCTGTCAATATCAGCAAGATCAATATCATGATCTTGCTGGTTTATCCACCATGTTTGCTTTCTTTTTCTTGACCTTGTACATTTTAATTAAAATGTCAACTTGATCTTCCTCTCTAGTGATATATGTCAGACTTCTCCAATCATTTATTCTGCTGAAATCTCCGCCCCTTTCTTATAATTGAATGCAAGCTAGCATTCAGGTCTGCCTTCATCCAATCAACAACCGACAGCTAGAACCAAGTCCAGCCCTATTTGTTTTGTTTACGATAATCCGTTTCACTCGTGGCCTACATACTTCATAATACGGAAGAAAATATCAGTCGCTTCTCTAATCTTGACTTTAAAAATACATTTGGGATGTTTAATGAAACCCAGAAGATGATATAGTTTGTATTTTTGCACTTCTTTCGGAGTATGTGCTTTTTTAGAATCTATATTTTTCCTCATTTTATCATTCTTCAGGTGAAAATTTTAATTTGTATTGCTTAGAAAAGTAAAAGCACAGCTCTCTATAACAAGCTGGACAATTTGAGGTATCATTCATGTTATAGTTTGTCAAGAAAATAAAGCTATTGATATTGAGGCTGTCACTCTGCCTGTAGGATTTTAAAAAATCTTAAAACTTTTGTTTCTGATGAGCTAAAGGTACAACAAAAATAAGGTCCTACATTTACTTGGGTATACCGATCACTATCCGTTACTAATACACATTATGGTTGGTGGGATTTTCCTCATTTTATCTGGGTGAAACCTAGAAAAGTAAAAGCACAGCTCTCTTTAACAAGCTGGACAATTTGAGGTAGCCTATCATTCATGTTATAACTTGTCAAGAAAATAAAGCTATTGAAATTGAGATTCTCATTTTGACTGTAGGATTTAAAAAATGGTAAAACTTATGGTTCTGACCGAGTTAAAGGTACAACAAAATTAGGTCCTAGGACATTTACTTGGGTAGCATACCGATCACTATCCATTAATAATACACATTATGGGTGGTGGGATTTTCCTCATTTTATCTGGGCTGAAACCTAGAAAGAAAAAGCACAGCTCTCTTTAACAAGCTGGACAATTTGATGTATCATTCATATTATAGCTTGTCAAGAAAATAAAGCTATTGAAATTGAGGCTGTCACTCTGACTGTAGGATTTTTAAAAATGGTAAAACTTATGGTTCTTGACGAGCTAAAGGTACAACAAAATAAGGTCCTAGGACATATACTTGGGTATACCGATCACCATCCATTAATAATACACATTATGGATGGTGGGATTTTCCTCATTTTATCTGGGTGAAACCTAGAAAGTAAAAGCACAGCTCTTCTGAACAAGCCTAACAATTTAACAAGCAGTGTGAAAAGAACAGTGTGGTTATTGCACCAATTCTCAGTTCATCCGTACTTTTCACGTCACAGATAAGTTCACTAATTACCTTTAGTGAAATCTGACTTTCTGAAATCTGATGAACCCAGACACAGACGATAGTCACATCAGACGTCCAGCTGGGTGAGGTCAGCGCCCTCTGGTTACAGAGACCTGAACATGTGTAGAGAAAGAGAAAGTCTGACCCCTGTGCTCGCACCCTACTCCTTAACCTCAGCTCTATGTGTGTGTGTGTGCAGGGGAGCGCCCTGCCCTTGAAGCCTGTTGCACTAAATGCATCGCTGACCAGACATGCCCTCCTAAACACACACTCACACACCCACACCCTCCCTCTTTATGGTCTGTTCAGGAATGAGGCAAACAGCAGTGAATGAGACGCACAATAGAAGAACAAAAGGTGCAGGCAGCAGGAGGGTACAGCGATGTGACAGGGCGAGGGCTGTGTGTACGTATGCATGTGTGCGTGAGTGTTAATGCGTGTATGCTCCATATGGGCGCTCCCTCGCGCAGAAAGGCAGATGTCACATGAGTGGCCCCGCCCTGCAGGCCACTGGGTCACGCCTGCTCGGGACACGTCTAAATAGCTGAGCAGGAGTGAGGACGGGGCCTCTCCCCAGCTGCCTGCTCCATTTACACATAACCATATTCATGCACTGAAGCGCCCGGGCTCCCCTCCTGCTTTGTTAGTGCTCTTTTTTTAATGTTTGTTTACTTCTCCATGCTGATTTCTGCTCAATTGTCCTCTGTCTATCATGCTTACCATGCACACACTTCTCTCTCTCTCTCTCTCTCTCTCTCTCTCTCCCAGTATAAATATAACACAAAATGTTTGTGCATGTAGGCTGCTGAAGTACTGCTAAAAGTACAGTAAAATCAAGATACATTTATATATCTGTAGTACAAATAAAAATGTTGTTTCATCAGAGCCTTCAGCCTTCAGTTTCTTCAGCCTTGCCAATTATACAGACACAGCAAAGAAATTACTGTAAAGAATACAAGCACTAGATGCTGACACTGTAAGCAGAAAATGAATGCAAAATATCAAATAATGTCCATGCAATATTATATATATATATATATATATATATATATATATATATGTAGCTTTAAGAATGTTGTTACACTGTAAACAAATATTTTCAAGATTTGTTATCACAACATATTTGCTTTTGTCAAATCAACTTTATAATAATTTATTAAGTTGAGATAACTTATTATTTTGAGTTTCTGAAGTTTAAATTAATCATTGTATTATCTCACTTTTTCCAGTTCAATCAACTTAAAATTTTAAAGCAACCCAGTTACTTACTTTAAGTTAAACCAACAATATTTTTTTACAGATCACAATATTTTTTCTTTTGTCAAATCAATTTAAATAATTCTATTTAGTTCAGATAACATATAATTTTGAGTTTCTGGTGGTTAAAATTAATCTCCTTCATTGTATTAACTCACTTTTTTCCAGTTCAATGAACTTAAAATTTTAAGGCAACCAGGTTACTTACTTTTTTAAAGTTAAACCATCAATACACTTTGAGTGCCATATTGATTCTATTAAGGGTTTCTACATGCAAAGTATGTATAGTGGTACAAAATGACGACATACGACAGTAGAAGTCATTCAAGAATTCACTCACACAAGTTTTCAATTTGTGTGTGTTTGCACAATTAAGTATTTCACGTCTGAAAGCATTAATATTAAGATTTAAAACCAATATTAGTTTTCATGTTCACCATAAAGCCACTTATAAATATGGACAGTTATAAGGTTTTTTGCACTTGGCCATATCACATTACATTTTGTCTGCTTCAGTGTTATTAGGCGAGATGATGTTTCTCACTGCAAGTCACTTATTTTAGGCTTGTTTTGACAGACTATAATTCTTAGTATCACTTATAAAGACGCATCTAACCTCATAATCACAGATTTTCAGTCTGTCTGCAACATTCAGATATTTTGAATTGACGAAGCGACTGTAATTAGGCATACACTCATTTTGAACTGCACTTCAGAGCCCTGTTAAGGAACCGTAGTGGACATTTAACTACAGATCCTATCCAGAATCAATATGTGTCTTGGATGATATTCAGGCCTTGGGAAATTGGATTGGGTAAATCCTGTTTTAGCAATTACAAGAGAGATGGTCAGAGTGTGGTCCACTGAAGGCTAACACACACACTGTGTTAAGTAAATCTTTGCTTGAAAGTATAGGGCAGGAATATTGTTAGTCTTCTCACATGGCTTTATCTTTATTTTGATATTTCTCCACTTGTTATGATGATGCAGAGTTCATATGATTCCCTGTCATTTCCCCATCTCTCTATTCCCGAGGTTCATTAGCATAGCAGCTGCTGAGTGCAGGGTGAGGTGGAGACGGCTGGTGTGTGCGTGCGTGTGTGTGAGTTTTGGAGGGGGTAAATGTAGGGGGGATCTAATCAATGGTGGTCCGTCTGGGAGCTGAATAGCGATGAAGCAGAATCCAGCAGGCTGGACAAAAAAAGAGGAGAGCATAGAATAGAACGAGAGAATGAATGTGCTTGTCACTGTGTGCTTGAAAAAGCACAGAGCGGAGCGAAAGAATGAAAGAGAGTTCAAACAGGAGAGGAGGGTAAGGAAGGACAGGCCTTGCCACCTGTCTCATTCTCTCTGTATTTTTCCTCTCGGTTTTCAATACGAGAGAACTTTGTTTTACATATTTAACAGCATGCATTAGTGGGTCTCTCATATTAAGCAAAAGTAAGCAGTTTTCTTTGCTTTGACAGTGTTCAAGATCACTGATTTTATAAATCTACATTTTACGCTTATGTCACCTGTTAGTCAGCCTAGTGTATATACTACATCCTTTTTTGTTTTGTTTTTTAAATGCCTAAAGCAATCATATATAGGACAAGGACATCGTAAGTTGAGCAATCAGTCAGTGCGTTTAAATAGTTTTAAGTTGAATAAAGCGTGTAACTACATTTCATTGCAAGTTTAATGAACCAAGAGAGAGAAATGGGTCTGCACAATTAATAACATGTTAATGAGTATTTATTAGGGCTGTGAAATGGTTAATCGGATTAATCGCATTCAAAATAAAAGTTTGTGTTTACATAATATATGTGTGTAGTGTGTATAATTATTTTGTATATAAACACACATATGCATGTATACATTTAAGAAAAATGTGTTATTAATATATCAAATATTTATATTTATGTATGATATTAATTTTGTATAAATATAAAGTATATACATGCAAATATTTCTTAAATATATACATGCATGTGTGTGTATTTATATTTACAAAATAATTATACACACTACACACACATATATTATGTTAACACAAACTTTTATTTTTGGATCGATTAATCGTGATTAATCATTTCACAGCCCTAGTATTTATATATAATATTTGTTTATATAAATGTATATGTATAACATGTAATATATTATAATTTATATAATATTGATTTTAATTTTAATAATTTATCTACGCTTTAAACAATGCTGGGTTGTTTGAACACAAATTTGGGTAAAAATGAACAAACCCAAAAGTTGGGTTAAAAATGAAAATTCAACGTAATGTAATGTAAAATGTAATTTTTTTAACCCAACATTTGGGTTTGTCCATATTTGACCAAATTTGAGTTGAAACAACCCAGCATTTTAAGAATGTAGAGTGAATTGTTTGAAATAAGTAAATTTGATGCTCCAAAACGAAATACAACGTTGGTCTGGTTATAAAATGTTACAATGTTGGTCTGAAATCCAAAAACGAACAATTAAACCATTGCATCTTTAACACCATATCTCATTCCCACCAGCATATGAGTGCATTTATTGGATTATACTGTGTTTGAAAGGAACTTTTCCTGGTACTAGTTGTGGTCATGACTAAGCCATTGCAACAATCATTCATCTTCATTCCCTTCTGGCTATAATGTTCCCTGCCTTCTGAGAATCGCAACATTTTTTGCAGCCACAAACATGTTTTTCTCTGCATGTGTGTACTTGCACCTGGGCAAGCACAATTTTGTGCGGTCTTTGTGGAATTACACAGGCAAGTATGTGAAACTACCGATGCGAATCTGTCCGTGCGGAGAGGTCGTTTTGATCTCCGAAGCACTTGCGGTGGATTTCCACAACTCTGAAGGTACGGGGAAAACAAAACATTCCTGCGCACCTAATTACAAACAAAAAAACTCAAAGCCTCCACTTCACATTCTCCGCTCTAGAAGAGGAGCATGTTTCCTTCTCGCTCTCAAGTACATTCACAAAATTCTTTTTCACATTGTTGGGTTTACACATCCCTCCTCTCTAGCTGGCGGTGGGGAAGGCTAGCGCGCACAACGACGGGACTCTGTTAAAATCATTTCCAAATTCCTGCGATGATGTGTGTCGGGACTGAGGCACATGAAGAATCTATTAGGGGGCCTCTCTATTGCACTCTGGGAAGGTGGCCAACTCAGCCGCCGGACAATGGAAATCCAGCTCAACAATAACATCCTGCCCGGGGAATGGAGGGGGGCATGGAGGGGGTGGAAACAGAGAAGGATGCCATTGAGGTCACAGTCTTCTAGTGAGGGTTGTCTTCAAAAGCATGCAGTAAACTAGGTTTACCTGCAGAAAACATCAAGCAATCAGAGCAGTTTCCTTCTGATTACCGCTGCAATAAAGCAAGCTCTGGTCGACGTCAGACCAAGTTTTGGGCTTATTTGTGAATTTCAGAAATGCACGAGCTGGACATTCCACTCTTTGCACTAATAAATCAGAACAGAAACAGAAATCAGCACACCAACTCTCTCATTTCATGGACGCATAGAACATGACTTAAATTCTACGCTGTTAAGTGTTTCGAAGTTCACTTTCACTGCGAAAAGTGATTAGTTGACTTAACTTAAAAAGTGAGGAAAGCCTGTTGCCTTAAAATTTAAATAAAATTCATGCATAATTGAAAAAATTAAGTTATTTGAACTTGACAATTCCACATAACTTCATTTATTTCAATTTCACATGGTTTATTTACTCAATTTTAAGGTTTCCTCACTTTTTCAAGTTAAATAAACCTCATGTGCAATTAAAACATTTTTCGTATGTGGAATTGTCCTTTTTTTTCAATTACGCATGAAGTTTATTTCTTATTTTAAGGCAATGGGTTTCCTCATGTTAAGTCAACTGAGCACTTTTAACAGTGTTAGAAGTCCAAAAGGAACTGCATGCAAATGAACATTTAAAAATGCTTTGATATGCTATACGTTTATAAAAGTATGAAGAAATGCAATGAGACTCTCAAAGAACAGAAGGGCAGAGAGTTGCTGCATGCACAGAGTAACATAAAACCCACGCAAACACACGGGGAGGGGATCTGTCTTTAAAACAAATTACCCACAACCCCCTGCACTCTTTTATCCAGCATATGAAAGGACTAGGCCAAATGAATGACAAAAAGGAGAGAATGGAAACTGGGGTCAGGTTGGCCCAGAGAGGAGGCCCAAACCAGCCCAATTCTTCCTTAAAGATAGAAAGAAACTCTCACAGCCACACATTGAGGAAGGTTTAATTATTTCTTTACTGGCTTGAACACACACACACACACACAAACACACACACACATACATCACTCATATTCTCACCACACATGAATCACAGTGTTACAAATGTTCAAAAAAAAAACTTACAAACAAAACACACAAAAAGGAAAAGATAAAGTCGACACAGAGGAACATTCGCATCACTCATAAAACTTTTGTTCGCTGGAGACACAAGATGAAAAATAACTTGGTCCAGATAAAAGAAAAGAAAAAATACAACAGCACTTTTACTCATTCATATACACCTATCCAGTCATTTAACCCCCATGCCATAAATGTTATGACAAATAGTGGGATAAAATAACTATACATCGTGCAATTTATTTTTGTTACAATGATCTTACCATCACAAGTATTATTCCCCTTTATTAACATCAGGAGGAGAGCACTTCAAATAAGAAAGTGCTCTGAGATATCAGCGTCGATATATCCATATATACCATATATGTATACACATACACCCGATCACAGAGATGCAAACATCTTTGCGAACGTAATGTTATACGACGTAACACACAAAAAGAGACAATATAACCTGGAGCTTTTTTTATACAATAGTATTTTGTTGTGATCCTTTTTCTATTTAGAAAAAATAAAATGTTGACCTGAAGTCAACGAATTAACGACAGTCATCATCAGTGCAATATTTTCAACAAGAGTAAAAATATCAAGTTTAAGACAAGCGAATGCAATATTTGTTCTGCCTATACCAATCGAATAGATGATCATGAGAATCGCATCTGTGGTGTCTCCAGGTGTATGAGGAGCTCCTGGTGTGTTTCACCAGGTGGAGCGACAGGGGCTGGAAACATCAGCAACACCACTGAACCGTGGCATGCGTACAATCATGCATGCTCACACAACTGCATGGGGCTATATCGCAAAAACACGACAAAGAAACTGAATCTAACTGATATTTGTCCTCATTCACTCACCGTTGGCCATTGTATCAAGAAAAAACTTACATAAAAGCAGCATTGAAACAAACATCAGGTGCCGTGAGTCGTAAAGGCGGCAGGCAGTCTTTTTTGAATGAATTTGTCAATGTTTCCTGCAACAGAAGTCATAGTCTTCTCAATGTTCATATAGTCCTGCTCAGTAGTAACTATTGGGTAAGCCTCAGCTCCTGCAGTTACCCGACCAGGCACTAGGGGGCGTAAAAGGCTCCACATATATGTGCAACAAAACTCCCTGCATTTAATAGTCATGCAACGCATTTCACTTTTTGTAACTATAATGGAAACAAAAAAATGGAAATGCAAAATTAAGCAAACTACAATGTCTCAAACCATGCTTGATGAAAGGAAAAAAATGTTTCGAATAACCAATGGATCTTAATTTTGGTTCACGGAGATAAATTGTCCCGAGTGAGGATTGTTTGATTAAAAAAAATAAACCCGAATGGCAATAAGAAAACATCAAGTACAATTACCCAAACGGGGCATAATGATTCTGTTGAGCACTAGTGGGTAACTGAGAAGGGTTAAGAAGAAGGCTTGAGAAAGAGAGCATAATGATATTGTCGAATACTTTCAAGTCGAGGTAGCTGATGCAGAGAACCAGAATAAAAGTAGAAGGGGACGCATTTCCCGGGGAAAAAAATGGAAAAAAAGATTGAAAATGTAGGGGGGCATGGAGCGAAATCTCCACACGGGACAGTTTAGCCTGTAACGAGTCCGAAGCAGCTTTAGGTCACCCTACATACTTTTACACTTAGGCTATAGTCTTAAAAATAACCACAACATAATTTAAATGCATCATCTCAATGTACCTTCATAAATAAAAAGACAAACCCAGCCTGTATTCACAGTGATGACCAGGGTGTTAATTCAAAAATACTGAAAAGAAGATTATAAAGTGTGTCCCAAAGGCGACTTTCCTGACGTTTTGATACAAAAAAAAAAAAAAAAAAAGCGAAAGCAGCGGTTTTTAGTAACACGTTAACCATAGACGTGGGTCGCACTGGCCTGAAAGCTGTGTGGAAGCCGTCTGCTAGGTGAAGGCAGAGCACAATACACTACTTGTATAGAGAAACACAGTAAAGCTATGTGTACAGTACTTAAGAATAAGTCAATTGTTATTTCCGGGGACACAATTCAGCACTGGTCACCAATGCACACGATCTGATTGATGAAACGACTTACGGTTTGTATTAAAGACAGTGTTTAGCCAGAGGATGGCCTTCATTCTGGACTTCAACCATTCCAGCATTCAGCCACAGCATCAAGTGCCATCTCGATTTCTCCAGGTGGACAGGTCAAGAGGTCAAGCCCTGGGTAAAGCCACACAGTCCAGATCTGATGACTTACACATTCAATAAAAAGCTATAGTACCAACGCACATCCCCAAACAGGTTCTCGTCGCCAGATCTGACCATATACGTTACTCACGGGAAAGAAAAAGGCTACAGCCCTCATTTTGGTTTAAGGTACAAGGGAACTTCGCCGCCGTCTGTCGTGTCAAAGCTTGGCAGATCAATGCTAGTTTCAAACGAGCCCGGTCTTTCCGCGTGTTTCTACCGGATCACCGCGCGCCGGAGGAGTACTTGGCCTTGGTGATGAGGTATAACACGATGTCTTGGTGTCCTCCAAACGCGGCGATGTGCAACGCGCTCCATCCCTCTCGGTTCGCCAGCCGAATATCGGCACCGAATTTCACCAGCAGTTTCACGAGCTCCAAATTCCCGTCGATGACCGACTGATGCAGAGCCGTCTGTCCCTCGGGGCCGAATGAGTTGACGTTAAACTCGCAGTTAGTCATGTTCTGCAGAAAGCGAATGGAGCTCCTTCGTGTTGCCTTTCTTCACCGCCTCCTGGAAGACTCTCTGCGGCGCCGAGCACGTCGATATCTCCGCCTGGCTCATGATGCTTTAACCGCCTCTTTTCGCCGTTAAAGTTACCGTCTCGGGTACTCGAATATAGTCGCGGCTTTACTGGACTAAAACCAGTTTAGGCGCGTGAGACTGAGCGTATATCCCAAAAAAAGGACAAGTAAACGACACACTTGGTGTGTAAAATGCAGTCACTGATTATGGTGTAACGTTATATATCCAAAGACCTAGCGAGAAAGTTCAATGATCCACAAGGTGCAAGTCTCCGTGTGCGTGTGTCTCTCAGTAGCAGCACCAGGTTATGGCAGAATATGGAGTTATTTAGTGTGAGAAAGAGAGGCGTGTGAACGGCGGTATCTCCGGTTAAGCGCATCGAGGTGCCGTTAGGTTTAAAGACGTCTGAGGTAAATTTACCTCAGCAAATGCGTCTTCGCGTCCCGCTGTGGTTTATTTGGCAAGGGTGACTGAAATAAACATAGAAACTGTTAAATGACTGTCCCACGTTACATCTAAAACTGAACAAGTAAAGATGTACTTGCCTATTTACGTGTGGACGGGTAGAAGTGACTCAAATGACTGCCCGCTTGCCCGCTTCTGTTTGTCCGTCGCGCGGTCCCGGTAATTCTCTGCCCAGAGCTGTTGCCAGGGGGATATTTTAGACGCAACTACTTTGCATAACAATACGTCTCTATTGAATCAAGTATTGTGGAATGGGAGGGGTTGTGCGATGCTGATTGGCCGAGGGGTTGGCTTGGGGAGTGGCCACGTGTTAAAACTGAGAAATGGGCGTGCCTGGTTGCCCAAACATCCCACAGTAATAACCGACTGCGTTATTGGTTATTATGTGTTAATATGCACACATTCGAGAGAGGAAGCATTTTAAAACTGATAAACAACCACTTAAAAGATGGACATAAGTCGACAGCAAGGCTTGGAGCTTTTATTCAGAGACCGATGATTAACGTTACATATCTTGCCAAAAGCAATCCGTACGCAATTTGGGATCATGTCTCGAAGTATTATTTAAATATTCACCTGTTATTACGGTATAAAACGTGAGACCCACTTGGTGTTTTCTAGACATTTTTTCTCTGAACCTTAAAATACTTTGGCTTCAAAAAGATCTGGATCCACTTCTTCTTTTTTTACCTGCCGTTCAGATTAAAATCTGATTTTCCCAGTTATTGTTATAGATCACTTTCCTACCTGTCTACACCAAATGGCAATAACCGCTTTTTTATTGGGGTTGCTACACGAAACACCTTTCTCTGAACCATTAGACTTGTGAAGCAACCATTCCAGCTGTTTAAAGTCAATAACACAGTCTGTGCGACTTCCTGTGCGTGTCCACCGAGGTGCGCGTCGCGCGCGGTGCACAAAATTCCCGGTGTCACGCATGCGCCCATATAGTCAAACCTGAAGATTCAGCCCACTCTGCGCATGCGTGTGGCAGGAAGTTGAGTGACAACACGCATAGCAGCTGTACCGTGGGAACCGGACGACTGCAATTTCTGCGCAGCGCACTCACCTATTCTCACACGCCGCAGTTTGGCGTGTAAAGCCACACACACGCAGTGTATAGTGTGCAGCCGTTTGTTCCATTTGTACAGAAGCTTCAAACATTTGATCTGCCAAACTGTTCTGTTTCACTTATAACCGCTCGTGCGTACGTTATAACCTGCACGTAGGCTACTTGTTTGCACAGTAAAATTGCTTTCTCATATGACCAAGATTGTTGTTGACGAGTTTAAAATGGCTTCAACGTAAATTGACATAGGAGTGAATTCAGGTTGGGACACATTTCCCCAGTCATCTCAATGGCAAAAAGTGTGGCAATCAACCTATAAATCAATCTACCTATAAATTGACAAAGATCGCAAATATTCAACAACAAAAAACAATGTTTCGTTTGTTATATTATTGTCATAGTTCCTTTTTGCTGTAGTTTTAACACACAGTCATACATTTTGAACAGGTTTTGTGAAATAGGAACTGTATTACTGTACTCTTGTAGCCTGTGTCCTTATTAGAATACAGTAATAGCCTATACAACCTACAATAAAACATACCCCTGCCCAACTAGTTTATACTCCTCTGTCAAAAATGTGCTCAGAATGACTTCAGATAGTCACTGGCTGTCAAATGAAGTCAATATTTTGCCCACTGGGTCTGCAACCAATGTAAATATGTGTTTTACAAAAATACAATATTAAATGAACTTCAACCAAAGCTAAATTTAAGAAGCCAAAGTTCAGACTAAATGTTTGATTTCCCCACAATATAATGTGTGTAAAATTAAGTAAGTAAAATTCAAATGTGAGGTACAAATACATAACCAGCATGGGGCTTAAAAGAAACGGGCTTAAAGGGATAGTTCACTTTGAAATAAATTTTTGATATGTTTTAGCTTACCTCAAGGGCATCCAAGATGTAGGTGTCTTTGTTTCCACAGTAGTTTCAATTTTGATATTTTTCGGTTAAACCATCGTTGTCCATCAGTCATATAATGGAGGTCTATGGAGCCCACCTCAAAGAGCATGCACAGAGAAGTCCAAATTAAACATTATTTAATGATTTGTAAAATGTAAGTACACATTAATGGCCTAGGACACTAAACGAGCAGTTTGTGTGAGAAAACGAACAGCATTTATATCATTTTACCTCTTGTAACCACAGCCATGTCCAACTGATCTGACGGCACGGGCGCTTCGGCTCTGCGCATGCGCCGGAAGTGATCTCTTGCGCGTGTACATCACTCAATGTTTACACAGAGATGTCGGAAGTTTTACATTTCACTGTGAAGATGTAAACATATTTAGATAAACAGGAAATCACAATGGAAGATCAATTTCAACATATCTAAACATGTTTAGAATATGTTTAGATGTTTAGAATATGTTAGATTTTCTGAGATATATATCCATAAGCAATACCATGCAAGTAAAAGTGCGCTTTTCCGAAAAACAATTATTTGAATTTATTGACTTACATTTCAGATACAATCGTCAATATTGTCTGTTTTTCCTCTATTTTGCCAACAAATATAGTTTCAAACAGTATCGCCATTCTGCTTTGTCTCTGATTGAATTTGCCATTTTGAGGGAATCGGTTGAATGAATGATTCAATGACTAACTCATTAAGATTTGATTTGTGGCTAGCTACAGTTGGTTTTAGAATCATTTCATTTTAGCTGAGGGACGAAGATGGATGCTGTTCTTGTTTTCGGTGGAGATTGTAAAAATGGTTTTGGTTAAAAGCATTTATAAAAAGACTATTAAGAGCTAAAGACAAAGATTTGATAAAGTAGCAGTCGCATTGCAATGGTTTTGTGTCTTTTCTTCCTTTTCTTTGAAATTGGCCTCTGAATTCCAAAGGCCACCATTGTATTTAACACTATACATTATTTAACGGCTTTGCAATGCCTCATAAAGTAGGTCGTTTGAAATATGCATGTTCAATGCCACACTTAGTTTTACACAATTTGATTTATGCATTTAAATCTTTTTCATGGCAACTCCCAGTTGTCCAAAAATTAAAAACTGCGGGTAAAAGTCCCACTAATCCTTGGTTATGAGTCGGATAGAGTTCTCATGTTAACATTCTTTTTGGACATGAAACTCAAAACTCAAAAATAAACCGTGTGAAACCAGACTTCACACATACACAGACTCCACACATACACAGACTCATTGGTTTAACATGTGGAAGTGATAACTTGTCCACATTATTAATTATTTGTAGTATCTTAACATGTCTTTTCCCCTCTATCATATATCCTTTAATCTCTCATGTTTGAATAACGAATTTCAGGCATTCTGTTCTGAGAAGTATTGCAGATTTCAGTATGCCCACACATTATATTTCAACTGGCTAAAGCATAAAGATTTGGTAAGTTTTCTTTCCCAAGATGTGAAAGAATGAAGCGATGTGCACTTGTGAGGTATTTGACCATGTGTGAAACAGAAGTGTTCTTTAAGACCTGCCAGGGTAGGGCTGAAATATCTCAGCACATCTGTCGGCTAATCAGAAAGATGTGTCCGTGCGCTGGCCTTTTGGAAAATATTTGCTGGGAAAACGGAGGGCCTCTCAGCGCCCGGTTATCTCCTGGACGCGGGACTTTGCACACTTTCTGATAGTTAGATTTTCCAACAGTGGCCCTCGAAAGCTTCGACACTTGAGGCATGCGAAAAACATACGGATGTCACAGCGATTAATAAAAACATCAAAACTAAAGTGTAATTTAGGAAAAGCCAACGCATCATATCCTGAAAACTGGCTTCTGCAGCAAATTAGATGGTGATCAATATCATTTATGTGCTGTATTATTAATTTTGGGACTATAAAATTTACACAAACATTGTTCAACAAAAAAACTAATATTTTTACTATCTTGCAATGAACTGAATGTAAATCTGAACTTTGTATTTTGTGTTGTGTGAACAAACCAGGGTTAATCTAAAAGGCAATAGATGCTCGCTCTCACTGAAACTAAGTGTCATTTATTTGGGGGAAATACTTGTGCACCTTTTTAAGCTAAAAATGCTTATTTTCCCATTGTATTTAATCCTTTTTCCCCCCTTTTTTTAGATGATAATAAGTAGATACTGTTGAAAATGAAGACAAAAAGTGTTGTGGCTGTCAAAAGTGGCTAATGTTATACTGTGATGAACTACACCTACTCTGAATGTGTGAACAGAAAAGACAGAAAACTCCAGATTTATTTGAAAAAATCTATATTTTTTCTCTGAAATTGCTAGTAAATTTCACATATTATTAAAACAAATTACAAGTAACTGAATTAAAGATGACATTTTGATGTAGAACGATATATAAAACTCTGAATAGGCCCATCTTTGAAAATTTACAGTGAAAACAGTACAGTAACTCTCTGAATACTTTTTAGGGTCACTGTATACTTCAGAGGGTCAATGACATTTTTTTCGAACACCTTTTAAAAGTTGTATTCCTTCACACATACTTCCAACCTGAATGTGAATTTCACTAACGCAGTTTGAGTTGACATCAAAGCAACAAGCTCTAATGAGGCGCTAATGGAGCCGCCGCTGAGAATAGCCTGGGCCATTTGCTCAATGTCAGATGTACAGTACTTAACAGGAAGTGTGTCATTCCACCTGGGCCTGAGCCACTGGGTCACATTTATCAGAAATCTAACCCAGTGAGAGCCAGCTGAAAACTCTTCCCAGTGTCAACGGGTGCAAAGATGCCTTATTAAAGATTAATACGCGTCATAAAAGCTGGAAAGTTGATCTCTGTGGCATCTAAATCTCCGAATGCCTTTCAGATTAACCCTGTTATGTTCAAATCTCGAAACACAAAGTTCAGATTCACATTCAGCTCCTCAGCAGGTTAAAGTGAAAATATTTGGTGTTTCTTTATGTTAGACGACGCTCATGGCGGTTTGTAAATATGCATGAATGTTTTTAGTGCAAATAATATTTATGATATTGGTCACATCTAATTTGCTGCTGGTTCCAGTTTTCAGATTCATTGGCCTTTTCCCTTTCTTTTAATCTTGATACGAGCTCTTTGTTCCAGTTTTTTTTAATTTAAACATACTGAGACCGTACTTCATTGAGTTGAGCACATGCAGTTTTGTAGTAAAACCATAGTACCAACAAAATGAACCATGGCTTTACTACATTAGCATGGTTTAACTGTGATTTTAGCAGTAAAACCAAATAACTACCAAAACAGCAAGTTTAATAACTATACATTTAGTAGCAAGACCATACTAACTACAATACTAACCCTGATTTTACAAAAAAAATTATTAGGGCTGTTAAACGATTAATCGCGATTAATCACATCCAAAATAAAAGTTTTTGTTTACATAGTATATGTGGGTGGACTGTGAATAATAATTATATATATATATATATATATATATATATATATATATATATATATATATATATATATATATATATATATATATATATAAAACACAAACTTTTATTTTGGATGCGATTAATCGTGATTAATCGTTACCCCAGCCCTAATATATATATATATATATATATATATATATATATATATATATAAACACATACTTGTATATATTTAAGAAATATTTTCATGTATATACTGTATAAAGATTTTATATATAATTTATATTATGTATAAATATTTTATATATAAATAATATTTTTTTTCTTAAATATACATGCATGTGTGTGTGTGATATATATATATATATATATATATACAGCTATGGAAAAAATTAAGAGACCACTGCCAAATCAGCAGTTGCTCTGGATTTATTATTTATAATATAAATAATAAATCCAGAGCAACTGCTGATTTGGCAGTGGTCTCTTAATTTTTTCCATAGCTGTATATATATATATATATATATATATATATATATATATATATATATATATATATATATATATATATATAAATAAACGCGTGCACCCACATATATTATGTAAACACAAACTTATTTTGGATGCGATTAATCGCGATTAATCGTTTGACAGCCCTGAAAAATAATAGTAACTACAAGATTAACCATGATTTTACTACAAAAACAATGAATTTTGTATTTGAAAAATAAGCCGGTATTACTACAGAATTTACTATAAAACCATTGATTAACTAAAAGATTACCATGATTTCACAATAAACATGGTTTAACCATACATTTTGTAGTAAAACCACAAAACTAACCTGATTTTGCAACATAATTTGCCGTAAATCCAATGTAACTAAAAGAATACAGTGATTTTACTACAAAAAAACATAGTTTAACTGAATATTGTTAACTAAACAGGAATTTGCAGTACCTGCAAAATTAAATAAAGCACCTACAGATTAACTATGTTTCGCAGTAAAATCATAATAAACACAAAACTAAATTTGGTTTTACTGTAGTGTTGTGTACGGACTTATTTATCCTGTGGGAGGAATAATTAAGCATGATATTATAAAAAAGTCATTTTGCTTTGCATTTTACTCCTCTACTAACCGAGCCAGTGCAGTGCAGCACACACTGAATGCAGGCGCGCGGGGAAGCGTTCAGAGATCCGCCAGCCTGAGGTCTCTGGCGCCGGAGCCAGACAGCGGAGAGGAGGGGAAGAGCGCAGGCAGAGGCCCCTGAGTCACCGGCCCGGGGAACCTGTGGGGCTAGCATGACGTCTCAATAGAGGGAGGGTCTTCAGAGTCCGATTCAGCCCCAGTACCACGTGCTCAAGGAGCGTGGGAAAGAGGCGAGCTTTTCTTCCCAGCAAAGAAAGGGCCAGTATCGAATAACAGAAGTGCAGAAGAGCCGGGGCGGCCTGAACAGGGCTAGGTAGAGCTCCAACTGCAAGCAGACAAGATTATCTCCAGCTAATGCAAACACGCAGAGCTACGGTTACAGTCAACACTTTGTTGCTTATATTCAGGGAGCGCACGTGTAAAAGAGGACACAGATATAGGCAGCTCTGTTTTTGAGTGCGACTTTATTGAACTTGAACTGAAGGACTGACTGTATGCGGCCCATCCTGTTATGAACTCGCAAAACTTGGAAGGAAAACAGCGTCTGGCATGATTTCAGCAGCGCTGTCTTCGGGAAACCCAGGCATATTACTCTGTAGTTTTGACAGATTTACAAATGGAGATATGACTTAAAGACTAAACATAAACAAAGTCTTATTTGAAAAGAAAAAAGGAAAAAAAGCAAATATACTTTTTTTGGGGGGGGGGGTGGTTCAGAGATAACTGCAAGAGAGATAACATGCTAAAAAATATATTAAGCGTATCAATCAGAAAAAAAAAAATTGTGCAAAAACAAAAAAACAACCGTCTTGTGTCATATTGAAGTAGTCCAAAACGTAAATCCTGTTTTTATTCACAAATTGTGATCTTTTCATTAAGTATTATTAAAACTAGGGCTGTCAAACGATTAATCACATCCAAAATAAAAGTTTGTGTTTACATAATATATGTGGGTGCACTGTGTATAATTATTTTTTATATATAAATACACACACATGCTTGTATATATTTAAGAAATATTTTCATATATATACTATATTTAGATTTATGTATAATTTATATTATATATAAATATAAATATTTTATATATAAATAATATTTTGTTCTTAAATATACATGCATGTGTGTGTATTTATATATATACAAAATAATTATACACAGTGCACCCACGTATATTATGTAAACACAAACTTTTATTTTGCATGCGATTAATCGCGATTAATCGTTTGACAGCCCTTATTAAAACACATTTTATGAACAACTTAGGTTTGTAAATTTATGGCATTAAGTGAACTATATTGTGTAAAACAAATTTTGATCTAAAAAAAAATTTTATTTAAAAAAAAAAAGATTTTGTGCAAAAAAAATTAAAATGAAATATTTTCGTCATTATGACTAAATGCGAATTCAACACAGTGAATTCAACGTGAATTTTTATTAAAAACTCTTAACACTTGTATGTTATGAACAACTTAGGAGGTTTGTAAACATTTATGGCATTATGTGGTGCAAAACAAATTTAAATTAATTTTGTTTTACAGTGCAAAACACAAAATGAAACCTCCCGAAGCTCTTAATTCGATGCTTTTGCACGTGTATCATGACACAGTGTAGCAAATAAAAAATACTTCCGTAAAAAGAATTTTTAAAAATCAGAAAATAAAAAACGAAGAAAAAAAATGCGAGAGTTCAGTACACCTGGTCAATCTCATGCGAGGTTTCCGCTGACGTGCAGGACCTTCTGGAACTGGGCCAGCACCCGGTCGTAGTGCGTCCCCTCCCAGAACACCTTTCCACAGCCGGTGCAGATGAAGTACACCGGATCCGGGGAAGGAGGCCAGGGGGAACCCGTCTGCAGCTGAACTTCTGCCCCGCTGGGGAATCTGAAGGTCTGGGGGTCCATGGCCGTGCGTGGGCCCAGCGGCAATGAGGGGTGAACTCGGGGCCCTCTGGGGGCCTCCAGCTATTGTAATCTTCTTGTGTTTCATCCTGCGGTTCACAGTCATCCTGCTTAGATACGATGTCCTGAAGAAGACCTTTGGAAAAGACAAAGAAAAAACCAATACAGCTCAAAGCGTGTTAAAAACTGGGGGAAATACTGTTAAAATCAAATGCTAAATCACTGGAAATCAAATAATGGTGGAAACGTGTCTGGATTCAATCTGTAAATACATTTTCAAAAATATATGCTGTTCTGAAAACAAGCGCCAACCTCTCTCTTTCATCATGCGGGTCATATCCTCTCGGACAGCTTAAAGTACTCATTACAGTTGCAAGCCTTGAAACAGGAGACAGAAAAAACACATCGATATGTAATAAAACATTATGATGTCATGCAAATCAATTCACCAACAAGATGTTAAATCAAGTGTTAGACAATAAAATCTCTTTTGTTGACAGTTTATATATTTTGTATTTAGCTTTTATATGGTTTATACTTAATCATTCTATTTTATAATTTTTTTCGCATTTTAGAATAATGGTACATCTATCAAGACTATGGAATAACTAATAACTAATATGAAATACTCATATTGTGCTCTTTTATGAGTCAAAAATGCAGTGCATACTAGTATTTAAGGAATGTGATGTGAAGAATTAAAATACATAAATAAATATACATTATAATATAATAATTTGTATATTATATTATATTTTTGTAAATATACATTATAATATTATATTTTTTGTAAAAATATAATATTTTTTTTAATATTTGTATATTTTTGTATAATATACATTTTATAAAAATATTATTGTTTTAATAATATTGTTTTAATGTTGAGCAGAAGAGACTTCTTTCAAAAACAAGAGTGCATTTATTTAATTAAAAGTTCAGTAAAAACTAATAATGACAAATAATTTCACAATTTTAAATTACAGTTTAAAATATATTACAAAAATAATTACAAAGTGATCAAAGCTGAATTTTCCGCATAATTAGTGTCACATGAACCTTCAGAAATCATTCTAATATTGACGATCAAATCAAAAACAGTTGTTATTATTATTATTATCAATATTAATTTAATTAATTCATATTTTTCTAAAAACAGTGATAAATTTAAGGATTCTTTGATGAATAGAAAGTTCAAAAGAACCACATTTATTTGAAAAAGCATTACTTTGTAACACTGTTATATGTAAATGTCTTTACGGTCACTTTTGATCAATTTAATGCTTCCTTGCAGAATAAAGTATTTATTCTTCAAAAAAAAAAGAAAAAAAAACTACTGACCCCAAACTTTTTAACGATGTATATATATACACATTGGTAGATAGTAGGTTGTGAACTCGGATATATTTGAAACAGTCTGGTAAGTCCCATGCCAAACTCTCTCACGCACACACACACGCATACGTCTCCAGTGACGCAGGCTATGTGTGAGGTTAAAAGTTTGCGTCGCCTCTCTTGATTTCACACTTCAGTGTGGCTTCTGTCTCATCCTCAGCGAGGAACCGATTCCCACCCTTTCAAACAACACACGGGCGCTAAAAGCCTCGTCACTAAACGCCATCTCCACCTCTGCAACGCCGTCCAGACTGAGACGTGCTAAACGGGACACCTTAACAGGACAGTGACGATTCAGTCGGTGAACACATGGGACTGGAATTCTGTTATCAGAAATGTAACTGAAATTGAAAGACTTCAGTTTAAAGGAACAGTGAAAAGTTTGAACACTTTGTCATTATTTTCTCACAGGCGTGTGGTTTCAAATCCACTGCGGTTATTATTTCTGTCACACAAAAAGGAGAAACTTTTCAGCCAGTCTTTTCTTTTATACAATATCAGTTCACAGTATATGGCAGTCAAGTTCCAACAAGCCCCAAAACCCCCAAAAATTCAAGTTTACAACTTCCATATGACTTAAGACAACTTGAAATATAGAAAAGTGAACATTTCTTATAAAAAAATAAGCGGTTTTAAACAACACGGGGCAAAAAAAAAGTTAATTATGTAAATGTACACTAGCGGATAAAAGTTTTTGAAAGAAGTCTCTAAAGCATGTATTTATCTGCATTTTATTTTGATCAAATAATTCTGCAATTATTTTATCAAAAATACAGTAAAAACATTAATACTGTAATAATATTGCAAACCGTTATCTAATAATTTAGATAACCGTGATAATAATTTTAAAAATCTAATGTAATTCATTCCTGTGATCAAAGCTGAATTTTCAGCATCATTACTCCAGTCTTTAGTGTCACATGATCCTTCAGAAATCATTCTGATATGATGATTTGATGCTCAAGAAATACGTATTATTATTAAAGTTCAAAACGTTTTTCGCTATTTATATTTTGCGTAACTTGTGATGGACTATCATTCAAAGTTTTCGATAATTTAAAAAAGAAATGGCGTATTAAATTGATCAAAAAATATTTATAATGTTACAAAAGATTTATATTTCATATAAATGCCGTTCTTTGATTTTTCTGTTCAAAGAATCCTGAAAAAAATGTATCATGGTTTCCACAAAAATATTACTAAATTAAAAATGGCTTGAAACACCGATATTAATAAGAATCATCATTAACAATTTAGCACTAAAATATAATTCAAATCATCATATTAGAATGATTTCTGAAGGATCATGTGACACTACTTTAAAAATGAATGCGCTATATCTAATCAATAAAATTGTGACAACCGATTACAAGCAATATTATTAATTAAATTTAACAAATTAGAATTGAGTAATAATTAATCAAATTAATTCCTTAAAAGTTTACCTTTAAAATTAGCCTAGTAAAATTTACACCAAAAAATCTCTGAATAACAGACAGACATCAAAGATGAATGAATAACTCTTTATTTTATATTGCCAATATTGAAGACACCTGATGTTAACAAGCAGAATCACTGAAGGAGAAAACCATAATTTTAAGTCACCATTATGATGATCAGTGTTTGTTTTAGTTGGGCTCTTGACCCTTAAGTCATTCACTTTAAATTATGTTTGGCTGAATACCGAGTTATAACAGTCAGATGAACAAATAGAAAAGGTTATCTGATGGTGTTGGTTATGTTTTCATTTTTTAATTTTTTTTTCACAATCATTTGACTGGTTAACTTTTACTCATTACTGGTTAACTTTTAAGGAATTAATTTGATTAAGTATTACTCAATTCTAATTTGTTCAATTTAATTAATAATATTGCTTGTAATCTGTTGCCACAATTGTATAGCTTAAGATATAGCATTTTCATTTTTACAGTGCAACAATGATGAAAATAAAGCTTTGATCACAGGAATAAATTACATTATAACAACAATTGATTTGATTGTCATAATATTTCACAATAATACAGTTTTTGCTGTAATTTTTTATCAAATAAATGTGAGCAGAAGAGGCTTATTTCGAAAACAGATAAAGTTTTCTGAAAAAATATTAATTATCACAAATGTTTGACTAATATAGTAAATTATATCAGTTCATAAAGTCTGAAAACATTCAGTTTGCAGAATTCAATTTAAGTACTCTGTCTGGATCCATTCAGACTTCAGTTTGAAGTATATATGTTTTCACACACACAAGGTGCTGTGAAAAAGCAAGGTGTGCGTGTGTGTGACCTGCACAGGTGCCCTTTGCAACCCCTGGCTGCTCACTCTCACGCTCTGCTCTCTCCATTCCACCTTGAGTGATTTCTTCCCACACACCGCAGTGGCTGAGTGGCCAAAAACACACCGCCAGCTATTTACCCAGCTCCTGAGTTTCCCATGCAAAAGCAAGTCAAAACCTGCTCCGCCAACTCTTCATACTCATGCCTGCACCGTCGCGCTTTTCTCCATCTGTGTTTGCCTCCAAAACCACATGCGCAAGTTTGGCCTCATACATAAACAAGCGAGGAGGAGAAAGCAAGGCGTGACAAGACCAAACACTATGGAAACGCCATATGTGTAGGAGCCAGGGCTAGTCGCTGGTGCGGGTCAAGCTATTATTGTATTCGTGATTGTCAGTCACTTGTGCATTTCAATTCCAACATTGTGCCTCATATGTGTTCACACTAGTAGTTCGTTTCATTTGGTCCAGTGAAAGATCCTTCCTTTTTTGAGACAGAACTTACTGAACATCCAAAACAATGCTGTTCCCAGGGCTAAATGCTCTCGCTGTAAAGGCCTGTTCACACAGGGACGAATTTTGCGCGCGTTATTCGCCTATGTTTAACCCTTTAGGCGCCAGAGGTTTTTTTCCAAAAACTTTGGATTTTGACATCTTAATTTCAAAAGACAATATCTTAAAAGTGAAACAAGATAGATACTTTCTGTAAATTAGAGAAATATTAAGCATGACCCAAAGTTTATGTAGGGATTAAATTTCCCCATCTAATTTGCATATTATGACGTCATATGGTGGCAGAAATCTTGGATTATAGAATTTTCATGAAAAGTCACATGTTTAAATGATAAAATGCAGCACTTCTTCCCCCAAAATGTCCATCACCTTCTGTATGCTATATGGCACAATACTGAATGCTCAGGTATATAGTAAGTAATAACCAAACTGTGCAAATCATTACTAATAAATGGTAGAACAAACCGTATGCATGTAGTGTTTGGCCTTTTGCTGTGGAGATTTTCCATTTACTACGTGCAGTAGGCACTCTGATTCCATGTATGGGGCTTATATTATTCATATGACACACAAACACAAGTAGACAAGACCTGTTTAGTTCAAGAGATGACTCGTTAGGGCAAAGCGCAGCTCATAAGTGATGATAGGAGCAGCGCCATCGCGGCCAGCATCTGCCTCGCGCGCACGTCAAGTATGCATACTATTGTGACTCCCCACCCTGCCTTCTGTACTATGAATACTTCGACCTCGTCTAACATACCCAGTGATAATAAACAAAGTCTCCACCACAATACTATCGCGCGATCGCGGAGAGACTCTGATGAAATGGCTCACTCTTTGAACATTTTGTATAGAAACATGACGTTTTTTTGAGTCGGGGATGAAGTATGACATGTCTGCCATCCAGTGGAGGGGATGTCGAACGAAATTTGACACCCAATTTGACAAAATCGGCCGTTTTATTCAGATGACGCATCTTGTCGAGTAAACTCGACCGTGGCGCCTAGAGGGTTAACACCTCGTGACTAAACAAAGGGTGCCAATGTGAGAGCTCACACCAACGCGTAAAACGCCACGCGTAAAAGCGTCATTTTAAAAAAAAAAAACGGCTCGGGTTCGTTTTTTTTTGTTTGACGTGCCACGTCAAAATCTGACCAATGAGATTGGCGCTTTTGCTCACGTGTTTGGAGCTTCTGAAGTTACAATAAAACACAACTTGGGGGCGCTCAAACACAAAACGGTCTTGCCGAGCACACATATGCAACGGCGAAGAAGATATACGCGTCGCCGTCTACACAGCCATGAAAAAATAAATCGAGGAAGATGCAAGGCAAGATTAATTTAGAGCTGCTGTTTTCGTTGGTGCTAGAACATAAAGAACTATATGACAAACGCGACAGCGACTACAAACATCTTGAGAAAAGAGAACTGTTATGGAGTTGTATTGCAGAGCAAATCGGCGCCATCTAATGTCAGGGAATGAATTTGCATGTTCACTCAGCTCATCGTCAGTGAAAATCGCTTGGGTGTGAACACAAAAAACGCGTTGAAAAACGCTGACGAATAACGCGCACTGATATTCGTCCTGGTGTGAACGGGCCTTAATTCAAATGAACCGCACTAACAAAGCAGAACACCCTAAATCACACTTCAGGTTGGACATTTCTGAAAAATTCCTCTGAAGATTTCTGTGGGAAACTTGATTTGCAGTCAGGGCACAAGATATAACATACATACAGGGATCAGAATAACAACACAACTACACAAAAGATACCCGCACTGAAAAAATAAAATGTACCAGTGCATACAGTACACTATAGTAAGCCTATAAAAAACATAAAACAATCTCAAAATATGAGGTTACCTGAAACTATTTAGCAGGGTTATTGCACAGGGAACAAAGGAGTATTCGCTCCTATTGCACTTTAATCGTGGAACTCTAAATCTCCGACCTTGTAAATGCAGAAGTGGAGTGAGATTTCACTGAGGGCAACAGTGGCTCTCTTTTTTGTCTCCGATTAGGACAAAAACTCAGATAAAGAGATAGAATCTATCACACCTAGTTAGGACACGCTTTGGAAACTTTGGAGTATTTAACGGTCAAACCCGTCCCGCACCGTTTGTGGTATGGAAATGAATGATGTGACTTGAGAGAAGAGATTAAAGCTGCGTTCACCGTGAGATCACTAGCGGGCGTTCCCACTACTGTTGTCTAGTAATGTCTGTGAATGACATTTATGGATATTATCCCATCTTGTAGACAACGAATCAGTTCTTGCAAAATTATGCAAAAAAAAATCACTTTTTTTTAAAATCTTAAATTACACCAAATGCAACACTTGAAAAGAAGAGACGTTACTTTATAAAGCATTCAAGCTTTGATTTTCTCTGGTCAACAATTAAACAGGCAAAAAAAACTTATAAAAACTTAATTTTAGCAGGGACAACATCAGCCATATTTAGGGCCCAAACAATAAACACTTGTTATTGGGCCCCTTTTGACTTGGACCAGTAAGCAAACACCTGTAACCCCCCTAAAAACCCCAAACACAAACCAGTTAGCAATGAGCTAAAAAGAAAAACCCCTCAAAACAGCACAAGTCCTGCCAACTACATACAACATCCAAGCATAAGCAGCGTTTTGGTATTTGCCTTCATCATTTTTTGGGAAAATGTAATTATTAGTAAGGTTAGTCACGTATGTGTTGTTGTACCAAAGGTAAAGACTGCACAAGATTTGACAGGTTACTGTTTGTACAGCACAAAAGCACAGTGTTGAGTATGTGTATTAAACATAACCTCTATATGAGGCCAGCACAATCTAAAAACATTTCCAATTAGTGAGACATGCTCGAGAAAAGCCAGAGACGAGAGATAGAGAGCTCCCATAGACGAGAGGTGGGGGAGGGAGTGGAGGGAAAATACTCATTTCGACTCCGTTGCCCCCCCTTCCCTCCTCTCTCACTGCCGCTCCCATGGGAAAATCCTGGACTGCATACAGGCGGCGGGTTTGTGCTGTGGCTGGGTCACATGACCGGGTGTCTGACCAATGAGAGGAGACTGCTATGATTCAAACTGAAGCAGAGGCAGGTAAGCGTGGGAACAGGAGTGCGGTTCAGATTCCTGCCCTGTCGGCACAGCAAACCTCAGCGTTTGACACATGTGTTGCAAGCTTGGGCGGCAAATAACAAGATCGCTACCGTCTTGAGAAATGTAGATATCATTTTGTGGGAAAATAAATTGCGGTTGGAATTAGGCAATTTTTATTCTAACAGAGAATGCATATATATGAATCCCTCCAATTGAACCAATCTTATTATAGATTTATAATAAACATATAAACAAACAAATAAATAAATAAATAAATAAATAAATAAATATATATATATATATATATATATATATACACACAAAAAAATATATATAAATATATACAGCTATGGAAAAAATTAAGAGACCACTGCTATATATATATATATATATATATATATATATATATATATATATATATATATACACACTACATATTATATGTATATTTTCATTAGACAATGCTAAAACAAACTACAAAACCAAAAAATAAAAGAGAATAAATACTACTGACCTAATAAAAAATATATATATGTAAAAAAAAATGAAGATAATACCTGACAGGACAGAGGGGAACAATAATATAATATAATATAATATAATATAATATAATATAAATGTATTAGTTGAAATCATATTTTGTATACATAATTACAGCAAAAACAAGTATTTACAAATGAATATTTTTAGTTCTGTCTATTGATTAAAATATTATTCATACAAATAATTTTTCTATTAAAAGGGATTTAGTGACACATTCACTTCCTTTTTTTAGGAAGGAAAACTATATTATTGGGCTCCGCAATTTGTGTGTATTACACTCATATCTATATAATGACACCAAATTATTTAATTCCCTTGTTTGCATTTCCTGTGCATTTGTATGCTGTCTGAAAATATATAATCTGCTTGTTAAATAATGACAAAACGCTAACACATTATCTTTGACAGTCATAAACAGCCTTAATTTAGTTTGTTTGCTTTTTGTTACTACCTTGTATAGCTATCTACATTATCAAAATATCAGTACCGACCCAGTGTTTACAAAGAGAACGTGCAAAGACTAAGTAAAATGCAATTTACAAAAAAAGAAAAAAGAAGGTAAAACAACGATGTTGGACCGTGACCTTTCCAAAGTGACTAGTTATTGCGTGAAGCATACCAGCATAATTTTAACCACAAATGCGTGTCTTGCACTAATATATACAAATCATTGAAACTGCAATTTGGACCCCATTGAAGTCACTATATGGAGAAAAATCCTGGC
Organism: Hybognathus amarus; assembly: GCA_030378365.1. NCBI lineage: Eukaryota > Metazoa > Chordata > Actinopteri > Cypriniformes > Leuciscidae > Hybognathus > Hybognathus amarus. The sequence goes on from JAQIUQ010003300.1 coordinate 51,848, forward strand.
ATGTTTTCCCCAAAAATCATTTCTTTTCGACTGAAGAAAGACAGAGAGTAACATCTTGGATGATGTGGGGGTGAGTAAATTATCAGGACCTTTTAATTCTGGAGAGATCTACTCCTTTAAACTGAACAACTTTAAATTATAAATGAAACTATGAGCAGCTTGTTGCATGGGAAGCAGCTTCCTCAATCCTGGAGGAAAGTCTCTTGGATGTAGACTGCTCGTTTACTTGAGGCATTAGTAGAAAGCTCATCAGGGCTGACCCCTCTTTTCCCGTGACCCTGCCTGGAGGTGTTTTAGATTAGTGTTGTTGTCAGTGCTAATGGTCCGTTCATTGCCCAGAAAGCTGAACCTGACCAGACAGTTGGACAGGATGCAGTCGACAAGCGAACTGTTCTGACGCTTTTCTCTTTTCTAATAACATACATGTGTTCAGAAAACTCTCCCCTGTTGGTCTTGGAACAGCTCATACCCAGATACAGTTTCTTGGCAGCTCTGGATGAGGGGGTTGGTTTGGGATTGGAGCTCTGCAGAGAACCACGGGAGTTGGGGAATAATGGCCAGTGAGGAGACTCTTTGTGTGGGCTTTAGCTGCAGGGCTCAGGGGGGCACTGGGGGTTTTGTGTGGTAGCTTGGCCTCTGTGAAGCTAGCCTTTCCACCCAACCTATTGATACTTGCCCCTCTCTCAGAGCTGAGCTCTTTAGCACTGCCCAAATAGGGGGATAATAGCCCCACTACGAGCCCTGAAACCAAGAATGGCTCACAGCTCTTTCTTTTTCTCTCTTCTCATTCTTTCGTCTCAGGCGGTCAGATCAATGACTCTTACATACTTCCAGCAGTAAATACCCTTGAGGATGTCGCTGGGGAGTTTTTTTTGTCCTCAACTAGATGTAAATAAATGATAGTTAGGGCTGGGTGAAATATGTTTTTCTATTTGGCCATTAGGTTCCATAAAGTGCCAGTTAGAAATCAGTTCTTTTGAACCATCAATTTCAGTAAATTGGTTAAAATACAGATTAAAGTAAAAAATAAAAATAAAAAGATTTGAAAATGTTCATTAAACATCCTGCATTGCATCTTTCATGCTTTGATATTAGGGAAAGATTGATATTAAAATTCTGGTCAACTCAGATAATCTAATTGTTATTTATACTTCTTTTGCGAAAAATAAATGAAAAAATAAAACACTAAATCTAATATAAAAAAGTTGTATAAAGAAAATGTATATTCATTTTATACATCTGACCACGTTAAACATTAATTAATCATTTTTTTAATTTACTGCAAATCAACGTTGGCTGACAGCAAAGGTACTCTAAATATAAATATGAATAATGGGATACAAGCACGCACAATTAAATATCCAAAATTTACCAATATGATAAATCCCTAATATTGGTGATAATCGATAAGGTACCAATATATTGTGCATCCCAAACCGGTAAATATACAAGTAAAATAGGTAAATATAACTGCCTAAAGAAAATAGAAGAAAGGGGCGTTTATTGATTTTCAATGTTGGCCAAGCAAATATTTTGACAAGAAGGAAAAAGATAGAAGGAAATGATTTGGATGACACTTAAGGAGTTTAGTGAAAACAAGAATAAGACATGAGTTTTTGTTCTAAAAGTTAATGAAGAACATTGAGGGTTTTAAAGATGTATGGAATTATGATGATGTATTGTGTACTGTTATAGATCAGTTATTCTTCTCAAATTGTATTAAATATTGTTTTTTCCTTTTTTGTGGAGGGGGTGTTTTGAATATTTTTAGCTAAGATGTAAAAAAAAACCTGTTGAAATAAAGTAGCTTCAAAAATCTCTCTCTCTATACCTGTATGGGTGATTCTTCAACTATGGTACTCTTTGAGCTAGACAGTTTCAGAACATAAAAACATTTCTACAAACAGTTTTTTATTATCAGTTGGTTTCTAAATCTGTCTAGAAACCTTCCCTTAGCTGGGTGCGATGATTTGTATTGAATAATATATATATATTTTGGCACTTTTATCTGACAGCCAAAGAAACGCCCAAGTTCTCTTATTTACCAACAATATTTTAGCAATAATAAATAATAAAATATTTCTTACTACCTTAACTTAATTAATTGTGTTTTTTTTTGTTTTTACATTAATGTTTTAGTATTATAGCCCCAAATAATTTGCTGTTTAGCATGAACAATGTCATTTCCGCCACAACCTGTCTTTACCACCAGAATGAACCCGTGGTGGAAATGACTGTGGCGGAAATGACATTTCCTCCCTTTTCTTCAAAAATATCATGCCATGTTAGCCTGTTAATATTAGTTTTACAGTTAGCATTTAATATACATAAATTACACATTATTAAATTAATTTTATCCAGTTATTTTTACGTCCATGTGAAATATGAGCCGTTTGGAAATGACGGCCAATAAACATATTCTCAGTTTTACTGAGAATTCACGTCTCTCAGTTTTTAGTTTTTTTCTCAGTTCATCGTTCATGTGTTCACTGTGGAGTTTCTATTGCTATGGTTACTAAGTATTCAAACCTAAAACAATGATCCCAGGATTCTATTTTGTACAGTGTGGCGGAAATGACAGTGAACCCAAGGGACAAGGGTTCTACTTATGAAAAATATATGAAAATGTGAATAAATATTGCAATATATAATATGTATAATTGAAATAGACATTGTTTTATCATTTGTACTTAAAATCTACATTATTTAAATATTTAATTTAGAATTAAGCAAGGTTGAAGGTACAAAGACTGGCTTAGGGACAGGGGAAAACAGTAAAAATAATGCATAAAAGGCCTCATATTATATAATAAAAAGAATGATTGAACCATGATAATTTTAAAGTTTAAATAAAGTTCCCCTTAGGGTGAAGTAAGTCTGACAAAAACAAAAAAAGAAGAAATGGTTTTTAGATTTTATTATTTCATCCAGGGACAAGAAAAGAACTATAGTTAAAGAATCACCCATATATACACATACAAACATACCATAAAGTGTATTCAGAGGCCAAGGTAGTCTTGTCGCAAAGACTTCCCACCACACCCACAGTAACTCGCTGCGGTATTTGTCCCGTCCTGTCTCCCAGTGTCTTGTCATGGGAGCGCCACCACTTTCTGTTGCGCAAGCCTCGTGCTGCGTTTCACACCTCTTTCTTCCCTTGCTTGCTCTCTTTAACCGACACACTTAAGCATGTTCGGAATGCTATTGTGAAGTCTTCATGATTCATCCCCAACTGTAAATATTGACTATGGCAGCCCTTAAGGGGGGACGAGCCTGAGAAAGTTGTGGGATGACTGGTGCCTAGCCCACTCCACCGGGCACCACAGATTTCAGACCCAGCAGGCTGACAAAAAACAGTTTCCAGACCACAGGGTGGACCAAAACCCAATATTGAAAACCATCCTTGCAAGTAAGCATCTTTCCCAGTGCCCCTTGGCACTTAAGACACATACTTCTCAAAAATCTCTATTGCCTACTTTAGTTGAGCTAGCATAGATTTAACTACATGTCGGCCATGCGCAATAAAGGTAAACCTCTTCTACCAGGTAGCTGTGTCACAAAGGTGCCGACAGTATCAAACTCTGGAAAACAGTTTAGCAAACATGAAAGGCTCATTGTGCCGTGAAATAAGAGTGCAAATGAGGACCAATGAGCTTGATTTTCTGACTAAGATAATCGTGCACGCACACACACAGCATGGGGGAGATAAAGTGAAATGAAAGGGCGTGAGGGGAGAGAGGTCAAGTGCTAATGATGCTGGATAAGACATGAGAGCCTGAGAGGAGAAAGGCAACTTCAAAGCACCCCTTCTCCAAGGAAAGGACAAAAACGAAAGGCTTTGAGATGGCAGCAGGGGTGGACAAAAAGAAGTGTGAGAGAGAAACAAGAACAAGGGTGTAGACAGGAAACGGGACAACATGGTGAACAAAAGCCTGGGGGAAAGACACCGAGGGAGGGGAGATGAAGTGGAAACGCTGAGGTAGAGGAGTGCTTGGGGTTGGGTTTGGGGTTCATCTCGGGTGTGAAAGCGATGAGGTGAAGCCTAAAAAGGCCTGAGAGAGTTCCTGTGTCACAGACCCCATCGGCAGCCCTCGCCACCCCTCCTTCCCTCGCGTTCTGGTTCGGTCCTGCTAAATTCCCCCAGGGCCAGAGGCTGTCCCTTTTCAGTCTCCTGTGACACAGTCATTATGAGTGTGGGAACTGAATTTGTCCCTCTCACAGTGCCCCTGCAAGCCTGTTGCTCCGCCCCACCTCAGTCCACCATCACCCCCACCGGCTCCAGCTCCATTTGCCCCCTGATATCTCCTGAGCCGGACCCCGTAACCCCACTAGCTTCCCGGCCCCCTCAATGTAACAGAGCCGCTATCTCTTAGCGCAGAGCTGTCTGTCCCGGTCTCTGTCAAACACCCCACCCCTATCCCAATCATCCTCCATCCTTGACGCTATCTCCTCGCAGATAACCATGGGAACCACTCTGTGGGAACCGGCTGGACCGGCCTGGCTCACCAAAATAGACAGCAAAGACTGAGGGGAAAAAAACGGTGAGAAAAGAAAATGAGAAATACCTCCCAGGGGGAGGGTTTAAACAGACGGACAGAGACAGGTACGCAACCTGACCAATCAGGATCTGGCTGGGGAAGGAAGAGGGGCGCGGGAAAGTTTTCCTACTGAGTTTGTCTCTTTGATTTCAGGCTCTTTGGGCCACTGCTTTTACACTGTGGCTTTGGGGCCTTCGGTGTCCCCTCTCTTTGTAATGGAGATCTTCAAAGTTACTCAAAGGAGAGCAGAAATCTAGAGATCAAACGTGGCAGGCTATTGAGAAGAAAGTCCTATAAGAGCCAGGGCAGGTAATGAACATATCCCAGCATGCTTTGGCTTGCCAACAAACTGGCTAATATTGCAAGTTCAGATGATATCACAGGGGATCCCTTTTATCCACTGAAAGGTGAAGCGGATGAGGTTAACCTCGGCACCTCCTCCTTTTCCTCATGCGCAAGCATCACGGATGCACTTGCGTAGTTCCTGTGAGAAAATCGAAGACGGAGGGAAAGAAAAAAGGGCGAGTGTGCATCTTTTCTTGCCTGAATTTGGCTATTTTTCCCTTCCAATTTTATTTGACGTCGTTCAGTGGTCTAGGCTCTCCCAGCCCTTTCCCAAGCCAGAGAGGCTGACCCCACGTCCGCATACCTCGCCTGTCCCACAGGGGGCTGCTCTTCGACCCTTCCCACCCCTAACTGCCCAGTAGTCCCAAAGCAAACAGACTTCCAACCCTCGATAACATCAGCCGGATCAGACACAGAGGAAGCACTGCCAGCCTCTGTTGACCCCCATTCCCAAGCCCGACTCGGGGCGGGGTGCAAGCAACGAGTGCAGTAAAGTAAAAAATTGATTAAATGTCTTATGTATAGCACTACGTTTAGCACTTTCACTCAATAACCACACACAGGCATACTACGGGTTGCCAGTCCATCCCTCATTAACACACACAGAAACAAATACTCATTAACAGTGGGGCTCCTGAGCTGTTATAGCTCACAAGCTGAAGTGACAGGATTCACTGGGGGGCCCATTTCAGAGAGCCATCTACACTGTGCAAAGTGCAAAGACCAGCCATGCAAAAATAATCCATCAAGTTCAACAACATGTCCATTGACACTAGGCAAACCACTATTAGCTACAACAGATAGAACAACCCTATTAACCATTAGAAAATGCTCTTCAGTCCATCGGCAGCACTAGTTAGAAGCACATCCATCAAATTCTTGTTTCAAACATAGTGCATGTATGATTTAATGTGGGAAAGCATAACAAAAGGCCCATTTTGAGTAAACTATTGTTCCTTAGACAAACAACAAATGTATTGGGGAAAGTGAACTTGGCCAAACTGCTAATAAGGTGATTTTTAGTGGATGTATGACATCAGTTCTCACCAAGTTTACACAGAGAAGAAAAGTAACCATAAATGTTTAACAACTAATAAAATGTTATTTTTGAGGTTTTGCTACAGAATAAAATGGCAATTACCATAATGTATATGTTTTTAGTGAAACATTATGTTGTTCAAGCTGCTCTATTGGATAAAATATGGATCAGGGCTGGTAAATGAGCATTTTTTGCTTAAAAAGTGCACTTTGTGGTATCTTTGTTTAACATACTTTCTAGGCCACTTCGAGGCTGTGTTTACAAATTACTTTAAGTAGCCTTTTCTGTAATTTTACCTAAGCAACAAAGTAAGAGAACTGGGTAGGTAAACACGGCATAATTTAGATGACCGACTAAGTCTCATTAGCTGCTCAGCCAGAGCAAAGTAAGTTAGCATTTACATTGGCAACGGCAGGCCATTCTGCAGAGCTACAGGGAAGCCTGCACGTAGCCCTGCACTTTAGAGGCATGCTGTGTAGGTTCATGAAAGTCGAATGGAGATAAAAATGGACTTGAACGATAGATTAACTAAAACATAAAACAGTCGGAGAAAACATGGAAATTTGTAGATAAATTCTGGGGATGGAAAAGCTGGCAGATATACACACATGGTGACACAGTCGGTCTCCCTTTCACAGTAAATCATGGACACACATGATGCCTTCCTCCTACATGCACACACTCCATTCATAGAATGACCACATTGAGCAACCCTCCTTGAGTACAGCTCATAAAAATGCTCATCAAAGCACACTTTCACACATTTTTTTTCAGACAGAAAAAAAAGTGGAGACGGAAAGAGTGACAAAGACAATAAATACTTTTTTTGTAATCCTATGGTGTTCTTTACATGAAAGAGTTAATCATTCAATACTAAAATCCTATAGTTTTACCATCTGATAGCATAATTGTACCTAATACCTGAAAAGCAGCTGGATCTTATGCCAGCATACATACTAACTGTCCTGTATCCTCATGTGATTGACAAATAATAAATCAAAATATATAAATATAGCTGCGAGCAGCGATTGCGGGCCCAAGCCGGGTGGCACCGCAACTCCGGTGCCTAAAGGCACCGGGAATGGCGGACCCGCCGGCTTTGGCCCTCCATCGCTGCTCGCAGCTATATTCATATATATATATATATATATATATATATATTTATATATATATATATATATATATATATATATATAAAGCCGGTGGCACCGCCACCTTGGTGCCTTTAGGGTTATTCTGCACGACGTGCAAAAACGTAACCCCTGCTTTGGAATACATACTCAGTATGTATTCCACAATTGGAATACATACTAACATACTAGTCAGAACTGAATAGTTGATATCTGAATGACAGATCACCATAGAAGTCACTGGAAAAAATGTGACTAGTAACAAAGAAATAGTTACTAGTCACCATTGAAATAAGTACTAGTGTCTAATGAATAAGTACTAGTATCTATTTAATAGGTACTAGCATCTAATGAATAAGTACTAGTAACTAATTAATAAGCATTGGTATGTAATGAATAAGGACTAGCATCTAATGAATAAGTACTAGTATCTAATAAATAAGGACTAGTGTCTAATGAATAAGTACTAGTATCTTTAAAAAGGTACTAGTACCTAAAGAATAAACACTAGTATCTAAAGAAAAGGCACTAGTATCTAAAGAATAAGCACTAGTAGCTAATGAATAAGTACTAGTACTTAATGGAATAGATACTAGTATCTAAAAAATAAGTACTAGTAGCATGAAAATAGAGACTAGTAGGTTAAAATGATTAAATGTTAAAACGGCTTGCCATACTCTATCTGTTCGTTTCGACTAGTCACAATTACGTTACAGATATCTTAAATGATAATACAAACTATCCAAAATGTAATTACGACTAGAAAGACGTTGTTGATATCTACAATGTTAATTACGAATAGTCAAACTTAGCTTTTAAATGTTAAAAGGGCTTGCCATACAGAAGTGTAGGCTCAGAGAGACACTCAACATTTTCAAACCAAAATATCTGACTTTCTGTGGGTCCTAGCTCATGAGTGTAAATTAGAAAGTTGTCCGGCTTGAGGAGAATATATGAATATATGAAACGATGAGATCAACATGTGTACTGAGTTTCATATTATTACATGCAAGCGTGTTTGATTTATGGACCAAGTTTTGGACCCCGTTCCAGGGGGCGCTGTCTAGCCCCCTTGCCACACCCGGGTACCATCTTCCCGGCTCTGATGGCTGTGGGATCTGACCTGTGTGCAAAGTTTCAAGAGTTTTCAAACCCATTAAGGGCCCCAAAAGCCGCTAAGAGACTCAAAATCATCAAAAAAAGGAATGTTAAAGTTTGATGCGTTGCTATGGCAACATTATCTTAGATATTGAATAATGCTTTCACAGCTCTTCATCTGGCGTGTGTTTACATTATACAGATGAAGTTTGAAGCAAATCGGGTAAAAGTAAGAGTGTGATTTCAAAGCATTTTGAAAGTGAAACACTTTCTGCTTCCAGTTGGTGGCGCTATATATTTGACTCACAATAGTCACATCCATGTGATCGGCCTCTTACAACGAACACACTGCTGAAGTTTCATCAAGATCAGTTAATGTATGCAGAAGTTTTAACACACTTCCTTTTTGATTTATGGACCAAGTTAATTTAATTAATACACTAATTATATAAAACTATTGTCAATGCACTACAATTAAACAGGTTATATGCCTTTACTTATAAAAAAATAAAAATAAAAACTTATTTAAAAAATACCAGGCTTAAGAAATGTATTTACTTTAGCAGGCCAGACACACAGTGAAATGATTAAGCCCCCTCCCCCTACACACACACACACACACACAGACTGTGTGTCAAGAGACTCAAGAAAGACTCAGGCTCAGAAAGAGCATGATCATATTCAAACTACAATATCTGACTTTCTGTGGGTTTGAGCTTATTATTGTTAATTAGAAAGTTGTTTGGCTTGAATAGAACAATATACACGGCAAGTTTTGTAACTGTCAGTAAAACTAACCAAGTTATAACACACTTTATGTGTCCTTTTTTAGTCAAAAAAATTCGCCACGGCCAAACCGTTCGAGATATCACAAATCCGTCCGTAATTTAGCATCCTCAATGTCTTGACTTCATGCACACCGAGTTTGGTGGTGATTGGTAACAGCATGGGTTGTAATTTGATGTTTTTCTAGGACATTTATCTAAAAAAAAAAAAACATAATTCCCGACTTCCGTTCGAACTGTCGTAAAACTTAGAGCACGAAAGTTGTTTGGCCTGATGTGATCTATGAGTGTACCGAGTTTCATATTAATCCATGCACGTGTGTTTGATTTATGGACAAATGTTCGAATCCCTAAAAGAATGCATCCTAAAAGAATGGTAAAGTTTGATGCGTCGCCACGGCAACAGTTTCAAAGATATCAAGAATCCATTCATAGGTCTTCATCTGCCGTGTATTTACATTATACAGATGAAGTTTGAAGCAAATCGGGTAAAAATAAGAGGGTGATTTCAAAGCATTTTGAAAGTGACACACTTCCTGCTGCCAGTTGGTGGCGCTATAACTTTGACTCACAATAGTCACATCCATGTGATCGTCCTCTTACAGCGAACGCACTGCTGAAGTTTCATCCAGATCAGTTAATGTATGCTGAAGTTATGACACACTTCCTGTTTCACGTTCTCGCCATAGTTTCGTTTCCTCGCCACGGCCAAACCGTTCAAGATATCAAAAATCCCCACACAAACTTTCATCCTCAATGTCTTGACTTCACGCTGACCGAGTTTCGTCGAATTTGGATCAGAGCTCTAGGAGGAGTATTTAAAAGTTCATTGCGTGTGTTTTACAAAAAAACCTCAATAGCCGACTTCCTGTTGGGCTGGGCTAAAAAGTAAGAACACGAGGTATAGATGAAATTCTGCTATCGACATGTGTACCGAGTTTCATATTATTACATGCAAGTGTGTTTGAGTTATGGACCAGGTGTTCGGACCCCATTCCAGGGGGCGCTGACGAGCCGCCCTGCCACGCCCGGGTACCAGCTTCAGCCCGGCTCTGATGGCCGCGGTTCTGACCCGTGTGCAAAGTTTCAAGAGTTTTCGAGCATGTTAAGGGCCCCAAAAGTGCCCGAATAGTCGCTAGAAAAAAAAAAAAAAAAAAAAAAAAAAAAAAAAAAAAATAATCGGAAGGAAAACAATAGGGCTCTGCGCCCTTTCAGGGCTTGGCCCTGAAATAAAAGCACAAAGCAATAACACAAATAAATAAATGGCGCTTTTCCACTGCATGGTACGGTAAGGATCGGCTGGCATTAAATGGTACCACCACTTCAGTTGAAGTTCCAAGCGTAACGTACCGATACTAAAATGTGATGTGAAAACACTGCAGATCACAGATTGGTCAGACAGATTCGTCACTACCAGCGTCATTGTATTTGCGAGACATCAAACCCGCTAGACTTAAATAGTCACAATAAAGCCACCGCTGTAGCACCTGTTTTTTAAAAACTACTTTTTAAAAAGAGCTACTAAAAAGAAAGAAAACATCCAAAAAAGAAATGACTGAATCATGGTCAGTGAACGACGTGCAGACATTCCTCTCTTTGGTTGCTGGGGAGCAGATAAACTATAACAATCAGTCTATAATCCCACCCACTTTGAAGCGGTACTAACTGCAGTGGAAAAGCAAACAGAGCTAAAGCGAACCAAACTCGTGCCGTATTGAGCCAGTTCGTACCGCGCAGTAGAAAAGCATAGCGAGCTGCGCCAAACCGTACCTGAGCTGAGTCATATTGCGCAGTGGAAAAGCGAAGCGAGCCAAGCCGTGCCACACCGAACCATGCTGAACCGTACCGCGCAGCGGAAAGCGCGAGCCGAGCCGTGCCGCACCGAAACCGCACTGCAGCCGTACAATGCAGTGGAAAAGCGCCAAATACAACAGAGACAAAGATACAAATCAAATAATCACTGCTTATATTGTTTTTCAGGTAGGTCTTATAAGTTCTCAACTACAGAAACTGAATGTAAAATAATACAAATTAAATAAAGGTTAAGCCGTGCTCACGCCAAACAATACTGAGCCGTACCGCATAGTGGAAAGCGTAGCCGAGCCTAGCCGTGCCACGGCGAACTGTACTGAGCCGTACCGTGTGAGTGAAAAGCGTCAGCGAGCTTAGCTGTGCTAGCCGAGCCGGTACTGAGCCGTCCGCCGTAGTGGAAAGCGTAGCGAGCCTCAGCCGTGCCACGCCAAACAATACTGAGCCGTACCGCATGAGTGGAAAAGCTGCAGCTGAGGCCGTGCCACGCCGAACCGCACTGAGCCGTACCGCGTGAGTGGAAAACGTCAGCGAGCTCGAGCTGGTGCCACGCCGAACTGTGCACGAGCCGTGAGCGCGTAGTGGAAAGCGTAGCGAGCCGAGCCGTGCCACGGCGAACTGTACTGAGCCGTACCGTTGAGTGGAAAAGCGTCAGACGAGCCGAGCCGTGCCATCGGCGAACTGTACCGAGCCGTACCGCGTGAGTGGAAAAGCGTCAGCGAGCCGAGCCATGGCGCAGTGACTGTAGCCGTACCGTGTAGTGGAAAAGCGCAGCGAGCCGGCGCCGTGCCGCCGAACGTACTGAGCCTGCCGCGACGCGTAGTGGAAAGCGCAGCGAGCTGAGCCGTGCCATGCCGAACCAGCACTGAGCCGTACACGCTGCAGTGGAAGCGGAGCGAGCCGTGCTGCACCCAACCATACTGAACCGTACCAATGCAGTGGAAAAGCGCCCAAATACAACAGAACAAAGATACAAATTAAATAATACACTGCTTATATTGTTTTTCAGGTAGGTCTATAAGTTCTACAACTACAGAAACTGAATGTAAAATAATACAAATTAAATAAAAGGTTAAGCCGTGCCATCGCCGAAACAATACTGAGCCGTACCGCATAGTGGAAAGACGCGCAGCGAGCCTAGCCCGTGCCATCGCGAACTGTACTGAGCCGTACCGTGTAGCTGGAAAAGCGTAGCCGAGCCGAGCCGTGCCACGGCGAACTGTACCGAGCCGTACCGCGCAGTGGAAAGCGTAGCCGAGCTCGAGCCGTGCCACGGCAGAACTGTACTGAGCCGTACCGTGTAAGTGGAAAAGCGTAGCTAGCCGAGCCGTGCTACGGCGTCATGTACCGAGCCATAGCGCGTAGTGGAAAAGCGCAGCTAGCCGAGCCGTGCCACAGCGAACTGTACCGAGCCGTACAGCGTAGTGGAAAGCGTAGTCAGCTCGAGCCGTGCCACGGCGAACTGTACCTGAGCCGTACCGTGTAGTGAAAAAGCAGTAGCAGCCGAGCCGTGCCACGGCGTACTGTACCGAGCCGTACCGCGCAGTGGAAAGCGCAGCCAGCCGAGCCGTGCCACGGGCGAACTGTACCGAGCCGTACCGCGTAGTGGAAAAGCTAGTGAGCCGAGCCGTGCCACGGCAAACTGCACTGAGCCGTACCGTGTAGTGGAAAAGCGTGCAGCGAGCCGTGCCTCGCCGAACTGCACCTGAGCCGTACCGCGCAGTGGGAAAAGCGCAGCGAGCTGAGCCGTGCCATGTCCGAACCGCACTGAGCCGTACCGCGCAGTGGAAAAGCGCAGCGAGCCGTGCCGCACCCAACCGTACTGAGCCGTACCATGCAGTGAAAAAGTGCCCAAATACAACAGAACAAAGATACAAATTAAATAATCAGTGCTTATATTGTTTTTCCAGGTAGGTCTAACAAGTTCTCAGGTACAGAAATTGAATGTAAAATAACTGTACACAAATTCAATATAAAGGTTAATTCTTATTAAAGTTACAAAACATCATTCAGTGAAGAGCAGGGAGGTATTTCTTATTTTTTTGTAGTAAGATTAACATTAATGACAGACAGCAATCATCACAGCAGCAGCAATAGCAGCAATAATAGAGTGCTGGCGCTTTAAGACGAATGCACAGATCCAAAATACTGACACAAATACGTTCTTTCTCAACTGCTTAAGGCATAACCAACTATGTCTACATGGATACTCTAAAAAGGGGGCATTTTTAGATACATTTGTGTGAAACTGTCCGTTTAAACGTGAAAGAGAATGCTTAAATTGGCAAGGCTTGAAAACAGTGATATGCAGAACTGGCCCAATTGGGACACTGACAGTTCCCTCAACTGTCTGGAACGTCTTTCACGCTGAAAGGCGAACCTGCACCCGCCATGTTCAGCACTAAATGAATGACAGGCTCACCGCTGTAACGGTGCTCAAGGTTAAGATAAATAAGAAGATGAAATCTTGTAGTCTAGTAATAAGATTAACAACAATCAGATATAATGTTCAATGTTTGTGGAAATAAATACAGAAAAAAGATTCAATTTCGTGGCTTTTGAGAGTCGATATTGAATCGACCACATTTAAAAACGCTAAATAAAAAAAAAATAAAAAACAGCCCTAACAGTGACCATGAAATAAATCATTAGCATAGTACACAAATACTGTACGGCATACTTTCAGATATGCAACAAACAACACAAAACAAGCAACAAACTACTGAAGATGCAACAACAATAGACAGCCGAGTCGTCGAGCACTTGTGTGATGGGGTTAAGAAAAACACGCAACTATAGTTTAAATGAGTACAAAGACATTTTTATTGTCATAAACAATAGCTACCATTTCAGCCTTTGAGAAGTTCAGAAGATGTAATATCGCACACAAGTTTTGTGGACTACTTTTATTTGCTTCCAGTCATATGGAAACACTTCAAAATGTCTCCATTTGCGTTCCAGGAAAACGGCATACAGGTTTGAAAGTAAATATTGATTATTATGATTAAAGGCAAAATAATACAACTGCTTTAGAGACCGTAAATTACAGCAGGAAGGTGAAGCGTGGTCTCACTTTAATCTCTTCGGTCTGTATCTATAACAACAGCACTGTTTCATACTGCTATTGACTACGCTGATGTGAGGTATATATTAAATGATGTTTAAAGATTGCTTAAAGAATGTCAAACTTCAGGAAAAATGTTGGATATTTAGAGCATCAAATAACCATGACAGAAGCCTAAAACATGACAAGATTAGGAGAATTCCTGAAGGGTAATTCTACAAAAGCACGCACACACACACTGACTGCGTTTGTGTCTGAGCTTCTCTTCCGACACACATATTTGCGTGCTGTATGGAAGTGATATATGGTTCTGTCTCTCGGTGAGGTGAAAGAGTGCGGCCCCTCCTCTCTGAACAACATTAGCAGGCCTGTCTGCCCCGGGCCAGTTCTCATGACATCATCGCTGCACAGGAATGCTCTCAAGCAGAAAGCAGCGAGAGGAAGAGCTCATTTCATCTCTCGCTCTCGCTTTCCCTCTCTCATTCCATTCCTATCTCTTTCTGAAAAGATCAGTCAATCATTTACCCTCCCTTTCCCTTACTTGGGAAGAATTCTCCCTCTTCTTATGTTCACTGTATCTTTCGCCTTTGTGTTCTTTTTCTCATAGACATTCATCAGCTCTCATTTTGCTAAAGCAAGCATCACTTTTATTATTGTTCATACTTACAGAGTGATGCATAACTCGTCCCATGGCATTTACCGGCACGAATGATCATGTAGCTTGATGGGGAGAGGTATGCTATTACTTTCTAATAGATCAAACTTTTTAGAGTTTGATCTATTAGAACGATTTTTCGCATTACGAATGATTAAAAACAGGCTTTCTGGTTGTGGAGGGAACATTTGGCGTGACTGAACACGCACTCACGCGAATGAGTGCGTGAGTTCATTAGCTGGAAAGCTATGAGTTTTTGTGGTTTTACTGGTGTGTTAAAATGAACCTTTGGGTTATTTTCAATATAAGTCTACGGACAGGGCGTAGGCCAAATCAGAGGCTTAACCCCTTACCTGTCACCCCCTTTTTGATAATTGACAAAAAAATGCACTATACAAACTTAAATGGTTGTAATTCAAGAATGCTTTGGAATATAGACCTATGTTTGGTCTTGTTTTAAAGAAAACAATCAGCAGATTATTACTAAAGTGAAAGCACTTCAAAAAATTTAAGTATGTAAAAGTTATAGAAGTTATAATTTACAGTAAGTCAAATATACTTTATTAATATTTTTTAATATGAAATAAATATTTTACAAAATATGTTTTACTATAAAATTACTATAAAATGAAAGCTATATATCTAACCAAGTTGTGTTCCAAATTTGAAGTTGATATCACAAAAATTGAAGTTCCCATGAGATTTTGTTTAGGTGTAATACCAAAAATAGCCACCGGGTGCCATTGAATTCCATTGAATTTAATTGTATGCATTTTGCCATAACAAATTAATACATTTCTCTCCAAATATCACTTCTGTCACTAAATATGGAACCCTGACACTCAGACCTTTCTGACAATATGTGTTTTGTCAAGATTAGAAAAGGTATTCATAATAAATTATGAAAGATGATGCCCAAAAGGGGAGGGGCCTAATAAAAAAATACTGTTTCTATGGTAACGCAACATCCAATTTCAAAACGGTTTTCACAGGATGAATTCTGAGTTCGTAAGCTTACAAATGATACCTAATTTATGATAACTACTAAAATATGTGATATAATATATATATATATATATATATATATATATATATATATATATATATATATATATATATAATGTATTATACTTTTTAGAGGACTTCTTACCTTACTTTTTAAGATATAATTTTATCTTTTTTTATTGACAAATACTAATTGTGTTTTATTATGAACTTTTAGCACTAAAAACCAAAGTTTCAATTATTAAAAGTGTGTGTGTCGACTTTTTGTGACAAAGGTCAGAAACTCCTGTAATGACGTTGATTTTTTGAGGCGCACTCTTGTCATAAAGTCATATATTACTGTTCATTCATAATTTGTAAGAAAAAACAGACCTAAAATATCTATTTAGGAGTCTTAGACCTTTCCAATGATATATATAGTTTGTCATGAATAGATTAGGATTTAATAGTAATATAGTGAAGTAAAGTTAGATTGCCCGTATACGGGCAAGTGACAGTTAAGGGGTTAAAAAGCTCATACGTTAAAGGAATAGTTCACATAAGAATAAAAACTCTGAAACATCAAATAATTTACTCAACCTCAAGTTGTTCCAAACCTGCATGAGTTTCTTTATTGTGCTGAACACAAAGCAAGATATTTTGAAGAATGTTGGTAACCAGACAGTTGATGGTAGTCATTGACTTCCAGAAGAAAAAAATTTAATGGAATCAATAGCCGTAGTTGTTCACAACACCCAAAGTTGTGAATTTAACTTAAGCGCAATTTTTAATATGGATGGAAACAGCTAATGGCAACTGTCTGGTTACCAACATTCTTCAAAATGTTGATTTGTGATTCTTAGATTCTTTGTGTTCAGCAGAAAAAGAAACTCATGCAGGGTTGGAACAACTTGAGGGTGAGTAAATGATGACAGAATTTTGTATTTTTGTTAAAGGGCTAGTTCACTTTGAAATTAATTTTTGATGTTTTAGCTTACCTCCAGGGCATCCAAGATGTAGGTGTCTTTGTTTCCACAGTATCTTCAATTTTGATAATTTTAGGTAAAACAGTTGTTGTCAGTCAGTCATACACTGGAGGTGCAGGGGGTCCACCTCAAAGAGCAGTCAAAATTAAACATTATTTAATGACTTGATTTAAGGACACATTGATGGCCTAAGATACTGAAACGAGCGTTTTTGTGAGAAAACGAACAGTATTTATATTGTTTTTTCCTCTTGTAATCACAGTGACGCCCAAGTGATCTGAATCAGTTGTGCAGTGTCCAACTAACCGAACCTGAATCAGTTCAATGTTACGCTGGAAATGATCGCTTGCACGCCTGTGTCACTCTTTGTTTATACACAGATTTCGGAAGTTTTACCTTTCACTAAACATATTTAAATATACGGGAAACCGCAATGGAAGACGAATTTCGGTATATCTAAATATGTTTTGTAAAAGGTAAAACTTCCGAAATCTCCGTGTAAATATTGAGTGACGTCACACGCAAGCGATCACTTCCGGCGAACATTGAACTGATTCAGTTCGGTTCAGTTGGACACTGCACAACTGATTCAGATCACTTGGGCGTCACTGTGATTACAAGAGGTAAAAACGAATATAAATACTGTTCGTTTTCTCACAAAACGCCTCGTTTCTGTGTCTTAGGCCATCAATGTGTACTTACATTTACGAGTCATTAAATCATGTTTAATTTTGACTTCTCTGTGCATGCTTTTTGGTGGACCCCCTTAGGCTCCAGTGTATGACTGATAGACAACAACGGTTTGACTGAAAAATGTCAAAATTAAAGATACTGTGGAAACAAAGACACCTACATCTTGGATGCCCTTGAGGTAAGCTAAAACATATCAAAAATTAATTTCAAAGTGAACTATCCCTTTAAACTACTAACATGAAATCTTCAGTGGAAACATGTTATTTTATTGGTTGAGTTGTAAAGTTGTGTTAAAGATGGTTAGAATATGCTCTGTTCAGTTTGTGCTGAAACAGACAATCACACATTTTGTTGAGTAGGTAATTCAATTCAATGCAATTTGACAACAGTGTAACTGATAGTTGCAGATATTAAAAAGTTGAGCAATAACAAGACTGGTTTCAGTTAATGTTATGTGGATTGTCCACATTTATCAGATGTGTTGTTGTATTCAAACCGCTAATACGACACACATTTTAAAGATCTGAGGATGCGTTTTAAACATTTTGTAAAACTTGACATGCTGCCTTAAAGTCACGATATGAAGGAAATGGCGACAGATCACTTCTGACATATTGTGAAGTCAAACAGATTATCGTAAAACTTGGTTCATTCGTTGGTTGTTGATTGGATGAAGGCAGATCTGAATGTGAGCCTGCAGTTATTCTACGAAGGGACGGGTTTATGGGGGCTAAGGGTGTTTCCCCTTGTAGTTTGGTTCTTTGGTCCAAATCAAAAAAAAAAATACATTTGTTCTGGTTTGCTGTAGCGTTCACATTGGCATCTTAACACCTAATTGAACCTAAAGGAATAGAGATATGTTCACAACCCGATTGGTTGGTTGTTGGGTATATTTCGTATTCGGAACTTACCGAACATTGAAAACAATGCTGTGTTCAGGGCTAAATGCTCTCGCTGTAAGTGCGTAGCTACATATGATGGTATTTTGAGAACTCGTGAAGAGCTTATGAGAGCTTAGGAGACGTGGTTCTGATGCCTGAACTAAACTGAGATGGATAACATCACGACTATGAAGAGCAAAACAGGTATTCTTGAGCTTTCGGTCCTTTTTAGGATCTCATCTTGTGACATCATGTCCTGTTTTTGGTTCGTTTACATGTCTTTGGTCTGTGATGCGTTCATATTTCACTCTAATTGTAGCAGATCAAATCTATTCAGCGACTCTGTCCTCTTGTTTGGTGCACCAGGGTTCAAATGGCAGCATACACACTTACTCAAATGAACCGCACTAACAGAACAATCGCACCAAACATGCCAAGTGTGAACACACCCTAAATGTTTGGAGAAGTCCTTCATACGTCACCAGAGATAAGTCTGATGCTTCAACAGAGGATCGAGTAATGACATTTTGCTAAAAAATGTCATAAAAAATCAACTTGGAGAAATCGTTATGACATTTTGATAAAAAAAATGCCATAAAAAAATGTAACTTGGAGAAATCATTCACAACAAGATCAATTACATCCATTTTGATTTAAAGAACCCAATGATAACTGTCTAAATGCATACAGCTCTAATGGTGGTAATTCTTACACATTAGGGAAGGAGTCAAAATTATCATCTGTGCTACGGGACAACATAATACATATGTTGTCCGTAAACAATCAATTGAATATAATACAGATAGATTATTTCTTTAATACCCTGCAACATGAACAGAGGCAGCTGTGTGTGTGCTTGCAGCGCAAGTTCCGTGGAAAATACGGAAATTACGCACTATTTAAAGGTATATTTAGGAAAAGTCCAAGTAAGGTCCCTCACTGTCTTTCTCTCTGCAGTAGCAGGAAGCAGCTTGGCTCTGACACAATGGCTCACATCAAACAGCAAGGATCCGCATTGCGTTACCGACGCACACATACACACCAATGCCAGTCGGGCCAATCAAAACACAGCGTGCAGAAAGCACAAACAGATCTAGGCAAACAGGACATTCCAGCTGCCGGGTGCTACAGATTCCTCACCGCAGCGAATCGCAGACCAAGAGAGTGAGAGCCACTGGGGGTGCCAACAGGAAAATACGCTCCTATTATACATCTCCAATACAAGCACACACACAGGACTCGGAGTCGCATTCCCTGACCCTGTCTGCACAAGATTGACCCCTTGCACCGGACACACAGACAGAAGTGCAAGTTTGCAACTCTTCCGGCAAACTGACACATCAGGGGTGTGAAAGTGAGAAGAGGTTAGCCACACCACAATGTTCTGCAAGTTTACTGGTGGGAAAAGGTGTAAGACAATCTTGACAAGCATCATTGAGCTCATTTCCACTGACTAACAAAAAACATCACATGCACCTCTCCCGGCCTAGACTTCAACACCAGGCAGAACGCCCTCAGTCCGCCCACAGTAAGCTTAATGACTGTAAATGAACAAAACTGGTAAGAGTTTTCTGAAATAGCCAGATCCAATCATACTGGGTGGCTTTATGCAACTTCCAGAAGTAACACTACATGGGTCGGGTATAGGTTGCACTTTAAGAGAAAGAACTAGTTTTTACTTTTCTTTCTTTTACCTTTTTGATCATGATTATAATCATTTTATGTATAAAAAAACATTTATTTTGTTTGAGAAATGTATGATATTGTAAAGATAACGAGGTAAACTAATATTAAAAATTAATCAACCCTTGTGCATCAATTAAAAAAAGTTACTCATAGGTACATAGAGGATCCGTGTAAAAAAAACTGTCATAAAAATGTGAAGCTTGGAAGCGCAGATTAAATTTGGTATCATTTAAAAAAGGACCCTTGGCAGATTATTACTGAAGTAAAAAAAAAAAGGAAATCCAAAAAAAGTTATATAGGTAGCCTATAAGTTTATGAAAGTTATTTATAAAAATTATTATATATTTTATAAATCAGGTTGAACTTTAAAACAGTGGAAAATCCAAGCCATAAATCTAAATAGGTTGTGTTCCAAATTTGAGTTTGATATCTCAAAAATGAGCTTTCGGTAAGAGTTTGTTTGGGTCCCATTGGGTGCCAGCAAAACTCCACTGGTGCACACAGTGATTGGGTTTTAGACGTGCAATTGAGTTTTCTCTCTCAAATATTACAAGCACACAAACACATACACACAAAAAAATGTATTACACACATACAAACCACTCTATGACATTCACACCCACACAATTATAGTTGCACAATATATCCAGTTGGCTATATAATATGCCGAAGCAGAAAACAGGAATAAAGCTCTATTTGTTTTATAGGTCAAACCTGGAAAAATAACACCATCTGATAAAAAAAATTGTAAAAAAATACATTTTGAAGCCTTGCCAACAGAATAAAAGCCTCTCAACAAAGATTGCTTTATTTTTTGGTTAAATGGGCCTGGGATTAATAATTGCAGTTTTAATGGGTTACAATGGGGACATTTTTGTCCAAAAGAAGCTGAGAGGGAGTATTTTGTGAAGGTTGTGCAAAAAAGATTTAAGAAAAAGGCGGTAAAATAGTAAAATTCCAATAAAAATGCACACCTGTGCCAAATTTTATGCAGTTAGCATAAACACAGACAAAGTGATCCAAAAAAAAAACTGAAAATGACAAAAATGTCTATAAGGATGCACAAGGGTTAATTAAATTAAATTAATTATTGTTAAATTATTATTTAATATTTTAAATAAACACATTCGTCTTGACAAAACTTAAAGCCGTTTAGTTTGCTGGCTTCGTCTAAATTTTGCGGCCCTGGCCCTGAGCAGAATTGAGATGTTCATGCCATTATTTGAAATTGACAACAGATTATTGTGGTATAATTGGATAATTCAGATAAACCCTCCCCCTAAACTGCATGTAAAACAAAACAATCTGTACAGCTTATTACGTCCAAGATCCTCCACTTGAACACACCCTTATGCCAAAAGTCGAAAATATATCTACATGCGAGTAGCCAGGATCTTGCTCTTTATGAGGGAAGTTGAAGAAAAACAAAGAAAATCAAACAAGATTCCTGTGCCTTTCAAAAGATGTGCTTCATGTGACCTTTTGACCCTTCCCCGTCTATCAGTCTCACCAACAAGCACAGATTCAATTATTGTCACATTAACTTTCTCACTCACACTTTCCCAGACACACACACACACCCTGTGGTCCGTACTCTGCTCCGGTGCAGACAGCTTGTCAGTCAGTGTGTCAGATTGGCCCCAGAAACAGGAGTCATTCGCTCATACACACACACAGTGTGGATCGCAGTGGGAAATATTTGGGATGGTTTCCCTCGGAATGTCTTGGCATGTTTGAGGAATGTCTCCTGCTCTCGTCTCCTCTTTCTTCCTCCTTTTCCCTTTCCTTCTTGCTCTACAGGCAGGGGTTGGGGTAGAGCGGGAAGACAACAGCAAGAAAACATGCCTGTTTTTAAACTCGCTGACCTAGATTGGGTTTTTCCTTCCATTAATATGAAAATGAAACAATAATTGCCACTCATTTTACTTCTGTAATGTCCATATTTATGAGGGAAAAAAAGAAAAAGGAGGGGTTAAATTTACTAGACGGTGAAAACAAAGCATCTCTGTATGATGGAGTCAGTTGGAGGAGAGTCATTTCTCAGATGTGGAGAAAGTTTTTATGATTTTAAATTACAAAGACAAACTTTCTTTACAAACATTTTTTTCCCAAAAACACTCACTGGCGCCAAAAATTAGTATATAGCTTTGGGAAAGTAAAGTATGGTTTTAGTTTTATTTGACTAAAATAAAAACCCTGCTTCAATGTCACATGATCCTTCATAAATCATTCCAATATGCTGTTTTTGGTGCTCAATAAACTTTTGTAATTATATTTAAGTGTCTTATGAGTCCAAATACGTTTTGAGGCCACTGTACATGTTTATGACAACGGAGATCCAGCTTGCATTCCCAACCAATGCCAATATTTCTAAATTAAAATATCTGCCAACACATTTGATTGACATCTGCCCAATATATACAGTTTTTGACTTGTGCTGTCTCTACTCTCACCAGTGAAACTGCTGCTTTTTCCATAGAGTGAAAGTGGATGGGAACCAGGTCAAGCTCTAAAAAGGGATAAACGTGCAAAATGTAAAAGCATGATAAAGCTGTCTATTTGACCCTTGCTTCTGAAGCAAAACAATAGCATTGCTGGATTTTCATTGATTTGTTCAATCTTTTTTCATAATCATAAAAAATCATTAGTAACTCAAAATCTTGCGCCACAGTCCTATTCACTTTCATCACATGGAAAAGAGCAGCGTTGTAAATCCGAGTCGAGACTCGAGACCAAAGACAGTCTAGAGTCCAGGTCTTTAGACTCGAGACAAAAGAGAGTTGAGTCCAGGTCGAGACTCGAGACCAAAGAGAGTTCGAGTTCGAGACCAAAGAGAGTCTGAGACTCTAGACCAAGAGAGTTGAGTCCGAAGTTTGAGACTCGAGACCAAAGACAGTTGAGTCGAGACCAAAGAGGGTCCAATCTGAGATGAGACCAAAGAGGGTTGAGTCCGAGTTGAGACTCGAGACCAAAGACAGTCGAGTGCGAGACCAAAGAGGGCTCGAGACTCGAAGACGAGGCCGAGACCATAGAGGGTTCGAGTCCGAGTCTGAGATAGAGACCAAAGAGGGTTGAGTCCGATTAGAGACCAGAGAGAGTCTGAGTCCAAGTCAAGACCAAAGAGGGCTTCAAGTCCGAAGTTGAGACCAAAGAGAGTCAAATCCAAGTTTGAGACCAAAGAGGGTTCGAGTCCGAGTCGAGACCAAAGAGGGTTCGAGTCCGAGTCGAGACCAAAAGAGAGTCGAATCCGAAGCTTTAGACCAAAGAGAGTTCGAGTCCGAAGTTCGAGACTCGAGACCAAAGAGAGTTCGAGTCCGAAGTCGAGGCTCTAAGACCAAGAGAGTCGAGTTCGAGTTCGAGGCCTCAGACCATAGAGGGTTCGAGTCCGAGTTCGAGACCAAAAGACAGTTCGAGTCCGAAGCTTTAGAGACTCTAGACCATAGAGGGTTCGAGTCCGAAGTTTGAGACCGAGACCAAAGAGAGTCGAGTCTGAATCGAGACTCGAAGCTCTAGACTCTAGACCATAGAGGGTTCGAGTCCGAGTCGAGAGTCGAGACCAAAGAGAGTTCGAGTCCGAAGTTCGAGACCGAGACCATAGAGGGTTCGAGTCCGAGTCCGAGAGTCGAGACTCAGAAACAGTTCGAGTCCGAGCTCGAGACTCGTAGACCATAGAGGGTTTCAACTCCGAGTCGAGACCAGAAGACAGTCGAGTCCGAAGTTTAGACCATAGAGGGTTCGAGTCCTAGTCGAGACCATAAAGGGCTTCAGTCCGAAGTTGAGACTCGAGACCAAAGACAGTGGAGGCCGAGTCGAGACAGAGACCATAGAGGGACAAGTCTGCGTCGAGACCAAGACCAAAGAGGGACGAGTCCGAGTGGAGGCTCGAGTTCGAGACAGAGTCCATAGAGGGACGAGTCTGCGTCGAGACCAAGACCAAAAGAGGGATCGAGTCCGAGTGGAGGCCGAGACCAAAGACAGTGGAGTCCGAGTGGAGACTCGAGACGAAAGACAGTCGAGTCTGAGTCGAGATCAGAGAGGTTGGATAACCTAAGGTTGGGTCTTAAACCAGACTTAAAGATATCTTCAAGAGTATGTCAAATATTTGGGGTAACAATAAAATTGGCACCATACTAAAAACGGTAAACCAAACCGTGGAATCATGTACACTGTAATTGTAAAAAGGCCATAGAGGTGTAAAGGTAATTTTATTATAATTATGACTTACAATTATTACAATCAGTAAGTGTTCTTTCACATAACATTACTAAACACAAATTCTCTGGCTCTTATATCTTAACTGAATTATGGATGATAAGGCAGACATTTTCAATACATAGTTGAGCAAAAGGCTCCACATCACATCTGACCTGGGTCCTGCTGCATTTGAGTGCCACAAACGTTATAGTCTCAAGTCATGCGCAGTTGAGCACAAGAAAGTCAGCAATCATTGGATGTTTCAATCAAACAACACTTTAAAGAAAAATTAACATACAATGATAATCATTACGTATTTTGAATGGACTTGAGTGGACTCAGGAATAAGTCAGAGTCCTAATATGTTCGAGTACCGAATCAATTCCGAATTAAAATGCACACGAGTCCATGACAAGACCGAGACTATTAAAATATGGTCTCTGAGACCAAGTCCGAGTCTCAAGTCCACAACACTGGAAAAGAGTAGCTTTGAAATTTGTTGGTGATCCCCGTTTCCCCCGAAAGTGCTTCTTGTGGTTTAGACCGCAATGGTTACCAATTACAATGGTGTGAAATGTGCCAAGAGAAAAGAGGAACTGAAATAGGATCAATCAGCCAAGAGTGTGTTGCACACTTGCTCTGCTGCAGCAGAACCTCAAAGTTGTCCTGTCTTTTCACATGCTTCCCCTTTTCTCAGCCTTTGTTAGATCAAAGAGGCAGAAATCCTTCTTTCAAACACCCTCTCACTCTTTCTCTTCCTCTCTCTCCTTCTATCTTCTCACGTCGTTTCGGTTCCTGTTCACACCCCACAGCCGGGGCCCCCCAAACCTCCCCCTCCACGGTGCCGTGGGAACTCCTGTGTGAATGCCATTTCAGCATCTGCGATACGAAGAACCTGCCAGTCTTGCATCTAAAAAAAGGGTCGGGAGTCATCTGATGCTGCTGTACGAAGATCAACGAGTAAACGTAGAAAGATCGACTCCGTGGTTTGGATGCCACATCTTCGGAGAGTTCCCCAGAGATATAGCAGAGATCAAGCATGGGCCCTGCCAGTCTAAATCAATGTGACAGTCATGGAATGGCATGAGAGGGAATGATACGAGTAACATGGTAATGTGTGAGGAATTGTACTGTATTACCGGATACCAGACAGAGGAGTGGTGCGAGATATGAAGAATATGGTGTTGGTTTCAAGGAATCATTTCCATGTGACCAAAATAAGTGCTTCTTACTGAAGCAAGCATCACTATTACAGTTGCTCATACTTAGCCTTCTTTGTTCACATAGTCGAGTAGACATGCTTTTACGTCAGATTTTTTCCTGACAGATGATGGAAAAGGGAGGGGAAAATAACATAGATTTATAATAAAAGGAGGGACCAGAATTTCATCAAGTCTTGGGGGTGGGCTCTATTTACTATTGCCAGTGAGCAACTACCCATAATACCATGACATTAGGGGCCTTTTCATAGTTCCAAGAACTAAAGGCGGAAATACACACTTTTTGGCATCTTTACATCGCAGGAACTGGGAATGATTTTAGTTCTAGGAATGGGGGGGGGGCTAAATTAGCTCCTACTTCAGAGTAGGGTCTAACCCAGCACAATAGGAACTACTGAGTGACGCTGAAGTATACGCTAATTAGCCGAACACTAAATGGCATCCGCCATTTAAAAAAAAGTGTTCACACACAGATTGTAGCCTATTTATTTACTCCACTAACCAACTCAAAACATAGTCCAGTGATAGATGGACCTCTCAACCTTTACGCTATTGAGAAAATCCAATGCGACTTTGAGAGGACCAAGCGAAAACATGGTTATGCATTCCTGCTCAGCTAGATGACACCATTGGGCATATATATATATATATATATATATACACACACACACACTAAAACCAAGTTCCTAGAACTATCCAGTGCGAAGGGGCTCATATTAGTGGTGGCTGCTGAGTCAAGCTACAATGAGATCATAACAAAAGGCTTTCCTTGAGTACACAAGCCTTTACTAAAGGAGACTATGGTTGGGACTTCCAGAGGTCTGTTTTTTCTCTTGTTTTTGAATGGATGGATGGATGGATGAGTTGAGTTTAAAAGCTGAGTTTTCCACATCATTACTCCAGTCTTCAGTGACACATGATCCTTATTCTACTATGATGATTTGATGCTCAAGAAATATTTTTTATTATTGATGCTGAAAGCTTTTGCTGCTTAACATTTTTGTAGAAACTTTTAATTCAGGATTTTTTAAGGAAGATAAAGTTAAAAAGAACAGCATTTAATTTAAATAGAAATCTTTTGTAACATCACAAATGTATTTACTGTCACTTTTGATCAATTCAATGAATGTGAATGTTTCATTTTTCACTGGGAGGAAGGAGCTTACATTTCATAACTTTGATGATTTTACTATTATTTTAGTCTAAATTTGGAAAATAGTCAAAATAAAGAATTCTTAGGTGTATCCAAACTATTGATTGGTACTATTACTCTGCTTTTAAAGTGTTTACAGGAATTTTGGTGAATATGCTACTGCCAAAAAAAAACATCTAGTTGGATCTCTAATCCATTTAGTGTGGTGACACACTTTTGAACTCAGCTTAGCCCTGATCCTAACTTAAACCTGGTGTGGACAGAGAGGAATGCACAGGAAGAGGCTGATAAACTGATAAAGCAGTGAGAGAGAAGACAGAGAGAGACTGGGAGAAAGAGAAAGGATTATGGCAGGGTAGAGGTTAATGATTGGCAATGAGTATCAATGGGCCACACAGGGGGCTTTAGGAATGTCTCTCAGAGCCGGGGGCAAGTCACCCAGCCACTGTTAATCAAAGGACTTTACCATCAGATAACAAAAGGGTCAACTTAGCATGGGTGGGCTTCCACATACCAGCCCTGGGGTGCAACTCCAAAACTGCATTCTTTACACCCCCTCGCTCAGAATCTGCACTCGTACAGTGTTTATTCCAATGTTTCAATCTCATTCAGAACTTAAAAATGCCACAGTTTGGTTTTCTAGCACAATTTGTTGGTACAATTTGTTCAGCCAACATTCAGAGGTGGATGAAACCTCGGGCAACAAATGGTGGAATGCGACTGTTTCCAGATGGGAGCCGCCGGCCACCCAATCAGGAAAGGTTGGTGGCCACAAAATTGACACATTTGGGGAAACCACCACCCACGTGGAGCTCAGACGACCCACGTCTGGAATGCAACCGCGTTCCCCTGTCCTCACTGGCTATAGGTGTGAACTTGGTGTGGTAGAAACTCTTTTGACTGTTATAAGGTGTGTGGCAAATGATACATGCAGAATTGCGCAGTCAATGAGTTTTTAGTATGTCGCATCAACAGCTTAATGGCTGTGACAAACAATAATAGGCTGTACTAACTAGTATTAAAATAATAAAGAATAGTTCACAGAGAATTAAAATTGTCATCATTTGTTCATCCCCATGTTTTTCTAAACCCATGTGACTATGGGTGCTCTTTCTTTACACTAAAAGTGCACAGGGACAAACAACGTCAAGCTCAAACAATGAATAAATGGCTAAATAAATAGTTAATTGGTCATAGAATAAGTTCATAATTGTTTTATAAAAAGTCGGATTAGCTTTACGTGAGGATAAGATCTAAGTAGCTATTTATTGAATTTAAACATTCAATTCTCATCTTTTGCATAAAACTTGTCGCATCACATTTACGCCACTGGTGTCAAACAGTTCAATGAGTTTTGATGCTCCAAGTTTGAACTCTCGAATCCTTAAATTACAAGTGATAAACAACTGTAGACCTGCGGAGGAGCCGGAGGTGCAGCTCTAATGGAGATCAGGTATTACAGCAGGAATGAGTCAGGCACATATCTGCCTCCATCTCTCCATTTGTCTCACACCCTAGTCTGTCTCTCCGTTTGTTTTTCTCTGTGTTATCTCTCACTACATCTTTCTGCCTGTCTTCTCTTGCCATGTTCTCACTCTATTCTCATCATCTCCCAGTTTCCATTTATTCATCCATTGATCATCTTATCAGTATTAGCCAATATTATGTTTTGATAATATAAACACATCACTTTTTACTACTGCTCATATTTCTATTAAACCTCTAACCACAATTATTCAATTTAGACACATAACCAGTCCTGTCCTGGCTATGGGCTTGATCTATACCTGGAATAATGTGTTTTTTTTTTTTTTATAAAAGGAGTTGTATTGTGATGTTTCAAAGCAATCTCACTTATATTTTAAGCCGGTCATAGAAACTCTTTGACTTTAACAAGTAAGCAATTAGGAGGAACCACCAAGAAAACCCTAGCAACAATAGCACTAGTTATATTTGGCTGCCTGCTATAGTACACTCTTCTGTAATTTTGCATTATTTGGCCTTGTTTGGGCATATAATGGTTAAACAGCAAAAGTCCAATGATCGAGCCCTGTGGGATACCCCATGCCATGTGTTTTTTCTGTAGAGAGGTGTGTAGTGATGTTTCAAAGTGATCTCACTTATGAATTTAGCCTACCATGGAAACTCTTTTGAGTTGATCTAGTAAGTAATTAGTCAGCAACCACCAAGAGTACAACCATATTAGTGCATCTCTAATGATAACTATGTGCCTAACTCTTTCCTTCAGTTTGTCCTCTGTATCCCTCCGGTAATTGCTTATTTCCTTATCCATACCCATTGTCTGAATTCCGATCATCACTTATGTGAGAGGAAATGCCTGAAGAAAGTTCCTCCTGCACTGTTTCTACATAAAACACAGTGACATCTCAAGCCAATGATTAACAGGAGAAGTGTCACCAGAGAAGCCCTCTATCTCTTCAGCTTCCTTCTGGTCTGACAACTTGTGTCTGCAGATAAGACAAACATTTCTTTGAAAAATGTCATTGCGGATATTAAGGTATCTCAACCTAAAGATTGAAGGAAATTCCAAAACGACTGATTATAGTCAAACAGAATTAATAACGCAATGTTAGTTGGTCATTTCCTCTAAGATCTTTAAAAACAAACCTTGTTCCTCCATTTTGTCAACTTTTCTAAAGGTTCCTAATGTTTGTTTACACTGTCAGCGCACTTTTTTGTGGTATATGCCATGATCAAAATTTGACAAAGAATGATTGTGATCCGTCAATCTCCTTTTATCTTCCCTTTTAAGTAGTTGATAAATGTTGATAAAAAAATGTAAGCGTTCCTTTTAAAGAGGAAGAGGTTTCTTGTCCTAGTGATAACAAATGCAAGAGGCACACACACGCACAAGCTTGTTTATAGACATGCACAACTGACCTGGCATCGACTGAAGATGTCTGCAGGGGTTAGGCGGACGTGGAAATGTCTGAGAACGTGCACAGCCTGGTCACGTGCCTTTTCTGAGCAGTCCAAAATCAGGCAGCGGCCCTCTCCGAACCTGTGATCGTAGCTATTCACACAGATACACACATTCACGCACAAATTAAATTCAAGTGAATTAGTGATCCTCAGCAAGCTTCCTATGGAAGCAGTAGGATGCAAGAAAGCCCACAGAGCTTGCATGTTTTGTTATACATCAAAAACACACTTACTGTTTGGTAGGGCTGACCTGCGGTTAGGATGACACGACCTTCAGCACGGGCCAGCTGGAGGAGAGAATATAGCATAACATGACAGCAAATATATTACTTTAAAAAAAAAATAATAATAATAAAAATTATATATATATATATATATATATATATATATATATATATATATATATATATATATATATATATATATATATATATATATATAGACAAATACATAATTACTTTTTTCAAGATAATAGTAGGGTGATTTAGTTATGCTTTTAACATAACTACTATTGCCTTAACATGTTCTTTATGGCCAAATATGACACAACCTCTGCTTTGTCTATTATTTAATTGTAGCAGAATCAATGATGCTGTAGTCACCTGTAGATGATAACAGTAGATAAATCTGGATGCTTAACTATGGTAGACATTTCTGTTACTTTACATTATTCGGCCTTCTGTGGGCATAAATAGGTTAAACTGGAAAGTTCCAAGGATCGAGCCCTGAGGGACGCCACATGCCATGGAGGTCCATTCAGATTTTTAGTAACTTGTTCTTTCTAAATAAGACCTGAAACAGCTGAGGACCATTACATGATGTCCTACCAATTTTAAAAAATAAATGTAACTAATGCAATTACATCAAAAATCAACAAAAGGTGACTAATTGTTTCACCTCCGCTGCTACTTTATGGTCATCTGTGTTTTCCAGCATCTTGACGTCCACCCCCAGACATCGCAAAAATCGTCCCAGACCCTGTAGCATGTTATCACAGACCACTCGTAGCTCTGGCGGCGTGATGGTGGGCCCTTGGTACTCAGGATACTTAAAACAGTCATTCTCCACAGACTGGGGCTCGTTCGCCTTTTGCCGAGCCTAAAGATTGGAACACACTTCAACATCACTGGTGAAGATGACATTATTTGACATTTCTAAAGTGTTTTATTGTAAAGATAGTGATCCACTATATTGCATCACATAAGATTTGGCTTGTCACTTTTTTGGGTCTTTAAAAAAAAATGGTACATTATATATAAAATAGGCAGTGTCTTAAAATGACAGATTTTTAAAAAATAATTCACAAAGTGACTAACGATAGACAAACCCCTTCAAAAAAGGACTACTGTTTGCCACATTTTTAGTTGTTCTCCATTTCTGCATCATAAAAACCCCACATTGTGTCACATCAGTTATTTATATATTGAATTTTATGACAGTAAGTATGACAGTAAGTATGACAACAGTGTAAGTTCTGTACTACAGGCTCATGACATGGCAGACCAGTGAACTGACCTCTCTTCTTTTAGATTGCTTGTTCTTCTCTTTGGGTTTCTTCTCCCCTCGGCTCTTGGCCAGTTGGGCTGAGGGAATGGAGCAGAGGTCCTCTGGCAAACCATATGCCTTCGGGTCCCGGGAGAGGACAAGGTAGACGTTCAGCAGGCAGTATGCATCAGCGGCTGAAAATAGACACAGAAAGAGAATAGGAGACGGTTCAAAAACATAATGCTACCACACATGGATTTTGTGTTACCAGCATAGCGGAGTTGGCTGGTCCGGAGTGGCCGGCGTTCCCAGTTGGACAGTTGCTCGGTTTTGTTCAGTGGTTTTCCCAACACCTGCTGTACTAGCAGACTCAGGCCCTTCTCTGCCGGTCCCTCACAAACTTCCACCGACCAACACCCTTTGTTCCCTAACCGGCACCGCTGAAGCTGTCGGGACAGGGGTCATTTGTAAAAAGAATAGCAACAGACTCCAAAATAGCAACATGTGAACTTGAATATAATGCATTTGTTACATTTTTCAGCTAATCAATCCGATCAGAAATAGGTAAGCTGCGGGTCGTTTTTAGCAGTACCTCCTGATGGACGTGGAGAAGGTCCAGAACTCCTTCCATCTTCATTGGCTCTTCCCTGAGCTCAGGCCATGTGCTGACGAGACTCCGCAAGTCTCCAGACATGCCATAACCTAGTAAACACACACACACAAGCTAGAAATGATATTCAAAGCTCAAGGCAGAATTTCTACATCTTTCCTGATCGGCCACCCACAGTTTATGAACTGCAAACAATAGGAAGAATTTCAAAAAGTCTGTGACTTAATTTGTCTTGAGGTCTTCTACCTAGTTTGATGATGCTCTTGTCTGACAGCAGAGCCCTGATGAAGTCCACTGTGATGCTGTGGTGGCTGATGGCATGGGCACAAAGGTCCAGCAGAAACACCTGTTCCTGTAGGGCCAGCTGGATCAGAGCCACGCGCTGAGGCGACACCGTGCCAAAACCAGCTCTCCACTCCATGTCAATTCCCACCACACAGCCAGGCTGAAGAAGAGCAAGGATAAACAGTTAAAGGAGACTTTAGAAATAATCAAAGGTGATGTTACAATAGGAACCACATGCATAGGTTATGCATAGGTTAGTCAAATCATAATTGAGATTTACATAAAAATAATGTTACAAAATGTTACCTTTAAAACCGCTTCTCTGCACTGCTCAACTTTATCTAATGTCTCTACAAAGTGGACGTTTTCTCTGGCTAGAGGCATCTGGTAGTATTTTTCCTGATCAGATTGAAGGGGTGTCCAGGACTTCGGTGGACCACTCACAGCACACATCTCTCTGTGACAGGAATATACTTATGAGGGTGATGGTTATGTGTGTGTGGAAGTATCTTCACAAATAGTGTAACACGTCAAAAACTTGTGTTAGCAGGTTTGTGTGAGGGTTACAAAAAATACTATTATTGGTATGAAAATCATTTACGGGAGGTCATCACAAGTATAGTTATTTTTTTTAGATCTGTGTGTGTGTGTATAATACTTACAGCTCCTTGGGGAAAGGCTCTGAATTTTGTCCCAGACTCCTATTGGAAGCCTGTTTCTGGGTACGCTGTAATGTGCAGCCCACTGGGCCGCAGTCTGGAGGCTACAGTGTTTAACCAACAGCTGCACCAACTGAACCTGGAGCTCTAGATTACCTTCAATCATGGCCTGAGATCACACACACACAGTTAAAATGTTTAAAGCTCAGTTGAAATGTTGAAGTTCTGAATCAAACCAGAATAAGTATTACCTGAACATGGTCTCTCCAGTTCTCTTCAGACATACCTTTCTGTCAAATACAAATACAGTATTCACATTTAGCTTCCGTAATGTGATGCATTTCTGAGTGCACAAAATATTCAGAAGTAAATGTAGGACAAGACTTACACCTTATTAACCAGGATTTGATTGGTTAGACAACATTACATATGATCACGTGACTAAAACTAATTCATTAAAAAATAAATTAAAAAATGCAACTCATTACACATGAAATTATACCTCTTTTAAGATGAGAAAGATTTTAATTTCTGTATCAAAATGCATTTTATCAGGAAATTACAACCGTCATCTCATAATGAA
Source organism: Hybognathus amarus (assembly GCA_030378365.1). Taxonomy (NCBI): domain Eukaryota; kingdom Metazoa; phylum Chordata; class Actinopteri; order Cypriniformes; family Leuciscidae; genus Hybognathus; species Hybognathus amarus. Next base: position 84,673 of record JAQIUQ010003300.1, read on the forward strand.
GAAAAATACCTCAGAATTCAAAAAATTAATTTATATTTTAACAAAACTGCTTCACTAATTATTAGTAAATTAATGTTTTCTATATTATGAAAAATGAATAAGTAAAATTAATATTAAATATTAATAACCTTTAAATTTTATACACACACTACACACACATTTTATATAATAAATTATATAAAATATTTTTAATAAACATTTGACTTAAATTAACATTACAATTATATTCATATTTGGCTATATAATTGAATAATATTATTTTGTTTATATTGTTAATAAAAAAACCTGTATGCTAACATCATGTGTATATATAAAACCATAAAACAGGACATAATATCATAGTCGGGGCCTCTATAGACCCTCTTGATTGAGTGTCAAAATCAGCAAGCCTCTTAAAATATAATTTGAGGTCAGTTATAAAAAAAGGTTAGTTCAGGTTGTCATGCTGTGCGACTCATAAACATCATTGTGTTTTTGTTGATATTTATTGAATGAATAATTCCTTAAATTTGTAATAAGAAATACTGCTTGCCTTAAAAAATTATATTAAAAAAACACTGATGAAAATAATGATAAATATGTATACTTTTATTCAAAGTGTTCATTTATCAAAAGGGTCAAATAAATATTTTCTTACTTGATGGTTTCACCAGCTGACATAGTCACTGAACAGAAACTTTTCTTGGAAAACGGTTTTTCAAAACCATATGAATCCAACATAAATACATAAAAATAGATTTCTAGGACCTTGACACCTCACACCCTTTTATGTTTTTGACTGATGAGATACAGTGAAATATGACTTTCTCACCTCAACAAAGGTTTTGTACATGAGAAACCTCAGTGAGTCCAGCTTCCTCTTGTAGACAGAATTAGAGCACAGACCTGTAGAAACAAACGCTTAAACATCAAATACACACGCATTGTTAAAGATGATGAGAGTGTCGAACAGGCTCACACACACACTCACACACACCTTGGTCAATGCAGAACTTCTCCATGAGTCTGAAGACGTGCTTACTGAGCAGCTTGGGCTGAATCTGGTCCGTCTGATGCTTGGACAGAACCAGGTATGGGTGCTGACTGAAAACACACAACACGTCACAATCACTCAGTAAACTCTGCCTAGATATACTTGATCATCCACGCCATCATTATTATCATTAATGATTTTTTAATTCATTTCACAGAAGTAAAAATCAGGCATCAAAAGAAGGATGAATGATAAATGATAGATAAATGAGTATTATAATATGACAGAACAAACTCATTTAATAATAATAGTAATAATAATGACTAATATACACTACCGGTCAAAAGTTTAAGGTCGGTAAGATTTTTTATGTTTTTAAAAGAAGTCTCTTCTGCTCACCAAGGCTGCAATTTTTTGATAAAAAATACACAAAAAACACAGTAATATTGTGAAATATTATGACAATTAAAATTACTTTTTTATGTTAATATATATTAAAATGTAATTTATTCCTCTGAAAAAAGCTGAATTTTCAGCATCATTACTCCAGTCTTCAGTGTCACATGATCCTTCACAAATCACTCTAATATGATGATTTTATGCTCCAAAAACATGTTTGATTATTATCCATGTTGAAAACAGTTTTTTTACATTTTTATTTCAGGATTCTTTGATGAATAGAAAGTTCAAAGAACAGCATTTATTTAATTAGAATCTTTTCTAACATTATAAATGTCTTTACTGTAACTTTTGATTAATGTAACTCATCCTTGATGAATAGAAGTATTGATTTCTTATTTATTTTCCCCCCAAAATAAAATACAAATTCTTACTGACCCCAAACTTTTTAAAGGGTAGTGTTTAATGTAACAAAAGTTTTCCATTTCAGATAAAAGCTGTTCTTTTGAACTTTCTATTCATCAAAGAATCCTGAAATAAAAATGTAAAAAAACTGTTTTCAACATGGATAATAATCATACATGTTTTTGGAGCATAAAATCATCATATTAGAGTGATTTGTGAAGGATCATGTGACACTGAAGACTGGAGTAATGATACTGAAAATTCAGCTTTTTTTCAGAGGAATAAATTACATTTTAATATATATTAACATAAAAAAAGTCATTTTAAATTGTCATAATATTTCACAATATTACTGTGTTTTTTGTGTATTTTTTATCAAAAAATTGCAGCCTTGGTGAGCAGAAGAGACTTCTTTTAAAAACATAAAAAATCTTACCGATCTTAAACTTTTGACCGGTAGTGTATATTAGTAATAAATGTAAAAAATCAATTTAATATTTATTCATTTTACCATTTTGTACAAGTGAAATTGGGCATCTAAATATAAAAAGATGGAATGAATTAATAGTGATGGATAAATAAGTATTATAAAATGAGAGAAAATATTATTGTTAATATAATAATTAATTACTAATACATAGTAATAAATTAAAACAATTATATTTATATTTATTCATTTTACATAATTTTGTACAAGTGAAATCAGGCATCTAAACTTTACAAGATGAATTAATTATGGAAAAAATATGGATAAATGAGAATTATAAAAAAGAGCGAATAGGCGATTATTATAAACGTTATAATTAATATCATAATCATTATTATTGTTAATAATAGGCATTTTTATTTGTACCCAATTTTGCAGGCGTAAAAATCAGGCATCAAAACATTAAAACATACAGAATGAAAAAAAAATGGATGAATGATAAATGATGGATAAATGAGTATTATAAAATTATAGATTAGACTAATAATAAATAGACTAATAAATAATTTTTCTAAAGTAAAACACGGACATAATAATAATAATACTACAAATAATAAAAAAGTT
>JAQIUQ010003300.1:92500-231871 GCA_030378365.1 Hybognathus amarus
CAGAGGAAGATGCGCGCTGTACATACGCTTTTCAATTACTGTATTTCCGCAATATAAGGTGCACTTAAAAGCCTTTAATCTTCTCAAAAAACGACAGTGTGCCTTATAATCCGGAGCACCTTATATATGGATCATCATCTTATACGGTAGGTGGCGGTAATACTCCTAAGCGGTGAGCAGCCGGTAACAAGAAGTAGTCGAATGAGAACGTCCTCGTCTCAGTTCTCACGCATGCGCCCATAAGGAAGTGATGGAATAGTCGAATAAAGTCGATATTTATGTTTTTTCGCACAAAAAGTAGTCTCGTCGCTTGATAAACTTATAATTGAGCCACTGTAGGCACATGGAATATTTAAACATTTTCTTTAATGACTTTATGGGCCATCAAGAGCCAGTCCCTTAGGCAGTCTATGGAGGAGTGATCCAGCTCTCAGATTTAATCAAAAATATCTTTATTTGTGTTCCGAAGATGAACTAAGGTCTTACGGGGTTGGTACAGCATGGGGGTGAGTAATTAATGACTTAATTTTCATTTTAAGGTGAACTAACCCTTTAACACTGTTTTAATGCACTTTTCCCACCACCGTAAGACTTCCCTAACATTTTCCCTTAAATCCAGGATACAGGCTTTACTATTTTACTTCCTTTGTAATGCACTCCTTGACTCCTTTTTCCCAGTCAGCTATTGTTACATGTGGATACTTCACACCGCATTTGAATTGAGCAAAAAAGGGTCAGAAAATTAACATTTAATACGCGTAACAGGGAGAGAAAGGAGGAGTCTATTGTTGTGTGAGAGGTGTTGGGGCTTTGTGTTTTGGGGGCAGTGATTCCAGGCCACAAAACTGTGAGAAGATGAGCCTGTTTTGAGGAAGAAGGGGGAGCGGGACAGGAGCGGCCGGTGACAATGGGGTAACGGAGGGGAGGTATATGGTCCTTTGAGAAGCCCTGAAAGCCTCTCTCTCATGCTGTGTGGCCAACACCTTTCTTCTCCTCGCCTCTCCTTCTTCCCAGGGCCGGTTTTCCTGTCCCCCCAACCGCCCCCCCTTCTTCGTGTTTGTCTTGCACTTTCCCGGGAAAGGGCAACACGGTGGTCACGGTGTGAAAAACCCAACCTTCCTGACCGACAGCCTGGGAAAGTGGTGTAAAGGGCTTTTCTCCGTCCACTCTTAGCACTACTACGCACACACAGTCCTGCACGGAGATCATCCTATTTGCCCACAATACTTCATGGGTTGTCTTAAACATTACATAGGATAGTCTTTTCCCATAAGGAAAGCTTCCGTGATTGGTGTGACGCACGCATATCACAAACACATGATATCCTCTGGCGTTTGTCTCTGACTCCACCCTAACCTCATTCTTTTACAGGCATTAACATACACACACACACATACACGCATGGGAGGAAAGTGGGCCGGAAGGACAATAAGGAATGTAGACTATGCAACTAGTCAATGGGAAGTTTGAAAAGTGAGAATGTTATTGAAGGAGACTGGTATTTACTTACAGAAGTCAATATCATCTATGACTTCCACTTGTGGAGTGAACTACTCTATCACTTTTTTTGTATGAGTAAAACTCGCCGGTGTGATGTTGTAGTTGACCTGATTTTCCCAGTAAAGGCCAGGACACACAGGCATCGGTGGGCATAGTTTTTTCGTGTTCGAATCAGGATGTTGAGTCTGCGTTGGGCCGTCGGTGAGAGCGAGAACTCTGATTGGCTGTTCAGTTTAGGAAAGGAGTCAGTGCACTAGAATTAAAGCGAACATGATGAAAGCAAGCAAGTATTTTCATAACATGAGCCGACTGGGAATGAAGAAAGTGATCAGCATGATTAATATTGAAAATGTTAAGCAAGTCTCTGCTTTGTTTATCTGGAGTGCTAGTTTAGGTTCCTCTTTTTGATATGACAAAAATAGACTACCGAGACCTTCTGATATAGACAGATATTTACTTTCACTAAGGCACAGAACACACAAGCTAGCTGACAGTCGCCTTTAGTTTATTTGGTCTTCAAAGCACATCTTTTTGGCTCGAAACGCAGTCTGCATTCGTTGCGCTAGTCTCTTTGACGTCGGCTTGGTGTGTCAGAGGCGTAAGCCTTTCCTAAGCTCGTTGCTAGGGTGTTCAGCATGGTTGCTAGGCGGGTAATAGGCTCTATGAACCCTGCTGACGTGTGTCCGAAAGAACCTCAGCCAGCTTCTTTACTTCCGTAAGCGCGTTCTTGCAGGCAAACTGTATAGCGGCAAAACTTCAATTACATTCAGTTTTTCAGAAACGGTAGACACCGATTTTAGGAACGCTGATTCGCTAGTCGGATTTTGGTACGATATGAGAGAAATTGCTAACCCTCAAAGTTGTTGATTGTAGCTCAAAATATATCATTAAATGACTTCTTTCACTCTTCTGTGACAGCTAACTGCCTCACAGTTGTTAACATTAACCGCAGGTAGTTTTTATAAACAGCAAGTGTAATTTGACACTATCTACACCTAACGCAAAACCAGCTTCTGACGCAGCACCGGATGTAACTGGGCGTGCTGAGACAAACCCGGAAGCGATCGTGCATAGAGCATATTGATCTGACTGGATTCGATGAGCGGATGAAAAATACGAGGGTTTGACGTGTAGCCGAACAGGAAACTTTCAGAGATAGAACAAATTATTATTTAAATTAAAAATGTTCTCATTTAAAATGACTTGCACCAAAGAATTGTTCACATAAGACAAAGGAACATTATATTAAGAAAGCAAAAAGGGTCCCTTAAATTTTGGGGATGCACAGAAAATACATTATACTTATAGTACCTACATTCTTATATAAGCAATAATTATTTTCATGTTATGGCCAACAACTGCTAAATGGCCAATATTAAAATTCTAAATAATATCATTAGGTTCTATAATTAATACATTTTAAAAACCCCTAAAAACTAAAATGAATTGTTTTACATATACAAGTAAGCTTTATAATATACAGTGTAATTTCATTACTGTTTAAAAAAGTCTCTTTCAAGGCTGCATTTATTTAAATGCTTTAAAAAAAAACAGTAATTTAACCCTAAAACCATATTCTGGACAAATGTGGGCAAAATAGTTTTGATTTATTTTTAAAAAATAATTCCCTTTGATCTGAGCGGTACAAGACTTGGCTACTTTTCCTAACTTTGTCTCCTGAACACACACAATTTTTTTTTTACTAAATTCTACAATGTTAAGTGGGTGAAAAAAAAACTCCTTAATCTTGTATTTGGGTCAAAAATGGGCACCCATAGAAATGAATGGGAAAAACTGTAATTTAGACTTAGAGCATTCAATAAGCCATAATAAGACAAATAAGACATAATAAGACATAAAATAAGCCAAAATAAGACACCAGGTCACTTTATCTTTAGGTTTTAGCTCTAAGAACTTATTGGAATGATATTTTAATGTAGTTAAAAAAAAAAACAGAAAATAATTTACATAGGAAATATGGTACTTTTTGAAGTAAATAAATTCAAAGATACCCCCAAAATAAATAAAAACACCATAAATGGATAGACAAAACTTTATCGAAGACAGTGATATAACATTTATAATATATAAAAATTAGGATAACACCTGAGTCCTCTGTGCCCACATTTGTCCACAATTATAGGATTAAGGGCTATAAAAGTGAATACGGTTTGAGGGCTACCAGTAATAATAACAGTAAAATTGTAAATATCATTACAATTTAAAATAACAATTTTCTATTTTCATATATTTTGAATTTGTAATTTATTCCTGTGATTGAAGCTGAATTTCCAGGCATCATTACTCCAGTCTTCAGTGTCACATGATCCTTCATCATTCTAATATGATGAAGAAACATATAATATTATTATCAATGTTGAAAACAGTTGTTTTATTTATTTGAAATATATATTTTATGAACATTAGAAATTATTTCAACGTTTGATCAATTTATTACATCCTTGCTGAAATTGCAGGACTAATATATAATCAAAACAAACAGAATCTGACTCTGACCCTAAACTTTTGAAAGGTAGTGTATAAAACTAAACTAGCGGCCTCTAAACCAATACACATCAGACAGATTTATTTTGCATGCCTATTTATTTTCATATTGACTTAACTACATACAGTGAGAAGTTTTATCCTAAGAATGATCAGTAATATTCAGCACACAATGCTAATTAATAGAGTTCACTGGTCAACTGAACTGGATGCTCACCTCTTGGTCTGTTTCCAGGCTCATTCTCTGTACACCTGGTGGCCGCTGTCCGTAGCGCTAGCGCTACACACCCTGTGAGAAAGAGAAAGAGGCGATTGTTATGAGCTGTGAGATGCAAAGTAAAAACTGATTCCCAACACAGATCTGGTTTACAGGCTCGAACAGTGCTGAGGAGACTCTAACATGTCCAACATTGCATAATGTGTCTGCCTGGTGGACTTTATTAACATTCATCAACGGTTTATAACGGGAAAAAAAATAATAATAATAAAAGACATGACTTCAGAATGTCTCAGTTATTGCAGGATCTGCTAATGACCTCAAACTTAATGATTTTCCCCATGTAGCAGTCCCTAAAAATGTGCAGTTTGGCAGCTGGTCTTAATATTGTTCTCACACATTCTCATGCAGTTTCTCTCAAGTCAACAACACACACACACACAAAAAAAGTGTTATATATTCACTCTTCCCTATTGTATTTGCAATGCTTCAGGGGTGAAGATTTACCTTCGGATAACAAGGCGTACAACAGGGGATTTTCCCGCTAGTTTGTTAACGTAACAGTTATTGACTCGTGTTGAGCAACATGTGAACAAGTGCCTCAGGTGTCAGAACCCACATGTACACTTTTGAGTGTCTACACACACACACACACACACACACACACACGTTTGCTTCTCTCTCCCCTGTGGGAACAGCAGCCCTAGAGGAGGCAGTGTGCCAGCTGGCCAGCCGACGGGCTTTACAGGCTGAGGATGTTTGGCTTCTTTGGTCTGGGAGTCTGGACTGTTCTCTCAGCAGTCTCAGGGGAAGCTCCTGGCACTGAACTCCAAACCTCACGGTCCCTACGCCAGCACACACCTCCTCTGGTCTTCACTGACATCTAGTGGACACACACATGGCTCAGGCCATATCAAGTCCTCCGCATTAGCCTGTTGCAACAGCGATTGCTCATATTCTTTGACTTAAAGCAGATTTACGAATACTATGGAGGCCACCTAAAGATGCAATATGAAGCTGTCACTAGAAAGTTACTTTTTCCACAAGTGTATGTACACTCTAGAAAAAATATGTTGGCTTTAATTAATTTTAATTTGTCAACAGGTTCCACATAACTGGAATTACGTTAAACAAACATAATTTGTTCATGTAACTTCAACATAATAGATTTATGTAATTTTAAATTACCCAATTTAAGTAGTCTCAACGTGAATTTTTAAAGGCTTTCTGACATGATTCAAAGGCATTTTATTATATTCATTCAACCATTTATATTTCATTTGATTCAGTGACATTTAATTAAATTGACTTTAGCTAGCTATTTGCTAGCAGAAGCACATATTAGCATCTTGAATGCTAAGATTAACATGCTCCTTCATTCAAAGCAATAGAAAATACTGATATCAGTTGACAGGCAAACATGCTCCACTCTTCTCCACAATGGTAACCCACTGTAATTTAAATGGTTTAATAATTTCCAATATAATTTAACATTAAACACTATTACACACTATCAAGTCTTCCCCTTTTCTAAATTTCTCAAAAAAAACATAAAATAACACTTAATTTTAACATTTATTCTCTCTTAATTCAACCATATGCAAAGCATGCTGGGAACTAAAAGCACTGCCCAGTTTCAGCTAAGGCAACACAAATCAATCATGTAATCTAACACAAACGGATTAAGTAAACTTAAGTTGTTCGTAGATTTAAGCAGATTGAACACAATAAAATTAAGTTCGAGGCAAAATGGCAGTCGGCTCTGCACTATACTGCCACCCTCTGGATGTACACTTTTTTTACTTAACATAAATGGTTTGTGTTTAGACAACACATTAGGATTTTGTACTGTCAAGTTGAGACACAATTACATAGACCTTAATAGAAAAAACATGTAAGTCAAAAAACACAATTATTAAAAGTAAACTATATATAAATATATTATGTAAAGTGCACAACCTCCCTAGTTCATTTTTTTGTGTGTAATTTGGATGGTTAAGAACCAGCTTCACCTTTTAAAATCGATTCTATTTGGTTTTACATAAATCTGAATCCAGTGCCGAGTAGGCAAACTATGTAATATGGATTCAGTAATCGGACTCTGAAAAATAAGTACTTGTAGATTATATTACTACTTTTTAATACTTGTAATCAGACAACAGTTACTTTTCTATTGATTACATGTTATTCTTAAAGTGGGAGTAAATTATTTATAATGTGTTGATTCTCCCTGTCTAATATATCTTCTCCTTTCTATAAAAGTCTGCTTATACGTCTCAGAAGCTCTTTAGACGCAATGCCAGTATTCCCCAACTATTTGTCAGCTGAATCACTTTGTCCTAATATATTTAACCCTCAAACCGTATTCACTTTATTGCTCTTAATCCTGTAATTGTGGACTAATGTGGGAACCGAGGACTCTTTTAGGTGTGATCCTAATTTTTATTTATTATAAATGTTATATTACTGTCTTCGAATAAAGTTGTCTATCCATTTATGGTGTTTTTTTTTTAATTTTGGGGTATTTTTGAATTGATTTTCTTCAAAAAGTACCATATTTTCTATGTAAATATATCCTTATTTTTATGGGGTTTTTTTTAACTACATTAAAATATCATTCCAATAGGTTCTTAGAGCTAAAACCTAAAGATGAAGTGACTTTGCTGTCACCTGGTGTCTTATTTTGGCTTATTCTAGAATGCTTTAAATTATTGTTTTTCCTATTCATTTCTATGGGTGCCCATTTTTGACCCAAATACAAGATTAAGGAGGTTTTTTTTTTTCACACACTTAACATTGTAGAATTGAGTAAAAAAAATTGTGTGTGTTCAGGAGGCAAACAACGTAGCCAAGTCTTGGCTCAGATCTCAGATGAAGGGAAGTATTTTTTTTTTAAATAAATAAATCAAAACTATTTTGCCCACATTTGTCCAAATTACTGGTTGAGGGTTAATTGAAAATCCCTAAGAATTAAAGTTAATAAGTCAATAATAATAAATAAAGTTAATTCATGGTTCTCTGATGTCGTTTAATGGTCACATGACATCCATGTATTAAAAAAACTATTTATTTTAATTTTCAATTTTTATGATTTAATTGCTTAACAGATTTTCATTAATCTCTTCGAACCCCCATCTGGAAAACCCTGATGCAACCTAATGTTGTTGATAAAGAATGTATATATTTTCTTTTCTTTGTGTTTTTTTTTATTATTATTTATTTTTATATGAATATGGTACAATATTACTATTAGTGATATTGTAATATTGTAAGGTCAAAAGTAATAAAAAATAGTCTGATTATATTACCTTCAATTTTATGTAATTTATTATTTTATGAACTACAATTTTTGTTATGTAATTTGAAAACAGTAACCGATTACAATTTGTAATCGACGCAGCACTGTCTGATGAATATCAAAAAAAAATCATAAAGAACATGTCTGGTTCACATTTAACACTAAAATGGACCCTATTTATCATTTACCATCAACTTATTTTCATGACAATGAATCATATTTTTCCAATATACACACAATTGTAGACTCACTCTAATAATAACTAAAAATAATAATTTAAAAAAGCAAGTAAAGTAAATGGTATGTAGGCTACATTTAAATGGTATACACATACATTTAAATGTAGATCAATTATACTTGGCCTATGTGTCACTTACAGTGCTAAAAAATTGTGAAGAATAATGCTTAATTGTAATGAAAATATCATGCATGTCAACAGTAAAGCAAAATATATTTTAGAATAGAATTGAATAAGGATTTTAACATTTTATTAATTTAGTTATTATAATTTCTTGTTAATTCATTTAATGATGAATATTCACATGCGAGCAGTTCTTTTCAGATGTTTGTCACGTGACACAACGCGTGGAAGCATTATTAATCTGTATAATAGATCAGTGGTATATGAAGCATAGACATATGTCTGTGGTGTGAAGTCTCTATGGTGACGCGTCATATGATTGGCTTTATGGGAGTTTGCTCTGTTATTGTTCGAATAAACGCGAACAATAGAGGCACGCGACCAGCCGCATCAGGACGCGCTCAACTACACCGATCAAACCGCCGTGATGTCACGCGCCGCAGCGTTCATTATCGCCCTTTCTCTGACAATGGCTTCTCTTTACATAAAGAAGCTTTTTTATTTCTTTTTTGTTGTAACGTTAGTTTTTACAACTTGCATGACATTATTGTGCCATATTGCGATGTGTTTGATTCTTTAAAGCAAATGAATTGAGAATAATTATTACAAGCGCCTTTATCAATAATAATAATAACCTTTATTTTATAAAGCACCTTTAAAAGCAGCTTCTCAAAGTGCTGTACATACAAAGGACAACTGATAAAAGCAAACACATCACATCAACAAAAAACAAACAAACAAACACATCAAGAAGTGAATGCAAGTTTTAAAAAGTATATATTAAAAGGGATAGTTCATGTTGAAATTAATTTTTGGATGTTTTAGCTTACCTCAAGGGCATCCAAGATGTAGGTGTCTTTGTTTCCTCAGTAGTTTCAATTTTGACAGGCTATTTTAGGTCAAACCGTTCTTGCCTGTCAGTCATATAATGCAGGTCTATGGTCACCACCTCAAAGAGCATGCACAGATAAGTCCAAATTAAACATGATTTAAAGACTCATAAATACAAGTACACATTGATGGCATAAGGCATGAAACGAGCGGTTTGTGTGAGAAAACTAACAGTATTTATTTATTTTTTACCTCTTGTAACCACAGCCACAAAGCGCCCGGAAATCACTTGGATGTGGCTGTGGTTACAAGAGGTAAAAATGATATAACTACGGTTCGTTTTCTCACACAAACCACTCGTTTCGTGTCTTAGGCCATCAATGTGTACTTACATTTACGAGTCATTAAATCGTGTTTAATTTGGATTTCTCTGTCCATGCTCTTTGAGGTGGTGACCATAGACCTCCATTATATGACTGACAGACAAGAACGGTTTGACCTAAAAATATCAAAATTGAAACTACTGCAGAATCAAAGACACCTACATCTTGGATATCCTTGAGGTAAGCTAAAACATACCAAAATTAATTTCAAAGTGAACTATCCCTTTAAGTTTACCTTTAAAAATGGCATTAATATATATATATATACTGTATATAATCTAAACAGAATAGCGTCAGCACACATTTTCGATAAAACATAAATGTTATGATGTTTTGCACCAGATATATATCTAAAACATACAGGGCAAACTAGAGCAACCAGTGAAAAATCTTTTTTTACTAGAAAACAATTGAATCTGATCTGAAGCCTCTTTCACATAAACTTTAAAAGGTGTCCCAACACGTCAAATATGTATTAATGTATATATTTTAAAACAAGATCAGTCAGTAGACTAAAAAACAACAACATTTGTTGACGTTGTAACTCGTCAGCATCACAAAATATGAATTTCAGAACTGAAGTAGCTAATGTCAACGTGCTAGCATGAAAACATGAGTACACTTTTCCACGAGGAATAAACAACTTGACAACTACTGGCGTTAAAAACGAGAATAATATATCTACGTGTTTTCTGTGAGTCAGTGTTAATTGTGAATATTCAACTTACTTAAATAATGTTGATGTCAACCACAGAGGAAAATGTGTGCTGAATAAATCTTTCCATATATCCGTGCGGAACTGTTAAATGCGGGGAAGGTTTATTACAGACATTTGATGATGTGACACGTGAGTAGTCTCTCGAGTTTGCTGGAAATACTTGGTGCAAAACAAGTCTCAGAGGGCCATACAATAACTAAATAAAATAATAAATAAAATAATATCTGCAACAGTAATAGTTTTGAGGGGCAAATAAAGGCTGCGTCCCATTCCAAATGTGTATACCCCTCAAACTCATAGACAGCTCAAACTTCCCTTTTCTGTGGACTCGGATGTGCGTCATTGTTTACGTTACACGAGTGCCCACTACTGGCGGAAATTGAACGCACTAAGCACTAAGGGCTGATTCAAAAATGATATAACCTAATATAATGTAATATGAAATATGTTGTTGCATATTGCAATAAATATTTGTATTTATGTATCTACAAACTCAAATTAACTCGTTAATTCAGAAAAACAGAGCAAAAAAATTTGCTCATGAAAAATTAACTCGTTAATTCAGAAAAACAGAGCAAAAATTTTTTTTCTCATGAAAAATTAACTCGTTAATTCAGAAAAACAGAGTAGATTTTTTTCTTCTTCAAGTGAATGCAATACGCCACCGTAAGAATGCATATGAAAACAACAAATTAAATTTCCAGTAGTATATCCACCATTTGTGTATATGTGCTTAAATAGACTCAAATGTATGAATAAAATAAACAAATAGCATTTATAAAAAAATAAAAAAAATAATACTAATAAAAAATAAAGTGTTAATATTCTTTGAAAAAAAAAAAAAATATATATATATATATATATATATATATATATATATATATATATATATATATATATATATATATATATATATATATATATATATATATATATATATATATATATATATATATATATATATATATATATATATATATAATGCTGCTGAGAACAGGATACACAATACAACACAATACAAAAGAGAAAGCATACATCACATAATATCAACCGAAAATATTATTTTCTGTGCTGTATCATGTGATTAGAGTGTAGCGTCACGTGACGAGTGATCGCACGGAAGTTGTCATAACGAGCTAAAAAGGGGTACAGAGTGAACTGCTGATGTTATAGCCTGAAAATAACTCTCTCTGCTCGCTTAAATCCCACCGAATTGCGCGTGCTTTTCGGATAATAAGCTTTATAAGCAGCGGAACACGTCCCGCGGCTCCAGGACAGAGTTTAAGCAGCGGTATGGCGTGGTTTGGAGGTGGCGTATTGCACACTGAACAGGACCGAAAGGAAAACATGCTCCGCACACACCCACACGAGGTACCCGAGAAAGTTCATCAGGGCTTTACTTACTTACCCGAGGCCTTTTCATTGTGCTTTAAATCAACACGAGGTTTCTGTCTCTATACGTTTACACTTGAAACCGTAGGGAAATGTGCTGTAAAGTCGTCGTTAGATCGCGTTAGCTGGATTACTAACGTCAGAGGCTGCAGTAAAAGTTCAGAAGGGAAAGGCTGTATTTCAATACGTGCCTGTTTTGTTCTGTTCTCGTTTGGAGCTGTCTCCGGAAATGTCTAAAAATCTCGACCAATATATAAGGCAGTAATAACACATGAGAATTCAGTGATATTTTGGTTTCTAAATCTGGTCACCACAGCATTTTTGTCCATCGCAATCACACCAGTCTAGACAGGCATCATCACCGATAAGTTTAATGTGTCTTTGACATGAGATCATGAGCCTGTGTTTTCGGTCTTGTGTTGATAAGCATGTTCTGACAGCTGAGGATAACGAATGCTTTATTATTAGATCCATTACAATTCCACCTACTACTCTGATGGCTCACAGTTGTGTTATTTATGTCTGTAGTAACTACATTGCAACTGCATAACATAGAGATCACATAAAAACAACTTGAGCCTATTTTAAATCAAACTCAATAATGCAAGTCATTGTTTTGGGAGATAAAAAGGCATATTCAATCCACTTTGGATGATTTTAGAAGGAAGTACATTGTTATACTGTTCTTTTTACAGTTTGACAAATGCATTGGGAGAAAATATAACTACCACCAACCTCATGAAATATCTGAATTTAAAGGGGTCATGAATTGAGAAATAGGCCTACAATTTCAGTTGATCTTTTAACATGTAAGAGGTCATTGTGCTAAATATCCTGTTAGTTTCAGAACTCAAAACCTCCTCATTTGTACAAAAACAGCTTTCATAGGGATGCTCCGATCAGGATTTTTGCAGCCGATACCGAGTACCGATTTCTTGTCATGGTGATCGGCCGATAACGATACCGATTCCGATGCCTAATTGACTTAATATAAGACAAATAAACAAAATGGAACAGTTTAATGCAGCTCATAAGGTTTATTTAAACATTGTCCAATACTGTGGAGGACAAAATAAACATTTAGTCTCCTAAAATGGAGAAGTCTGATGTAACTTAAACATCGTCCAATACAAGTCTGAGCAGGAAAAAATAAATAAATAAAAAATCAAACAACATTTAAACTCCTAAAAGAACAAATTGAAGTGGTTTGATACAACTCATTAGGTTTCATTAAACATTGTTCAATGTTAAAGAGAATAAAATAAATAGAAACATTTAAACTCCAACATGGAGAAGTCTGATGTAACAAATAAGGTTTAATTAAACATTCTCCAATATAAGCATCACGCGTTGACATCATCAAATCGCGATCGGTTTGTAAGATCGGCCAAGTTAGTGAGTACCGATTGAGTCTAAAATTGTTATGATCAGCCGATACCGATCTCCGGCCGATCGATTGGAGCATCCCTAAGCTTTTATCGAAAGCAAGCTCAGAAAACTACTTGTTTCAGATTTTGTCACATTATTACATCATTGTGAGACGAAAGACGTCCTCTACAGAAGATCAACGCCTACTTCTACACCATTGCCTCTTTAGCGGAGTCCTCCGATTCACACGTGTCGTGTAGTAGTAAATGAACAAACACAGGATTGTTTACTCCAGCAACAAAATGATAGAGGATCTTCTGAGGATTACAAGATGTGGAAAGCACAGTCTTTGCATTGGCATCCTTGTGATCCTACCATTAAGAAAGCATAGATGAGCTTTACTCAGATCGTGTCAGTAAGACACTATTCGTTTGTTTGCTTCATTTCACTGCGGATTCGTTTTTAAACAAGACAAAAGTTTTTCTCAGAGACTGAAAATAAAAGATGATGCAGTGACGACTACAGAAGTGTGAGTAACAATGTTTTTACCTTGTGTCATTATTGCTTGGTCTGATACAGATCGTTTGATATGTACTGAATATACTGTAGCCGCAGCGTTTATGTGGATATTATCGGATATGGAAGAGCGCACATAAAGAAAGCTGCTTTTGTTTTTTTTGTTGATCAAAGCTAATCGCTGTAAATGTGAACAAAAGCTTTCAGCGAGCGACGACATTCGTTTTGTCATCAGCACAACATTGCAACACATTTCATTTGATTTAAAACACTGAAAAGGACAATGTATGTTTTTCACTGTATTGCAAAGGTAGAACTGAATTAACTATGAGAACAGCAAAGCATTGTGACAAACAATTGTACATTCATTCATAATTGGTTTACACAAAACACCGGAAGTTATCTTTTGTCAATTGTAACTGTTGTAAGTACTTTATTTGCCACAACCAGGACTTCTAAATTATATGTAAAATGCATAAATGTTTCACATTGTTGGCAAATGTTTCAACTATGTAACTTAAGATTTTTCAACATTGGATCTTTTTAAAAGACTCACATGTGTAAAAATTATTTTAATATGAAAAATTGTTACTCAATCATAGCAGGGGCGTTAACTTCCAAGTCTTGTATGCGACATGTCCATCAAAACGGAGAGTTTGAAAGAGACACAAAAACAGGATAGAAAATAGCTTTTTTTTTCTAAATCAGGTTTTTTTAATGTAAAAATCTTGATAACATTATAAGTGGACCTCACGTTTTTTAAAATAAGGTCCATGACCCCTTTAAAATGACAGTATTCAGGCTTGTAAAAGTCATGTAAATTTGAAAAATATTTGGGCCTATATTGTTTTTGGCTAAATATTGCTCTGTACGAGTTCGTATGTAAAGTAAAAAATAAAAATTTACTAACATCGCTCTTTTTGCTGAGCTTCTTACTCAAGACATTTTTGTATAATAACTTTTTTTTGAAATCTTATAATTCGAAAGATTGTTTCTTGCCATATAAATAAAAATCTGACCCTGCAGTCTTTATAGAAAATTATATATTGTATATATAATAAACCTCTTACATTTACCTAGGCTGCATTTGTTTGATAAAATACAGTAAAACAATAATATTGTGAAATACAGTATTGTAAAATAGCTGTTTTTTCTATTATTATAAAATGTAATTTATTCCTGTGATCAAAGTTGTATTTTTAGCATCATTACTCCAGTCTTCAGTGTCACATGATCCTTCAGAAATCATTCTTATAGGATGATTTGATGCTCAAGAAACATTTATGATGATGATTATTATTATTATAAATATTAAAAATGCGGGAAACAACAATTACGGAAAACAAAATGCTCTCTTTTTTTCAAAGGATTTTTTGACTAATAGAAAGTTCAATAGATCATTTAAAAAAAAATAGAACCCTTTTGGAATAATTTAAATGTTTACTGTTCCTTTTGATCAATTTAATGTGTGATCGGTGATTAATTTTTTACAATTTATTTTAAAAATATTACTGACCCCAAACTTCTTAATTATATACATGTTAAACATTTCTGGAAAATGCAAGGAGATTTTGTGTCCAAATAGAATAGGTCAAAAGTTCAGTGCTGCTAGCTTTGTAATGTCTCTGTCATTGAGGGCTAGATCTGTTGCAAAAACAGTGCAATGTTCTTTATGAATATCTGAATTTTGCATGCAGACTGTAATGATTAGTGGGCGTTATCTCTGTGTCCCGCCACAGCCCAGTGCGGAGAGCATGGCGTCGCTGTGCCAGAGTCAGCAGCGCTGTTTGGAGGCTTCCATCTCGTCCCAGTGGCAGCTGGCAGAAGCACAGGACCAGCTCTGCGGCCTGGAGCTCCACAGCTCGGAGTCTGTGGAGCAGGAGCGCGCACGAGCCCTGGCCTCCTCCGCTGAGCTCTCACAGACCGAACAGGAGTGGAGACATAAGGAGAGGATGCTGGGAAGAAGCCCCACTCTGTGTCCTGAGGCCAGCCGAGATGTGTTTAACAAGGTATCTTATATCAACACTCAATCAGTGTTTATGTTCATTTGAGAGGGTTAGTGTGTAGATTGCTGATGCCCCTATTCTTGTTTGTTTTTTTCCTAGAGTATCATAAACATGTCACAGTCTTGGCCTAATGAATCTGATCATGATACGAACTTGGGCTTCAACCAGCGCAATGAAGAACTCTTGAAACATTTTGGTAAGTTATGGGGTTTGGGTTTTGTTTCGAATGCTTATTAATGCAGACTGTTGATCCTAATGGAGGTTGTCGCTTCTTCTGATTGGACAGGTATGTTGAGGAGGTGGGATGATAGTCAGCGCTTTCTAAGCAGAGTACCACCATCTCATCTGTGAAGAAACGGCCAATTACCTGATCCTGTGGTGCTTCCGTCTGCAGGCAGAGCAAGTGGGTCTTCTTTCATTTTTTAATAATATTCTACCTGTGCTGTTTCTGTAGTTTGTAGTATGTGATCTGTGTACTCGCATCACATGACCTGCTTCTGATACTGATTGCCTCTTCTGCAGAAAGAGGCCTTAATGGAGCAGGTGGCTCATCAGGCCGTCGTCATGCAGTTTATTCTGGAAATGGCCCGCAACACACAGCAAGACCCACGAGGCTGCTTCCGTCAGTTCTTTCAGAAAGCCAAAGTGAGACTCACGTCTGCACCACAGCGCTGGGACATCACATTCAACCGGTTTTACACAAGACATTATATATCTCTTACTCTACACAAGTTATTCAACCAGAGAGGTGCAGTAACAAAGTCTTGAAGGATGTGGAATGAGGAATAATTTAAGATTTCTCTTACGCTCTTCATGGTTACATTCATTTGATATAAACAGTTTTATACTGCAATAATCTAATATTTTAGAGTTTAAAAGAAATGTGTTCTCTTTGAATACATTGTAAAACGTAATTTATTTAACATCATTACTCCAGTCTTCACTGTCACATGATCCTTCAGAAATCATTCTGATATGATGATTTGCAGTAATGATGCTGAATATATTTTAAATCAAACAAATAATTAACACTATTATTTATTTATTTGCCTGTTTTGATCAAATAAATGCAGCCTTGGTAAGCAGAAAAGGATAATTACTTGTTTATTATAAAGTTTATTATATAATTATTATAAGCAGTAATTATGTAAAAATTTTAGTAGTTAATGAGTCAGTGTAAGGCCCTGTTTACACCTGGTATTAAGATTTTGCTTGATCGGATCCCAAGTAGACGAGGAGAACCGTCCTGTTTTATTCCGTCTCTTTTGTCCACTTTTGTCCATTTCTGTCCTGATTTCTTCTAGGGGAGGTTTTATTTTAGATCTTTCCATCTAATGGACGAAATAAGCTCACACAATTTACATATGAATGCGACTGGAGATGACAGAAAAACACAGAGTGCAGCTTTAGTTTCTGCTCTGACAGCCTCAAGATCACGCCGAACACTGCAAATGTGTGTTAAAAATCAGGAATGGTGAGAGAAAATTCTGCTTGGTTTGTTTTTCATCTTTAAACCAAACTTGAGTCTTCAGCCGACAAAGTTTAAATCCCGTCTGACCTAGCGCACTTCCCATAATGTTTACGCTTTAGGTCTTTTCTGGCTGTTCGAACGCATTCAACCACATGAGCGTCTACACTACAAAAGCAATCCGGTCAAATGCATTTTCAGCTAAGTTTGGAAGTGGTCAAAAGTGGACAAGCTCAACATTTACACCTGTATTTAGCCTTGTCCACTTGTGATCCGATCGACCAAAGCACATCTTAATACCAGATGTAAACAGGCCCTGAGTGTTATGCAATAATGTTAGTGACCACTAGAGAGAGACATGACGTAACTGACAGCCCGAGGCCAGGAAACAGCAATAGAGGACAGATGAAGTTCATATTAACACATTCATCCATGTCGTGATTGAACTTCACTGAAAGTGAAAACTTCGAATGCTCTTTGAATCAATTTTAATCTTGCTTTGCTCTTTTTTTTTCTTTTAAAGGCTGGGCAGGAGGGATATTTGGATGTGTTTCACACAGAACTCATAGCTTTCAAGCAGCGGGTGAAAGAGTGTACCATGAAATCAAGAGGAGGAACTCCAAACGAGGCAGTGCACCAAAACACACCGCCAGGCTGTCGCCTCGACCCCAAGGAGGTTTTGGAGTCTTTGCCACCGGTAGGAATGATCATACGTGTAATTTGCTGGTGGAACATTGTCCCCACCACTTTTTGCCAGGGTCAATATAACAGCTTCAAAGTAGCGATGTGTACGAATATTCGAATTCGAATATTCGATATGTAATTATTATTCGAAAAATAAAATACTATTCGAATTTTGCTTTGCTGGCCGTAAATGCAGTGAGTCCATGACAAATCCTAAGAACTAACTCGCAGTTATAATTAAATGCACTGGATGGCGCTGTGGAGTGTGTTAACAAGTTGTCTGTATTTGATCACATAATGTTGTCGTCTGTCTGCCTCACGAAGTTTGGAATTAACGTTACTTGAAAAGTATCTTACTAAACGAAATTACTTTTGAACAAATGAATTAATAATCTGAGTTATGATATCATCACCATGAGAAATCACATGAAATCCAAACAGTCGAGTGAGGAAAGATAATGTTAGCTGTTCATCATTGCATCACAACTGCAGGTAAGCGCAGCTGGACCCCGCATGATCAAAGATGTTAACTTATCTAATAGCAAAATGATTTTGAGACATACTTCCTTTAAGTTTCGTTAAGGAGAACCGGTTTAAGAACAGAAAATGCTGTTAGAAACACCGTTCTCTTTGTGTCTCTGAAGCGTCTGTCAGCGCGGCGTCTTTCTCACTTCGAGCATAAAGTGCTGGCGCCGCCCCTGCATGTAACGTTAGATATTATTGTTTTTCTCAACATAAACGTGAAACAATATAAACACGATAATCAGATCATTTGCTGACTCGGTGTGTATATGTGTACGTTCTGTACGATATCTGACGCAATCTGCTTTATTAGGGTTTTTTTTTCGCTCGCGCTGCTTGAGCATGCTTTTAATAATGCTTTTTTATATATTTTTTTGTTTACACATAGGCTTACTGTTTAATGTTTTCAACTAAAAGAAAACTTTAATTACTATTGTAAGCTTGTTGTGTATTGCCTAATTGTAAGCTTGTCCAGAAATGGTGACAAAAACGTAAAAAAAAACCTTAAATAACGTATTTTCATTAAACATAATTTAAATAATCGAATATTCGAATATTCGATTTTTATGAGCCCGAATATTCGAATGCAATATTTTTGAAAAATGCCCATCCCTACTTCAAAGGGTATCAGGCCGTGAGTGCAGAGACGGTCTGCACGAGCGGTATTTACGATAGTAACGTTAAATACAAGTACTCCACAGCGACTCTAGGGGTCACTGTTTGACAAAAACGTAATTCCTGCATAGTGTCTTTTAAAAACAAAGTTACGCCACTGGGAATGATAATTGAATATCTCAGTTCTATGTGCTCTAATATAATGATGTGTTTTTGACTCAGTGACGGTATGAAGCACGGTGAATCAGAACATTTTTTTTGGTTGATATATGGTTGATATATAGTTATGTAGAGAACCATTTTGAACCAGTGAGATTTCACTGTGGGCATGAATGCATTGAAAATAGACTGCTGACAAAATGTATCGTCACACTAAATTCGCAGCTGGTTCGGACACATCTTGACAACATATACTCTTGTGAACGTTTTCAATGTTGATCAAAAATACAGTAAAGACACTAAAATTGTGAAATATTATTACATTTTAAAATAACCGTCTTTCTATTGTAGTTAAAATGCAATTTATTCCTGTGATCAAAGCTGAATTTTCAACAGTCTTCAGTGTCACATGATCCTTCAGAAATCATTGCAATATGATTTGATGCTCAAGAAACATTTCTGATTATCAATGTTGAAACCAGTTGTGCTGCTAGATTTCATAGCTTCGTGTAAATACATTTAAACTTCCGGCTTATAGTAGGTTTAAAAAGCTTCTTCTTTTTTTCTGAACAATGTAAGTCTTTACTGTCACTTTTGATCAGTTGAATGCGTCCTTGCAGAATTAAATTAATTCTTTAGTAGTGTCGCTAGTAGCAAACTATAAAACGAGTCAAATGTTGACTTTGCAGGAGCTGAAAACATGCATCCAGATGCAAGATATGCAGATTCTTCAGAATGTGCTGAGCAACATGAACCCACAGGTAACGCCAGCAGCAAGGCCCGTTCACACCAAGGATCAGAACTATAGCGATAAAGATGTCGTTTTTAAAAATCGTTCACACCACAACTATAATGATAAAACGGCACAGAGGAACGATATTGTTGGAATCACTTCCAAAAGCTGAAGAACAATAAAAACATTGACAGCCAATCAGAATCCATCCTGCTTTAAATAGCTCCAGCATTTAAAGTGGCAGACGACGAAATTGGACGATATCATGTGTTGGTGAGGAACCGAATATAGTTAAAGATATCGTTTTTTGTGTTAACAACACTTTCATAACCTGTCAAACATGCACTTCAAAATCCTATGATTCGTCTTGATGATTACAGTTCCCTGAATTATTATTTTAGTCATTTTTGAGTAGAGATTTGTGGCTCTAGTGCTGTTGTGATGCCACTGATTCTTGGTTCCTAACCCCACAAATGTTATGTTACAGCTTTAGAAAGCATACCGTTTAAATATCCAGAGCATAACCCAAACTTTGGCGTAAGTGGGGTTTGGTTTGGCACATTTTTCAGGTTTTTGAACACCAACTCCACTTTCAGCGCACATGAACATCACACACACATGCTGCTAAGTCAATGAGAGTCAAAGGACAAGGAAAGAGTTGCATAACTGATTTAATCTGCAGTGTTTCCTTCCTCTCGTACCTATAATCCCTCTTCCTGCGCTGCAAATCTGCATCAACATGGATCTGCAGATTAAAACGCTGCAGTTTAAGGAAGAGATCACAAATATTCAAATGGTCATTTATTCACCCTCATTTCGTTTCAAACCCGCTTCCTTCTATTGGGCACCAAACATTTAATTCATTTCTGATTTCTTTTTCAAATGAATGCTGTTCTTTTAAACTTTCTACTTTAAATGTTTCATGGTTTCCACAAAAACATCGATAATAATAATAATTGTAAATGTATCTTGAGCAAGCGAATCCGCATATTAGAATGATTTCTGAAGGATCATGTGACACTGAAGACTGTCCCCTAGAAAGTTTATGCTATTTAAAAGTGGTATATTTTGTTTGAAAACATTTCAGAGTAACATTGATGTTGTATAGGAATTTTATTAAATTCATTGGAGTTCATACTGGCAATTCTTATATGATTCCTATAATCTTCATATAATATAATTAATAATATATGAAGAGTTCAGATGCAAAAGCCTCTAGTGCCATTTGAAATTTTCTTCTAAAATTATCATTTTTATCAAGCTTGTATATTTAAGTTTAGTAATTTCACTTCAAATGGCAATGAAGATTACCTATTAATTGTCATTTAAGTGAAATTACTGAACTTAAATGTACAAGCTTGATAAAAATGGTCATTTTAGAAGAAAATTTCAAATGGCATTTAGAGGCTTTTGCATCTGAACTCTTAATATATTGAAGTATACATAAATATTGATGAAATCTATATTTTATTGCAGCACACTGGTTTCTGCTGTAGTTCTTGTAAAATTGTAAAGAATTTCTAAATGTTTATGAATAAAAAGGGGATAAATATAGCAATATCATTGTTAAAACATGGTAACATTCAAAAAAATGTGCACATTCACTTATTAGAGAAGTTACTAATCAGATACAAAGTCCTTTAAGTTTCAAAATAATAAGTTATGACTGTTTTCTAAGCTTAAAGGAGTAGTTCACTTAAAAAAAAACTTTTGCTGATAATTTACTCACCCCATGTCATCCAGATGTCCATGTCTTTCTTTCTTCAGTCTGAAAAGAAATTAAGGTTTTTGGTGAAAACATTCCAGGATTTTCTCCATATAATGCACTTCAACGGGAACCAAATGGTTCAGAGTCCAAATGAGAGTTTCAGTGCAGCTTCAAAGGGCTTAAAACGACACCAGACGATGAATAAGGGTCTTATCTGCAAAACGATTCGGTCATTTAAAAAATAAATAAAAAAGTTTACGTTTTATAAGCAGAAATGCTCGCCTTGCTCTGTTCTGTGATGAGCGTTCGTGATTCTCCTGTTCAAACTGCGTTCATCAAAATGAACAAATCTTTTTCCAAGCTCATGACTCGAAAGGGTCTGATAGATAAGACCCTTATTCATCGTCTGGTGTCGTTTGAAGCCTTTTGAAGCTGCACTTAAACTCTCATTTGGACTTTGCACCGTTTGGTTCCCAATGAAGTCCATTATACGGAGAAAATCCTGGAATGTTTTCATCAAAAACCTTAATTTCTTTTCGACTTGAAGAAAGAAAGACATGGACATCTTAGATGACATGGGGTGAGTAAATTATCAGCAAAAGTTTTTTAAAAGTGAACTACTCCTTTAAGTTCCACCATCATTCAAGTTGTTCCGAACCATCTGAATTTCTTTCTTCTGCAAATACTAAGCTGCACGTTACCAGTCGGCTTCAGCCGTTTATTAATATCCTCTTTTTTAATCATCACAGGTGGCAGAATACCACGTGAAGCGCTGCTTGGAGGCAGGAGTTTGGACGAATATACCACGAGCCTCCAAAGAGGAGAGTTCAGAAACGGACGAGTGGAGGATGATGGAGACCTAGCAGTGAAGACAAACCTTCAGTTGGAAAACGGCTTTAGGTCGGAGGACAGGAAGAACAAGGGCTGCTGTGCTCAAAGACTTTTCTTTTGTATCCGTGCCTGAATGTGTGCTGCACTTTATATTTGTTTAATAGAGAAAGTATTTTAAAAAGAAGACGGGAAACTGTATTTTGTTACATTTCTGTTGCTCACTTTTCTGTTTTAGCAGTTTGAAAAGAAGTTTAGGAAAGTGCTACAAGCAGGAGCGCAAAGTGAAACCTCAAATATATCCGCATAGTTTGAACCTTTTTTGTCATAAATTGGTTTTAAGTCAACAAGATCAGTGGTATTTGAGAAGCCTTTTGCTGTTTTCTTTGTGTTTGAACTTTTTGTTTCATATCTCCACCTTTGGATTGTAATCTATAAGGTCCACTGCACGTTGAACTCCAGCTGCTATCTGGGAAGTGTTTCATGTGTGCATGAATGCGGCAGATAACAGTGGCTTACTGCAGATAGAGGAACGACACTGAGGCGTGGGCAGGAACGCCCACTTTATCGTCATGCTGGGAGTGAGACCTTTGCAAAAATTTCCAGGTCCAACTATACGGCATGAAACCAGCAATGCAATGTACCTACAGTTTTAATGAAAGGGATTCACATTTACTGTTGTCGAAATGTAGTTTGATTTGATATCAAAAGCAAAAAAATGGCAAACGTCCAAGCGACATTTCTTCCAAGTGAGGTTTTAAATTCTGTCATTATTTTCTCACCCTCATGTCGTTCCTAACCTGTATGTATATTTATATATATATATATATATATATATATATATATATATTCGGGCTGTCAAAGATTAATCGATTAATTCGCATTCAAAATAAAAGTTTGTGTTTACATAATATATTTGGGTACACTGTGTATAATTATTTTGTATATATATAAATACAGACACATGCATGTATATTTAAGAAAAAATATTATTTATATATAAAATATATATATTTATATATAATATAAATTACATATAAATCTATAAACAGTATATAAATGAAAATATGTCTTAAATATATACAAGCATGTGTGTGTATTTATATATATAAAATAATTATACACAATGCATCCCACATATATTATGTAAACAAAAACTTATATTTTGGATGCGATTAATCGCGATTAATCTTTTGACAGCTGTAATATATATATATATATATACACTCACCGGCCACTTTATTAGGTACACCTGTCCAACTGCTCGTTAACACTTAATTTCTAAGCAGCCAATCACATGGCGGCAACTCAGTGCATTTAGGCATGTAGACATGGTCAAGACAATCTCCTGCAGTTCAAACCGAGCATCAGTATGGGGAAGAAAGGTGATTTGAGTGACTTTGAACGTGGCATGATTGTTGGTGCCAGAAGGGCTGGTCTGAGTATTTCAGAAACTGCTAATCTACTGGGATTTTCACGCACAACCATCTCTAGGGTTTACAGAGAATGGTCCGAAAAGAAAAAACATCCAGTGAGCGGCAGTTCTGTGGGCGGAAATGCCTTGTTGATGCCAGAGGTCAGAGGAGAATGGCCAGACTGGTTCGAGCTGATAGAAGGGCAACAGTGACTCAAATAACCACCCGTTACAACCAAGGTGGGCAGAAGAGCATCTCTGAACGCACAGTACGTCGAACTTTGAGGCAGATGGGCTACAGCAGCAGAAGACCACACCGGGTGCCACTCCTTTCAGCTAAGAACAGGAAACTGAGGCTACAATTTGCACAAGCTCATCGAAATTGGACAATAGAAGATTGGAAAGACGTTGCCTGGTCTGATGAGTCTCGATTTCTGCTGCGACATTCGGATGGTAGGGTCAGAATTTGGCGTCTACAACATGAAAGCATGGATCCATCCTGCCTTGTATCAACGGTTCAGGCTGGTGGTGGTGGTGTCATGGTGTGGGGAATATTTTCTTGGCACTCTTTGGGCCCCTTGGTACCAATTGAGCATCGTTGCAACGCCACAGCCTACCTGAGTATTGTTGCTGACCATGTCCATCCCTTTATGACCACAATGTACCCAACTTCTGATGGCTACTTTCAGCAGGATAATGCGCCATGTCATAAAGCTGGAATCATCTCAGACTGGTTTCTCTGAACATGACAATGAGTTCGCTGTACTCAAATGGCCTCCACAGTCACCAGATCTCAATCCAATAGAGCATCTTTGGGATGTGGTGGAACGGGAGATTCGCATCATGGATGTGCAGCCGACAAATCTGCGGCAACTGTGTGATGCCATCATGTCAATATGGACCAAACTCCCTGAGGAATGCTTCCAGCACCTTGTTGAATCTATGCCACGAAGAATTGAGGCAGTTCTGAAGGCAAAAGGGGTTCCAACCCGTTACTAGCATGGGTACCTAATAAAGTGGCCGGTGAGTGTATATATATATATATAATATGAAGGTTAATGGGTCCAAACAATGTTGTTTTTGACCCCATTGACTTTCAATAAATGGTTAAAACAAAAAAAACATTCTTCTAAATATGTATAATATAATATTTTGTGTTCTACACAGAAGAGAGCAAGTCATTCATGTTTGAAACAACATGAGAGTCGTGTAAAACGATGACAGAATGTACTTTTTTGGATGAATTGTCCTTCAGAATAAGATTATCAGATTTTAGGAAACGTATTCATTGATATAATTGCATTGAAACTCTGCAGAAGCGGTTTGCGCATCACATCCTGCCAGTTTGCATTGCTTGTACTGCACACATTTACAGCAAACCTAGGATTTGTGTTATAATAAATGTGGTGATATTGTGCAAGTCTTTTACGATCCGATCAAACAAACTGAATTAAATCTTTAGACCCACAGTATTGCTGACCGCATTATTTCACTGTTATTAAAATTACATTTGAGCACTTTATAAATGTTTTGCTAGCTCTCTGTGAGAGGGATTCTCCTCATGATTACATGCACACAATAAACTGTGGCTTAAAACGTTGTTTATATGGGGTAGGGACTTTTTTTGAAGGGCCGCGAGGTTAGTGGGTCTTACGGTGAAAGTAGGATAAAACATTCAATACGTGCTTCTTTTAGCACGTCTACTTTACAAAAGGACCATAAAGCATCGGTCATAAAATGTAACGATCTTAAGTTAATGTATTTATAGTGTTGTATGAACAAACGTGGAAGATCTAAAGGATTGAGAAAATACTAGATAATTGCTACTGACATTGATAAGAAGGATGTTTACTTAACTTTTTATTGTAATTATCTCTCTTACACTGTCAGTCTTATGGTACAAAATGTATAATGTAAACCGTGTGATTATTTGCAGAAAACTAAAAAGAGTCAAACTTCACTGTTTATTGCAGTTGTTTCAAAGGTCCGCTTTCTAAAATCACATTCAGTACATTACATTTAATAATTTATCCATTATGCAATAGCGGGGTTTTCAGTCACGAAAATGTATACAGTAATTCACAAACTGTTTTATAGTTAATGATTTGCACTTAATATGTGGGCTAGGACTCAGTAACCACACAATAGTGTTTATCAATACAAAAGGACTTATAAAAACAGCATTTTGATCACACATAATTTCTTTCCCTTAATGATTAAAAATTAAAAATAGCATTATTTTGTATTTGAAAAAATATGGCTCTATTAATACTATTCATTCAATCTATAATTAAACATTGCTACGCAATCATCCCTCATGATTAGATTGTTTTTGCTAATAAAGGCCACAGTGGTTCACACAAAATGTGTGTTGCAGTTTTGTAAAATCATGTTTGAATCATATTTTTGCACTGCATTCATCCGAGAACTTCATAAATACTTCTCCAGTGTGAGATTTAAACAGGAATGTTTTTGTTATTGTAGCATCTTCTGCTAAGAGGCTAAGTCGACTATTAGCATGCCTATAACACTTTAAAGCTAGTTTGCTTGCTTAAGATGGAAGCGCTAGGCTAGTGTACAGAAGACTAGTTTGACCATAAACCTTTAGTTTGCCACTAACTTGTCATAAACCAGCAGCGACACTAAAGGCTTCGGTGTGTAAATACAATAGACCGCTTCAGGCCACAGAGGTGCGTTGTGCTTCTTCAGGTGTTGTAAAAGTCCTTGTTTTAGTTGTAGAATCAGGATTTTCCCATAGCCTGCTGGATTCCTGGATTTTCCTAGTCAGGAAGGCATGAACGTGAGGCCATATCTTGTTGGTTTCAGTTCCGGAGAATGTCTCCAACACACCTTTACTCCTGTTAAAGTATATCACACGTAATGGCTTAAACACATTATCATTCATGGGAAGTTACACTCTCAGTCCAGCTTGAAGGAATAGTTCATTATCATCCCCAAGATGATGTTCCTCCTTTGACCAGACACTGGAGAACTAATGACCGTTGATGTAATGCAGGGTTTCCCAAACTGCAGGGGATTGATTATATCGAATGTACAATACAATAATAGGAGCTGCATGATAACTATGACACGATTCACTGCATTACGCTGACGTTTACCTTATTTACACATTCCCAACATTTTTGTGGGCAGAAGACTACAGTTTTTCAG
This sequence comes from Hybognathus amarus, assembly GCA_030378365.1. NCBI lineage: Eukaryota > Metazoa > Chordata > Actinopteri > Cypriniformes > Leuciscidae > Hybognathus > Hybognathus amarus. The sequence goes on from JAQIUQ010003300.1 coordinate 118,898, forward strand.
CAGTACTGTGCCAAAATAAAAGTTTGTGCCACGAATGTTTAAAATATTTAAAGCTTGAGGCTTTAATTTAGGGCATAAATATTAGTATTTGTAACTTGAATAGGGAACCAATACACAGAACGGGCAGGGAGCACAGGCGAATTTGATAGACGTACAGGTGCATTTGATAGACATTCGTAACACCCAATAACACGGCTCTGGGCATTCGTAAACCACACCTCAAATACGAGAAAATTAACATGTGGTTTCCAGACCACGTTTCATTCTCAACTGATACGCTGTATCTGGCGTTAGCCAGGCTAATTGTAACTTGTGGTGTAAAAAAAAAAAAATTAATAAATATATATTTTTTTTTACAGGAGAATATGTCATATATAAATATTCTTCATTTGTATTATTATTAGTCAACATTGTTAAAAAAAAGATTTTTGCAATCACAATCACAATTTTTTTTAGATAACTCAAATATCTAAGTTGACTAAATTGAAAGGTTTAAGGGAGCATGAACAAATACTTTGAAACAATATATTTAAACCATAGACTGTAAAAAAGATGGATCACGTCCCCTCGCCTTTTCCGTCAGAGAGAACTGAAGCTGCCAGTGTCCCGATATAGCGCTGACATCTTGGAATTTGAGTCTGCGCACTTGCGTTTTTCGGGAACCAGACATGCACAGTCGCAAAGACAAGTAAAGCCGCGAAATCAAGGCCACGCCCTGAATTCTCGCTGATTCAAACGCAAGCACTAGCACATGCCCCACACTTTTCAGTGGCCTATGTCTGCTCCATCTCTTCTCCAATGATGTCTGCTGATTGCAGAACCTCGTTAAAATAAGGTAAATACAACTAACCACATAGTCAACCTAATTAAAAAAAGTCTGCTGGTGCTTCAGTGACTACTTCTCACAGAGAACCTGTCAATCACAGCTGTCAATCATGATGTCACAGCACCGTTTTTATAGCATCACATAGGCTAACTAACTAAATTAAACAAACTTATTTTAAATCCAAACTCTTGAAATTACATCAACGTGATAGAAACAACAATAAATGACAGAAACTATCTAGTGTAATTTGTTTAGTTGGTCTATCGTCCCGTTGAATAACATGGGGAGGCGGGGTTTATGACCTATACTAGGAACGGTCACTGAGGAGGCGATCAAGATGTTTTGGCTTTACTTTTGAGGGCTTGTGCAGCACGCTTGATTTAAATTATATACATTATTATTCTACAATTTGATTAGGTTCCTAAAAGCCCCATTGTAAATAATGTAGTATGGACTGAAACACGTTAACAACTAAAAAGAGGTTTGAGTCCGCTTTTAAAGTTTGGCTATAAAGTCAAATTAAAACTAATTAATATTCTATTCTATATTCTTATTTATAAAACGGTTAGTTGGAATCCTTGATTCTGATTGGTCAAGAGCTGTGCTTTATTCACGATAAAACACGCTGATGACCGCTTCACCCAACGGTTCTATTGATCGCTGCGCAACACTGCAGTTCTATGTTGTTTTTATTTGAGCTTTCATTCATTTTACACATTGGAACATGCGTGCTGTTCATGCTCAGGGACTATTTTTTCCAGCGGAAGGAAGAACCCGCTTTTGTCGTGTTCGAACAACGCCCTTCAGCCGTTACTTATTCACGATACACCACAGCCTCTCGTACCTTATTGCTTACATATCTATTTATTACATGTCATGTGACCATTAACCAACATCAGAGAACTGTGGACAAGCAAATGTGTTGTTCATTTATTGAAAAATTTACTTCAATTCTCAAGTTATTTCAAATTAATATTTTACTTCTATGGGGTTTGGCTGACAAAAATGTTTTATGAACCCCTGATGACATCAGCTGGTGCAACATGCTTCAATTTCGAATGTACAAAAGAACGCAAGTGAGATTTGAGAAAGATTTCCCGCAAATAACAACTTCAATTTTGATCTGTTCTCAAATGGCTTCTGAAGATTTTACATATAGATTTTACATATATAGGAATAAAGACTACTTTAATGTTACTTTTGCGAAGTGTTTTTTGGAGCTCATCAGACTCACTTTCATTGCATGGAAAAGAGCAGCATGAACATTCTGCTAAACATCTTCCTTTTGGTTCCATGTATGAAATAAAGTCATACAGATCTCAGAAGCACATGAGTGTGAGTAAAGAGTGACAGATATTTGGGTGAACTATTCCTTTAAATATTTTCTGCGGTGTGTGTTACTGGATTGTTTCACTCAGCATAAATCAGAAAGAAAACACAGCTTTCTGCACAGTACCTGTAGTACTCTAGAACCGGTTGTGTCTGTCTCTCATAGTCCTTCAGTCTTCTGGACACAGTTTCGGGACTGTCGTCGTCTCTCTGGACCAGCGGTTCTCCTGTGACATCATCGAGACCCTGTGCAAATAGAGACCAATGATTATGCTCTATAGGCACACACGACATCACAAACACAACGTACTATATACACCAAATTAACGGTGCCTTTGCTCACGAGTTCATGTATTGAAAGAGTCAACAAGCCTTGGCAAGCGTTGTCGAACTCCACTGACCTTCAGACACGCAGGTTTGTGTGGACATAACTGTAATTGAGCAACTCTGACAAACACTGTTTCACACTTGGCTTGTTCTGTATTAGTTCAGAACACACTGAATTGCTGTCTTGTTTGAAATCATTGCAAAGATGACTAAAATATTACCATTATGAAACAGTTTTGAGTCATAACTCTGTGACTTCAAAGGCTTTGTGGTGGAAAGTCTTTTAGAAGCTCTTGCACGTAAACACTGTATTACTCATTCTTTGTTCAGTTTTGCTTTTCTAAAACTACTTGCTCTTAGAAGTGTTTCTTTTTCTTTCAATGTATAGCAGCAACTATATTTTAACTTATTTACAGGAAGTCTGTGTCTTCCTCAGCGTGTTCCAGATTTATTGCAGGGATCAGAGCAAAGTTCCTCAGTAAACAGAAGCGTTCTTATCTGTCTTTAGCACACAAGTTTAACACACATTTATACCCAATGCTTCATTTTTTGTACTTTTTGCTGTTTTTAACATGATTCCATTTTTATTATTTTTTATTTAAAGAAAATCTGTTTGTTAGAATGTGTTTATATGTTGAAAATCTTTAAATATGAAAAATTATATAAATTTAAATGTAAAATTAATTTATATTGTTTATTATTTAGAAAATGTATCTATATATCCACATCACACATGTATTAAACCTAAAAAGAAAGTGTGCTTAATTTTACTGAATGTGCACTAGTGTTAGTGTAGTTCAGATCTATGTTTTTAAGTATGCATCAATTTTTAAAAACTGTACTTGTCGATAATATAACATTTATGCAATAAAAGGCCACTTAAAGCTACACTGTGTGATTTTTACCCCCATCTAGCGGTGAAAAGGTATATGACCATCCAATGAATATTAGTTTCTTTTCCTCTCAATTCCGATTTCGTTTTAACTCCTACGGTGGCCAATGTCGTCCAAGATTAACATGGCTTCCAGTTCGACCTCGTCCATGAGTGTTAACTCAAACGTAAACGCGAAAGGCGAAGTCTTGAGTTAACGAGTATGTCCCTCTTTGGCTAATGTACTTTCAAGATGGAGGGCAACATGGCGACCGACATTAGAACCCCTTACCCGTATGTATATTCAATGGCATATTATACACTCACGAGAATACTTTTTTTACTAATATATGTTTTAGCTAGGAATAAACTAAAAGAGTTACACAGTTCATCTTTAAGTGAGAGAGGATGCACATTCATGACTGTTTCTTGACACACTTAAGTACACTTTTAAAAAGAGCGCTTTTCAATCATGTCAGATTAAACGCTTTACTTTAAAGTATATTTTAAATCGTTGTTTTAAAAATCATACATTGTGCTTTAAACTACACTTATTTTGATGTGTTGACTAACATGCTAAAGCACGTCTAGTATTTGATGATCATTTTAACTGTAATTTTAATCGTTTTTTACTGTAATGTTACATAGCTCAACACAGCATTTACAGTTAGCTAATATATTTTAAATTATACTAATTTGATTTGCCATTTCATTACAAAAGTGTAATTACGAATGTACAAGTTTCAATAGAAATGACATAAAGTATTATTTAGTTTACCATAAATGCTTGTCAGTACATTCAGCAGTACACTTTAACCATAATCCAAACACAATAGAATTATGAAATTACATGTAAAATTGTATTTACGTAAGTCAAAGCACTTTCATTTAATTGCAATTATCATGCAATTAAATGTACGTTTAGTTTGCACTTACTGTAAGTATATTCTTTCAAAGAATCACTTTTTATAAGTATGTTAAGGGTTGTTTTAAGCACTCTGTGTGAATTAATTTAACTCTCACTCTTACGAACAGCATTTCAGCACAAAACAAATGTTTAATAACTACCTGCAATCCAGTTTAACCAGGCCAAGGTCAATGTTAGTCTTTTTAGTGCAAGCACACCTCCTTCATTCAAATTAGGCTAATTCACAAAACTCAGCACCATTTACCTGACGTAATTCACTATTATTACCTGCAGAAAACAGGGATTAAACAGCATTTTCAGTTTGTTTTATTACAATTCTATTGATCATGGCAGCAATACTGATCAAATGTATTTTCACAGCATTTTGTTGCAGTATAGACCAGTGTAGCCCCGCCTCTTTTTCTGTTCTGTCATTCGATTTGTATTTCCACAGCATGAAGGAAAGATCTCACAGGTTTATGAATGAACCGCTCGTTTTAAAATCGGTCTGCTGACATTTATGACATCCGCTTTTAAACAAATGCTTAACAATAAGTTAAATTAAAGGGATAGTTCACCCAAAAATTCTGTCAGTATTTACTCACCTCTCATGTAGACTTTCGTTCATCTTCGGAACACAATTTAAGATATTTTTGATGAAATCTGAGAGCTGGATCACTGCTCATACTAGTCCATAGGCTTCTTGAGGGATTGAAACTTGCCGGCCTCGAAAAGTTATTAAAGACATCGTTAAAATAGTCACTACAGTGGCTCAATCTTAAGGCCCGTACACACCGGGACGAATATCGGCACCGTTATCCGTCAGCGTTTTTCAGCGCGTTTTTGTTTTCACACCCAAGTGATTTTCACTGACGATGAGCCGAGTGAACATGCAAATTCATTCCCTGACATTAGTTGGCGCCAATTTGCTCTGCAATACAACTCCATAACAGTTCTCTTTTCTCAAGATGTTTGTAGTCGCTTTCGCGTTGTCATATAGTTCTTTATGTTCTAACACCAACGAGAACAGCAGCTCTACATTCATCTTGCCTTGCATCTTCCTCGTCTTATTTCTTCCTGGCTGTGTAGGCGACGCGTATATCTTCTTCGCCGTTGCATATGTGTGCTCGGCAAGACCGTTTTGTGTTTGAGCGCCCCCAAGTTATGTTTTACTGTTCTTCAGAAGCTCCAAACACATGAGCAAACGTGCCAATTTCATTGGTCGGATAGTTTTTGTCGAGGCGCGTCAAACTGAAAAAACCAAACCCGAGGCGTTTTTGAAAAAAAATTACGCTTTTATGCGTGCGCGTTTTACGAGTCGGTGTGAACGCTCACATTGTTTAGGCGTTAAACGTCTGTGAATAACACGCACGAAATTCGCCCGGTGTGAACAGGCCTTTAAGTTAATCAAACGACGAGAACACTTTCTGCGCGCAAAAAAACAAACAAAAATAACGACTAACTATTAATTTCCTTCTCTCTGTGCCTCGAGTCAGGTTACTAGTTTAACAGCGTATGATCTGTTGTTGTATGTAAAAAACACTTTTTGTGCGCAAAAAACAAACAAAAATAATGACTTTATTTCAACTATTCATTTCCTTCTCTTTGGGTTTCTAGTCAGTTAAACTAGTGTAATTGCGTAGAGCTACATCACACGTAGGCTCACTATTGGCCGACGCTGGTCGTGTGTGGTACATGTGACGTACAACAACAGATCATACGCTGTTAAACTAGTAACCTGACTCGAGGCACAGAGAGAAGGAAATGAATAGTTGGAATAAAGACGTTTTTTGTTTTTTTTGCACAAAAAGTGTTCTCGTCGTTTGATTAACTTAAGATTGAGCCACTGTAGTGACTTGGACTATTTTAACGATGTCTTTGATTACTTTTCGAGGCCAGCAAGTTTCAATCCCTCAAGATACCTATGGACTAGTATGGAGGAGTGATCCAGCTCTCAGATTTCATAAAAAATATCTTAATTTGTGTTCCGAAGATGAATTAAGGTCTTACGGGGTTGAGGGTGAGTAAATACTGACAGAATTTTCATTTTTGGGTGAACTATCCCTTTAGCAAGTGTACAGGTCACTGTGGAGTTTTTATATGAGCAGAGGTGGCCAACTTCCTGTTTCTTTCGTTTAATTATCAACAGTTCCCTGAAGTAATGTTAAACAGGATTGTAAATATCTCAACAGCCGCAGAGGACTCACCGGCTTCTTGGGCGGGTTGAAGTCTATATTATAGACCCTGCCGCTGGGAAGGTGCACCCAGCGGGACGTCAGGCGCTCTCTGATGGTCTGGAAAGGCACATCCAGGTTTAAAAACAGAGTCCACATCACACACGGCGTCCAGGGCCTCGGCCTGAGCCACGGTGTCGAGGAAACCCTGCCAGGACACACAGGCACAGCATGAATAAAGATCATACACATAAGATCAATAGCAGAGCATGTTCGCTGCGGTGAGAGTGGTACCGTCCAGCAGCCAGCTGGTCCGCTCGATTCCCCTCAGACTGGACAGGATGAGACGCGAGATGACATCATCAGGAACCAGCTGACCCTGATCGATACACGACTTCATCAGAAGACCCAAATCTGCCCAGGTGCAAAAGAGACAGTATTGAGTTATTACATAAATACAGAAGAAATTCACAAATAAATATAGTCAGGCATTCATTTTTTATGTTGTATTTATTTAATTTTACCAATGAAATAATTGATAGTAATATGACGCGTCTGTTATTAGTCAAATTCATGGTTTCTAGTGTGATGTAAGGCTATAAGTTTGATCATTACCGTAGTCTCAAATGACGTTTACCACGCTCCTATTAATAATTGGAAATGATGTGTGACCAATACAATGAACTTTAGTCATTCATACATGAACTTTAAGTGTCTCTACACATTTCAATAACTCTGTAATAATCGTCTTGTGACCCTTTGTGTATTTCAGTTTAGTGCTATTTTATACCTATAATACTGTGTATTACTACACTATCGTAAAATAATAGCAGCATTAGTGATGAATTAATACCGTTTTGTTCAGCTCTTTGTCAGTGATCGTCATTAGTAAGTGTGCCGAGTGTGTATGCTCTCCTAAGATTCTCCCGTGTATTTCCATTCGTGATTTAAAGACTATTTAGATTGAATTTCTTAGTCATTTGTGTTGGATTGCAACCACAACCATCATTTTCAATATGTTTAGCTTTTTTACTGTTCACTTAAATAGTCCTGCACTGTACAAAATCATTTGTCAAAACACAGACAATTAATGCATCAAAATATGCATATTATTAAGAAAAAAGCATATCCTTTGCTGTCAATTTTTTAATTCTATTATCAACATTCTGTCATCATTTTAACATTTTCTTACCCTCTAGTTGTTTCTTTAAGAAAAATAATTGTTATAAAAAGATATTTTGAGAAATGTCTGTTTTCATGTCATATGATGGAAGGCAATGGTAAATGTTTGGTTACCAACATTCTTTGAGAAGACATGAGGGTGATGATGTATAATGAGAGAATTATCATTTTGGGAATTCTCCTTTTAAGGTCCTACTTTGATCTGTAAATAAATGAAACTCAAATATTAATTGAAATAAGTCTCTATATCTGGCTAAATTTTGAATTATGCATAGGGTTCATTTGACGGTCATTTGTTTCATGTTGAATCCTGTTTATAATAATAATAATGGTTTAGTCTCATATGCTCAAATGTGAGCATTTACTCATCTCACTTGAACCAAAACATTTTCAGTATTCCTAAAAAATTAATAAAAACAGAGAAATGAAAACTCTGAGTATTACACAACCTGCTACAATAAAACACATTAAATAACACAAATATGCTTTATGTATTTAATCTCACTTTATTAACCTTTATATAAAAATTACTTTTATATAAACATAATATTTGTTTCTTTTTGTTGTTTTTGTTATAAAAAGCAAACAAGCAAACCCAGCCCAAGTGAGAAAAAGCAATTTAAAAATAATACAACACAATTAGTTACTTTTTTAGCGAATTACACAATATTGTAATGCATTACTTTCAAAAGTAATTTATATTACATTTCTGAGTTTCGAGGCAAATGTCTGCTTCAGCCTTCAGGCTGGGTGTAACTTGCAACTAAAGTCTCTTCTTAGACATGTTTAGTATGCAGGGCACATTCTTTGGTGAGACATCACCCTCAAAAGTTAAACAAAAGCCATATTAAAGCACAAATATTTGAAAATACACATAAAAAGAGTGATGCCACAGTCGCAAACGCCTGAGGTAAACAGCAGACAGACTTGGATAGTTTTCCCAGACAGTGTTTACATCAACACCAGCACTGGAACAAAGTGCTCTTCCATACATTTCAAAACAAAAATATGAGAAAAGCTGTCTATATAGTGACATGTGCTGTTAACTACGTTTTGAGACACGGTTCTGGTGATAAGGAACCTTGAATTATCCTGCTCAACATAAAACTCGAGTTCGTGAAGTTTTGCAGGCTGCGTGTGCGTATCAAGTCTGCGTAGGAAGTTAAACTACGGTCGTAGCGAACGGGACAAAAGCGTTTATATCCAGTTACATTAGTCACGACTCGTGTAAATTATGAACAGCGCAGTGCTGAAGCTGTCGTACCTGTCTTCGCCTCGATATTGGCCCGCAGCAGGTCCCCACTGGAAAGATGCTCTGAGCCCGAAACTCTGCGCTATCCGAGCAGAAACGGTCCCCTTCCGGAGCCCAGAGCCCCCATAATCACCGCGCGGAACACAGTCTGCAGACCCATAATGCAACTATTCAAAGATATGAAATTTAAGAAATATCTCCAATTCACAGCATCTCTCCGACCACTGCAGTCTTATGAAATCAATATGAAAGTGATTCTAGGGATGTGCAGTCCTATAAGCGATCAAACGACAAATACGCAACTCCACTTTATTCCCAGATTAAGCCCGTCCTTTTCTAATGCACGCGCATCTCTGAGGACGCGCACACATTACAGGAAGTGCTGCTTAATCTCCGGTGAAGATACTTCAGTAGTGCACAGTGCACACACTACAGTGTGATGGATATTGCTATACATCTCTTTGAGAGGTTTTCCACCTTTAACCTTCTCGGGGTACCCGTAGACTTCAAAAAAATGAAAAGGGTTTTTAGAAATATCACTTTATAACTTGAATTGAACACATTAACGCCGCTACATTACACAATGCTCAACAGTTAAAATTTAAGATATCAAAAAAAAAAAAAAAATATATATATATATATATATATATATATATATATATATATATATATGTATGTATATATATATATATATATATGTATTTTAAATAAATAAATAATTATATTATATATATATATAAATATATTCTATTAACAGTTAATTATCAATACTAACCCTGGTAATAATAACTCTATATAAATATATATATATATATATATATATATATATATATATATATATATATATATATATATATATATTACCAGGGTTAGTATTGATAACTAAAACTATTAAAAAAGCTGAAAATAAAGCACAATAAACAAAATTGACTTTATTGAAAATGAGTAATGTTCCCTTGGGTAAAGTAGCCTAATGAATTAATACTGATTTGCAAATAAATTAACCACAGTAATATTTAAATAGAACATAAACTAATAAAAATGTCAAAAAGTAGCCTACAACAAAGGACTAAATTAAATCAATGAAAAATGGGAAATATAATTAATATATAAATATAAATATAAATATAAAGTATATATATATATATATATATATATATATATATATATATATATATATATATATATACATATATATATATATACATATATATATACATATATACATAATTATACTAAAATAACACTGCATATTAAAGTGCATGAGAACATGCTGAGCAATATTTAATAATGTGTAATTATTTAGTGGATTAACTCTTTCATGGTAGGCTATTATTTTATTGTATTAATTGAAATGTACCCTAATATGCACAGAACTAACAAACAAACAGCATGCCTGCTAAATTATGCAATGTGATTATGTAAGAAGTTAGTCAGACAGCTGCTCTGATGGGCTTTGGAGTTGCCAGTGTTTTCTCTGTTTGATTAAATCATCGGCAGAATGCAGTGTGGAGTTTCAACTGAGGGATTTGATTGACATATTTCATTAGTTTAACCCAATCACAAGAGGGCCCATTTATCCCCAACACTGACTGCATCATCATTTACCAGCTGACAAATGATTGACAGGGGGGGTTATTTTGGCAAGTTAAAGATAAGAATGGAGATTTGTTCTCTCTAAGACCTCTCAGAACAATAGTTCCTCCAACACAATGAGACAAAGACAGGATTTGGAAATGCTAACGATCACCATAGCGTTAAGAGGATAGGATAGGACAATGTTGTGCAGCTTTTGTGTATGAAGTAAATAGATGAAAAAAAAAATATATATATATATATATACACTCACCGGCCACTTTATTAGGTACCCCATGCTAGTAACGGGTTGGACTCCTTTTGCCTTCAGAACTGCCTCAATTCTTCGTGGCATAGATTCAACAAGGTGCTGGAAGCATTCCTCAGGGAGTTTGGTCCATATTGACATGATGGCATCACACAGTTGCCGCAGATTTGTCGGCTGCACATCCATGATGCGATCTCCCGTTCCACCACATCCCAAAGATGCTCTATTGGATTGAGATCTGGTGACTGTGGAGGCCATTTGAGTACAGCGAACTCATTGTCATGTTCAAGAAACCAGTCTGAGATGATTCCAGCTTTATGACATGGCGCATTATCCTGCTGAAAGTAGCCATCAGAAGTTGGGTACATTGTGGTCATAAAGGGATGGACATGGTCAGCAACAATACTCAGGTAGGCTGTGGCGTTGCAACGATGCTCAATTGGTACCAAGGGGCCCAAAGAGTGCCCAGAAAATATTCCCCACACCATGACACCACCACCACCAGCCTGAACCGTTGATACAAGGCAGGATGGATCCATGCTTTCATGTTGTAGACGCCAAATTCTGACCCTACCATCCGAATGTCGCAGCAGAAATCGAGACTCATCAGACCAGGCAACGTTTTTCCAATCTTCTATTGTCCAATTTCGATGAGCTTGTGCAAATTGTAGCCTCAGTTTCCTGTTCTTAGCTGAAAGGAGTGGCACCCGGTGTGGTCTTCTGCTGCTGTAGCCCATCTGCCTCAAAGTTCGACGTACTGTGCGTTCAGAGATGCTCTTCTGCCCACCTTGGTTGTAACGGGTGGTTATTTGAGTCACTGTTGCCCTTCTATCAGCTCGAACCAGTCTGGCCATTCTCCTCTGACCTCTGGCATCAACAAGGCATTTCCGCCCACAGAACTGCCGCTCACTGGATGTTTTTTCTTTTCGGACCATTCTCTGTAAACCCTAGAGATGGTTGTGCGTGAAAATCCCAGTAGATTAGCAGTTTCTGAAATACTCAGACCAGCCCTTCTGGCACCAACAATCATGCCACGTTCAAAGTCACTCAAATCACCTTTCTTCCCCATACTGATGCTCGGTTTGAACTGCAGGAGATTGTCTTGACCATGTCTACATGCCTAAATGCACTGAGTTGCCGCCATGTGATTGGCTGCTTAGAAATTAAGTGTTAACGAGCAGTTGGACAGGTGTACCTAATAAAGTATAATTTATATATTCCCGTTAGAGATACTGTTCGAAGCGTATCTTCCATCATATATATATATATATATATATATATATATATATGTATATATATATGAGGTGAGGTGACAGTTGTCAGTTAAATGTAATTTATGATGTGGATGGAAGATAAGTACATATTCCCGTTAGAGATACTGTTGAAGCGGTGCCCCCTTGTGGCGATAATAATATGGTCACGGGAAAGCGGAGAGATGCAACACTTTCTGCATTTCCTTCAGTTTCTCAGAGACTGTTTGTATTGAAAAGTCAAAAATTATAATGCATTAAACCCACGTCTGTCAGCTACGAACCCACACTGCCGCAACATGTGTACATATGATAATATATGTACAATTTATACTTTAATAGACAAAGTCAAAATTTACAACTAATAACAGTTTGCAACAGTCCACAGGGGCAGTTTCTGCAATCTTCTGCTTTCTCTTCCACTTTTCTTGGTCCTGCTTTTGGTTGAGGCCGTAGGGTCTTCAAATTGTATGCATTAATAAAGAACCCCTTTTAATAGTTAGGTATCTTACCTTTTTATATCAGTAAATAATTTTTGTTTCAGTAATAATCAGACTAGGCACACATTTGATATGTTCTCTGTTTTCAGTACGCCAGAGAGGACATGCACAACAGATAGGCCTGTCCCAGACATCATGAGGCAGAGTCTGTGTCACATTTACCGCAGTTTACCTGTTCAGTTTACCGAAACAACAAAATCATAATGGATTTAAGAGCTCAGTTCATTTTGGTGCCTGCATTGACCTCCCAGACCCCGCCGGACTGTAACTAGTTGTCTGGAGAGGGTCTTGCCCCAGTCCACAGCAAAACTGAATTCTGTTTCCATCTTTAAATTGTTAGTTTCCTGTTTGTCAATGAAAAGCTGCTTTGAAACAATCTGTATTATAAATAAAGATGACTTGACTGTCAGGATTATGTTCTGTTTAATGTGTTTTTAGTTGTCATTCTTATTTCCATGCCCGTGCCTTTTCATTTAGTTTGCCTGTTGTTGATTAAAATATGTCAGTGCCATTGTTTTGTCTAGACACAACGGTAATGTTTTTTTTATTATTATTATTTATTTTTTTGGAAGAATTGCAAACTTTTAAATCTAATATTTCTAATCATTGTTTTGATGTGAGCTGATGTTAAATCTAACATAATATTTTACATTAATATTTTATAATATATGATGCAAATGTTATCATGCATTATATCACAATTTAAAATAAATAACAAAAAAAGATCTACGTTTTTGTGTGCTTACTGCAGCCCATATCACTATACATGCACCTTCACATTATCCAGAAGGTGGCATCCTCTAATCTAATATAAGCTGAGCACTCTTCTTTGAAAAGATCCACTTTACGCTAACTGTAACTAGTTTATCGGTCATAATTCATAAGGATAATGGTTAACGTAACTCATAATAAGATGGAGGAACAGTATGCGGAGGTTCATCGTCCCTCATAAGGTGTGTATTTTTATACGGCTTATGAACATATGACTTAAAAAAACATGATTTATAACCAACACACTCAGTTAAAACTTACATATCAAGTCCTAACTTACCTCAAACGGTTATTTGAACTCAAGAGACTTAAAACGATTCCTGAGCTGACGACCAAATGAAATGGGTTAGTTTTAATGTAACATATAATATTTTACATTCATATTTTATAATATAGGCCTAATATGGCATTTTCCCGCATCTAATTTATAACTTACATATATAGTTAACTATATAATTTAAAATAATAGGCTAAATAGGCCTATTATGTAGAGAATAATGTATATGTTCTATGTCAACATACACTGACTGCACCTCCATAGTTTATTTTATTAGTTTATTCACAAGGTACTGAACTCTTATCTAATATGAGCTGAGCACTCAACTTGGAAAAGATAAGCGTTATTATTTACCGTCATAATTAATATGGCCAATATGGTGAACGTAACTAATACTAAGGAACAGAAGGCGGATGTTCGTCATCCCTCATAAGAGAGACTAATCACATGATCCAGAATAGGCTCACCTCAACTGGTTATTTCATTTAAAAGACTTCAAATAATTCCTGAGTTGTAAAAGGTTGCTAAGCAATGTTCTGTTTAGTCATAATTATGTAGTATAGCCTACTTTTTTATTATATTATTTAGCCTATATTTAGAGATGACATCATCTGAAGACTGAAACCTGGCTGTGATGTGTATTGATAGTTTTGCTATTTCACAATTTCCCCTTGTGTTGCTATATCCCTTTCATTGTTATAACATTTGGCAAGCTCTTGTGTCCTGGTAATGATGTCATCACATTCACAACCCTTATCCTTTTACAAGTGTCCATGACAGCATGTTTCCACTGACTCAGCCTGATGAAACTAATCATACTCAGCCCTTATTATTAACTAGCCTACACCTGATCTTGTATGAAGGTGAGCAGGAAGAAAGAAAGAATGAAAAGAGGAATGAATGTGGAAGTAGACATGACAATTGAGAATGAAAAATGTTCAAATAGCCTATGTTTCACGGAAAATCATTTCTTTTCCTTCTTGTTCTGTTCACATGGAATTCAAAGAAAGACATTCAAGTCTCAAGTTTAGGTGGAAATAATAATCAAGAAGATTCCAGAAGATTGTCTTATCAGTCAACAATCTATTACTTGGGGGAAAAGAAGCATGGAATTACTCAGCACTATATTATTTTGTGTCGCAATGGCGTCACTATCTATTGTTTGAGTTGTGTTGCTTTGAACTTCCTGAACTGATCAAATTGTTCTTCAGTAGCCTATGTCCATCAATAAAGCAATTTACGGGGTTTAAGTTTATGGGAGTTCACAAGTGTAAATGTTCATTAAACTATATAACAAGCAATAATCAGGTTATATCAGGATTGGAAGCATGATAAGGTGTTTAAATTACAGTTCATTTGTGATGGACACTTTCCAAACATTGCTTTTGTAAGGTTCCGTGACATTAGTAAAACTAATAAAAAAGTAAAACATTTCTATTGTCCATTGTAAATAGTGTTACTGTAATGTAGCCAATGCAGGGGAAGAGGAGAAGCTGGATCCAAATACAAGTAGTGTTTTAATAAAACAAGATATAATCCAAACATGAACAAGAAACACAAGGCAAAACAAGACAACGACTGACAAAGACCGTTTGGGTACATTTGCACAACAACGATATGCTTAAAACAGTTTTTACTTTGAGTTTTCCGAATAGGCCTACGATTTGATCCCCATTTACACAGATACACAAAAACGACAAAAAAAGCTGTATTCTGCTGCCAGGCCAGTAGATGGCGACTGAACATATAATACGCATGTGCTTGACGTCATCGTCTTACGAGATTCAAAAACGAGACGTTTTCAAAACGTGGACTTTGAAACCCTGTTTCAAATGTTTGCATTTTCAGGGACCCAAAACACCATTGTCGTGTAATGAGGCGCATTAATTTAAAAATAAATAAAAATAAAAAGATCCAAAAAATTCAGATATTTGGCACTGCAATATTCCATTCTTATAAGAAAATGCTAGATTTTGATTTCAAGGTGACTTTAATGGTACTAGATGATTTGTGGAACTGGAATGCATTTAAAAGATTATACTTTCCAGAAAACTTTCACGATTGCAGGTTTCCTACAGGGTCTTAAAAAGCCTTAAAAGCATTGAATTTATGAATTTGGAAATAATACCTTAAAAAGTCTTTAAAAAGTCTTGAATTTTGATGTCTGGGTCTTAAAAATTGTGCTGTATGTCAGTGTTAATTTCATTGACGAAAATAATGATGAAAACCTTTCTTCAACGACATTTTTTCACTGAAGAAAACGAGACGTTAGTTTTGAATGACAAAAACTATGACGAAAATTTGTTGACATTTTCGTCAACGAATAAAAACTTGATGAAAATGTTAGATAGTGTTGATCTGGGAAGCGATCCAGTCAGAACTCATGTCCTGCCTGTGTGTAGCTAATGTTAAAACACAACTTAACATTGTTTGGCAAACTTTCTTGTGGCCAACTGACATGTTTTTATTTACCTGCTTGACTTATCATCTTTTACCCATTCCACATTTGAAAAATAAATGAACACAAGTTGAAGGATTTTGATTTTCTTTGCTGGTAGGGACGTGAAATAGGTATTATTTTTTTATATAAATGGTCTTAAAAAGGTCTTAAAAAGACTTGAATTTAACTTGAAGAAACCTTGTAGGAACCCTGGATTGGTTTGTGTGACTATTGTATGTTGTTAAACTAGATTATTGACATAATTTAATCAATAACAGTATCATTTAATGGGACTCTTATTTTGAAAACATTAGTTTTGGAAGCTTCACGGTTGTCATGTGATCATAAACTTTATAATTTGCTTTGTTTTCAATTCTTCATACATGTATATTTCTTTTTTATATTGTTTTTGGACAACCCAGAATTAAAACCTCTGTTTTATCCTCATTTACCTGAAGAAAATGATTTGTCATCCACCTCTTGATATCATCTACACATCCCAATAACACATCAAATGAAGCAGTGGTGTCAAGCCTTACTGGACGGTAAAGCTGAGAATCATCTGCATTGATATGAGATGTTGTACTTCTGAAAAATAAGGGCTAAGGGGAGCATATAAGGGAAAACGATAAAGGTCCCAAAATAGATCCCTGAGGCACCACGGTAATTCCGTAATACCGTAATTCAAAAACCATCCCAGCCACAATGCTTCCTGAGAAAACTGAACTTGTTTGGATCCCAAAAATATGAATCCTACGTACTTCCCTCAGCTCCTCGATCATAAGGATTCTTTGTTTCTCCATTTCCTGCTTGTCTCTCACAACCAAGAACAGAAACTGCCTTCAAAACTCTCAACATCTGCTCTGGAATTGAATAGAAGTGGCCCTACAATGTCTCATCTCATCCTACAAGAAAGGCCCGGGATATGTGGGACAGCTCACATGTCCTCCTCCAGCACATCCAGCTGCTCCTTCTCATGCGTCAGTACCAAGATCCTCCACCAACAGCACAGACAATCATTCATACCCAAGGCTCTCTGTTTACTGAACAGAGCGATCACAGAGGACCGTGAGAGCTTGGCGCATTACATCAGTCAACTTTTTACAATTCCTCTGCAGTGCAGGACTTAGATGATCATTCAACCATTCCATACAATCTGGTTAAAGATATCATTATCTGATGACCATATTTGATAACCAAAAAACAGTACACCATTCCCACAAACTTACTAGACGAACTAACAAAATATATATAAATCTGTAGTTTTCTTCCTCTTTATCCTGTTTTTTTTTTCGTCATGACCCTCCTTGTTTGCCCATCTATATTTTGCTGTAGAGCTGATCTTTCCCCGCAGTTCATTTTCATCACTTAATAAAAAACAGCCAGGGCGGACGTAAAAACAGGACATTGTTGGTCTCCCTATGTGATATGTTTACCTAGAATCTTATTTTTATTCAGATTACATTAAAGGGATAGTTCACTTTGAAATTATTTTTTATATGTTTTAGCTTACCTCAAGGGCATCCAAGATGTAGGTGTCTTTGCTTCCACAGTATTTTCAATTTTGATATTTTTAGGTCAAACCGTTCTTGTCTGTCAGTCATATAATGGAGGTCTATGGGGTCCATCTCAAAGAGCATGGACAGAGAAGTCCAAATTAAACATGATTTAATGACTCGTAAATGTAAGTACACATTGATGGCCTAAGACACGAAAACGAGTCATTTGTGTGAGAAACGAACAGTATTTAGATTGTTTTTACCACAGCCACAAAGCGCACGCGCCCTCAGATCACTCGGACGTGGCTGTGGTTACACAAGGTAAAAACGATATAAATACTGTTCGTTTTCTCACACAAACCGCTCGTTTTGTGTCTTAGGCCATCAATGTGTACTTACATTTACGAGTCATTGAATCATGTTTAATTTGGACTTCTTTGTGCATGCTCTTTGAGGTGGACCCCATAGACCTCCATTATATGACTGATAGACACAAACGGTTTGACCTAAAAAATATCAAAATTGAAAATACTGTGGAAACAAAGACACCTACATCTTGGAAGCCCTTGAGGTAAGCTAAAACATAACAAAAATTAATTTCAAAGTGAACTATCCCTTTAAGTTATTATATAACAGGGGTATTCAATCTCTAAATTAATATAAATTAGTCTCTATTTATAACTGATAATATAGAGTATTTCATCCTTCGTTTGAGACAGTTTACCATTCATCGGGAGAGGATGTGTGGCAGGAAGCAACACTGATGCTGTAAGTCACATGACAGTAACAACATGGGTTGTGGATGTAGTATACAAATTTAATTCATACTACACACATTCACACAATGTAAAACATACTTTATTAATGTTTGCAAAGTATGTTTCAAACCAAATGTATTACTATACTATACTGTAGGCTATAGTATGCGATTTCAGACCCAGAGCAGATTAAAATTCTAAGATAAATAGTAAAAATACCTGTAGAAGCTTTTTATACTTAATGTTAAACATTGTTCAAATGTATTCAAATAACACAAGTGTGAGAAATAAAGTTGTGGAAATTGATACACTTTCCTTAAAAGACGACTATGTAGCATATAAAGCTGCAATAAGGTTTGAAAAGACATTACCAGTGGCTGGTTTCCACCGAGGGCCTTTCAGCTGGAGACCCGTGAGCGTCTAGAGGCCCCATTGGCCCAATCCATAATCCATACTCGTGTGTAAATGCTGATATAAGCTCTCTAAAGTCCATACACAAGAGATCACAGAGGGTTTTAAGAGCCAATCTGAATACCTCTGACTTGTTTATACTGACTGAGTCTAGGGTGATTTCATCCATTATTATTAAAATAAATACCTTTAATTCACACTCATTTTCAGTACTGTTTATAATTGATCATTCAAATGTTTATTTTTATTTATTTATTTGGTCAGCTTTTTGTTTTTGGTGCTGAATTTAAGCAAGGTGGTATCTAGGTGAATAATTTCTGAAAGGTTATGTTTAAATATGCAAATTAGGCATTAACGAATTTATATAGAAATCTGCCTACAGGATAAAGCTAGGTTCAAAAGTCATGTCGCATGTTGTCTACTTCCTACAGGGACATGGTGGTGGAAAAAATATATTTAAATGTTTTCCCCTTGCAAAGTAATAGTTCAAGTCCACTGGAAAGTTCGAATTAACGAGTTGGGAGTTCATGTTTGCCATAATAAGATTCAGGAGTGTTGTCATTTTTATGTTTTTAATTAATTTTTGAAGCCACCGTAAACAACAGAAGGATCCTTCGTTGCCTTGCTTATCACAGAATTAATTTAACAACGCTCAGTCCAACTTTATGTTCTTCGAAGGATGCAGCCTCTGGATTGGGACACAGCTAAAGACGTGAATGAACAAGCACACGTGAACACACAGTTGCCTCGAACCAATCACTTATTGCCTTCTCCTTCGTTTTATATTTAAATAATTTTGTTTGACCACCATCCTCATGTAATTATCACCTAATCAATCACAGAGCTTTAGTTCATTCAGTTTCCAAACTCTAGATAATTTATTTAGAGACTGACTGTACAAACACAATAATAAACGTTATTTAAACTATATATATATATATATATATATATATATATATATATGTATATATATTTATATATATATACACACTAAGGTCAAAAGTTTAAGGTCGGTAAGATTTTTAATGTTTTTAAAGAAGTCTCTTCTGCTCACCAAGGCTGCAATTTTTTGATAAAAAATACACAAAAAACACAGTAATATTGTGAAACATTATGACAATTTAAAATTACTTTTTTATGTTAATATATATTAAAATGTAATTTATTCCTCTGAAAAAAGCTGAATTTTCAGCATCATTACTCCAGTCTTCAGTGTCACATGATCCTTCACAAATCACTATAATATGATGATTTTATGCTCCAAAAACATGTATGATTATTATCCATGTTGAAAACAGTTTTTTTACATTTTTATTTCAGGATTCTTTGATGAATAGAAAGTTCAAAGAACAGCATTTATTTAATTAGAATCTTTTCTAACATTATAAATGTCTTTACTGTAACTTTTCATCAATGTAACTCATCCTTGATGAATAGAAGTATTGATTTCTTATTTATTTCTCCCAAAAATAAATACAAATTCTATACTGACCCCAAACTTTTTAAAGGGTAGTGTTTAATGTAACAAAAGCTTTCCATTTCAGATAAAAGCTGTTCTTTTGAACTTTCTATTCATCAAAGAATCCTGAAATAAAAATGTAAAAAACTGTTTTCAACATGGATAATAATCATACATGTTTTTGGAGCATAAAATCATCATATTATAGTGATTTGTGAAGGATCATGTGACACTGAAGACTGGAGTAATGATGCTGAAAATTCAGCTTTTTTCAGAGGAATAAATTACATTTTAATATATATTAACATAAAAAAGTCATTTTAAATTGTCATAATATTTCACAATATTACTGTGTTTTTTGTGTATTTTTTATCAAAAAATTGCAGCCTTGGTGAACAGAAGAGACTTCTTTTAAAAACATAAAAATCGATACCGACATCTAAACTTTTGACCGGTAGTGTATATATATATATATATATAGAAAATATATAAATGCTTTATAATGCGATTGACCAGTGTTCAGAGTAGTAACGCATATCAAGTAGGTACGTAATCAGATTACTTTCCCCAAGAAACTAGTAAAGTAACTCATTACTTTGAAATTTACAACAAAATATCGGCGTTACTTCATTGACTAACAGCTCTCCTGTACAAGAGCAAGTGCAGAGGCGCTGTGTTGTAATTCCTCAAAACGAAATAAAACAGTGAAATGCAAACTCAGAATATTCAATATTATGCAAAGCTTTCTTGTCAGAGTGGTGCCCTGTACTTTACAGGTTTGAATTTCCTCCAGCCTGAGGCTTATTCATTTCCCTGATGGTGTGAATGGACCTTTACATTAGCCAAAAATATAATAACTTTTTTGTTATTAAAAAAAACAAACAAACAAGAAAGCCCAGCCCAGATGAGAAAAACTAAAAAATAATGTAACTAGTTTTAATAAAGTAACGTAATTAGTTAGGTGTTTCGGGAGTAATGCAACATAATGCATTACTTTTAAAAGTAGGCTAACTTTCCTCAACAACACGATATGCTCTCGTGTCGTGGCGACATCATGTGGTTAATGTGTGAACCTGGAACTCACTCAGGGGTCTGAAGATGGACATTTAATTTGGGATATTCCCACATCCAATCTCGTCAACTGCAGCATTATCGCGACTGTCCTTTAAAAATAGTTGGCAACACTGCACCCCTTTGCCTGCGTCATCATGCTCCACCCACCTCTGCTATGCGCCGATTCCCTGCAGACCCGCCCACTCAACCCAGTCATCTGAATGTGTGTAAGAGTGTGTGTGTGTTGTGTGTGTGAGAGAGAGCTTCCAGCATAAGGGCCGAACAGTGAGGTGTCAGCGCACCCGGACACAGGACAGCCATGGCCCTGCTCGATCTAGCTTTGCAGGGGTTCTCCATCTTCGGATTTATCCTGTTTATCGTCCTCTGGCTCATGCACCTCGTGTCAATCATCTACGTGTAAGTGAATGCGGCATCACTGATTTGAAATAGACCACGAAACGCGACGCCCAGAACGCTTCCGTTATTTTCAACGACGCTGATCGTGTAGGCAGATTCGGTGATTGTAACGGGAGCGTTGTAGACTGACGCGGCGCGTTGCAGATGGGGTGTAGTAACGTTATGTGTCTGTCTGGCTGGCTTACAGGAAAACGGGTTTCCTCTTCAGCGCCTTGCTGTTATTTCCGCGTGAAAGCATATGTATATCTATCGAAATGTTCAGATTGACTGGGGAGAAGATCTCGTAATAATATCATACACACGTTAGCCTATGGCTTGTCCTTCAGTAATCTCGTTTCTTGTCGCTAGCGATGATCGTTAGCTTAGCTACTGCGCAATGTCCGTGTTATTTTATTCGTTCATTTGCGAAGTCTAATGTGGTTTGAATCACTTTTGGGGTTCATTTCTCAAAGGTCTTTTATTTAATCTCAGTGGTGGGAGTTGCTACGTCAGTTAGCCTCACCAGACAACCGGCTTTCCTGGTTTTAAATGTAATATATTTACATATTCAATGGGTTTGTTTGGGTATGTCATGTTTTGAAAGCTTGTGCTCACCAACACGTTTGCATTCCATTGTTAAAATCCTCAGTTTCCTATAAAGTTCACCAATGTTGTTAATTATTCATAACGTATTGACTCCTAATGATTATTAAATAATCGTATATCTAACTATCCCATATGTACACACACATTCCAGTCAGAAGAGCAGTATTTGTTATGAATGCTTGAGGCACACATATTTAAAATTCAGGCATTCTTGAGCATTTATGAGAAAAAAATTAGTGTCTTATCTTCTAACTGCCAGTGTGTATCATATGATAGGTCTAATAAGGCTGTAATGAACTGAACTTTGGTAACTAAGGAACTTTAGGTTGGTAAGTTCCTCCACCTGCAACATGAACGCTGTCATGTGAGTTGGCTTTGCCTGTATCATGCCCTGATTCTGCTATAGAATACACGGTTTTCGTAAACTAGACTTCGTGTGTGACTTTTACTACTCTGATATGTGTCAGACTGATTAGAGAGGCTGTTCTAGGGTCAGGTCGTGTCTGTTTATATGTTTTGGACATTTGCAAACTCCCAAATGATGTGTTCATATTCACCTGGCCAATGCAAAATTGGCCAGGGTTCTAGAGAAAGTCATCATGGGATATTCGACTCATTCAAACGAGTCTTGGGACGTTCAGCTCCCTTTGTTCATGTGTTTTTTTCAGGAAGACTGTAGCAGTTTGATGGTGACTGCTCTTCTTGTGAGCATTTGAGTTGTGGTTCATGGTTTACCATTTGAACAAGCTTAGCTTTTGGGTTCCTGAGGTATTGACCTAGATCTCAACCATCCTATGCAGGTTAATAAGACATCATACACTCTTAAAGTGTGTTTTCAATAAAGCTTTGAAATGACGAGCTCTTTTTGAAGTCGCAGTGATTTGACTGAATACACTTTTTTTTTTTTTTTTTTTTAAGGATTCTGGCCCGAAAGATAATCATGATGTTTTTAATGGGGCTCATGGTCTTTCTTTGAAAGCACATAAAGCCACACAGCTGGTCATGAGTCCAGCACCACGAGTCATTCATGAGGTCATTCGCATTGATCTGCTGTGAGACCAGAATGAAAGGACTGAATTCCATGATCAGGTTGTACCCTGGGGTCAACTGCTTTCTTTGTAATAGAAAGTAGTTCACTTGTTGCCGCTCAGCCACTGATGGGTTGTCATTAAGTAAGGGTGAGCGATATACCAGTAGACTCGATTATACGGTTGAAAATTGTTAACCGGTAGAGTCGTTTCTATCACGGTTACGCTCACACTCGTTTTTTTAAGTAAGGGATTTTAAAAAGAAGTTGAAATTGTACAAATTGAAAAGTTCAACCAACTTAATTTTTTGATTTTTAACTGCGTTGATTCAACATGGTGCAACATCAGTCTTTTTGCTCAATGTTCGGAGATCAACATTGTTTCTATGCCGTGACAGACCTTGATTATGTGATAATATCCCACTGTTATCTGCGAAGACTGCAAGTATGCTGCATGCCTCAACATCGGGCAACCAGAGGTGAACTGCCATGTTTGGTGAGATTTTGTATGTTTCCTCTCTTGCAAGCAGTAGTCTTGTTGCATTTGTGGCAGAGCTTTGTGAAAATCGACTCAAGTGACGTGTAATCACACTTTTGTCTTGTAGCTCTCTTTGCCTTTGTCACTTAAGCAGGGGCTTTTGTGTGTGTGATAGATACAGAATGTGCCAGAGAGATCTTCTGGATTGCAATTAGCGAAAATGCGTCATTGACAAATGTCTTAATGATGTCGCAAAGTAGTTTTTTTACATGGAATGTCCACTGAAATGAAACGGTTCTAACGCCTTAACATTCTTTTATATTGTTTATCTGGTTGAGTAATTGTTCAATGGCAGCACCAGAGAGACGTTAGGGTGCAGAAATACAGGTTCAGTGATGTCTCTGAGAACTGTGATGACACTGAGTTTAGGTAGTCAGGTGTGGGGATCGTGTGATACTCGTCCTGTGGGTACCTCGCCCAAGTGGCGTCCTCCTTTATGTGATCCGTTTCCTGATTCCTCAGCTCCAGCGCCTCATGTGGAATGTGACGTTTCACCCATAGGATTTGTTTAGTAAAATCTTTTTTTTATATCTAATCCTTTTCTCTTTGTGTAAAGCAGGAAGGTTGTGCATGTCACATGCTCATGGGGTTGCCACAAAGAGGAATTACTCATAGTTTCCTATAAGTAGGAGTATGAACGGTAGACAAAATGACAGTTCGATATGTATCTGGTTCTGAAGTCACAGTTTGGTATAGCTGGGGGAGAAAACTAAACATTTATTTTATTAAACAATAGTTTAGTCGATTCTCTAAACTATTAGAGACAACACTTGAGTCGATTCTCACAAAGCTCTGCCACAAATGCAACAAGACTACTGCTTGCAAGAGAGGAAACATTAAACAATATTAAACAATAGTTTAATAAAATTAGTGTTTTTTGTTTGTTTGTTTTTTTTTTCAGTTCGGTTTGAACATTGTTACATCCAGTGTTGGGAAAGTTCACTTTCTACATGAATTTGTTAATAGTTTTTTTTTCCGTATGTTAGGCCGTGTGTCCACCAAAGCATTTTTAGCCAGCTGAAAACGCCAGACGCTCTGCTGAAGACGCTGTGCTTGAGAGCGTTTTTGGCAGCGCAGCGTTCTTTAAATTGAGATGTTCCGTTGCTATGATACAGAATATCCACAGCAGTTTGAATGTTGTGACAGTTGGTCGGTGTGGTATTAGTCCCGCCCCTCCTCCACTGTGACTTGGACGGCTGGGTAAAAAGTGACTGACGAGCGCTACTTTTTATCCAAAGTTGAACATTTTCACTTCCCAGCGACAAGTAAAAAACGCTGGCGCTCGGCACTTCAGCGTGAAAAAAAACGCTCAGCGCCTCGGTACGCTCATGGCGTTTAAAACGCGGCGCTCCCATTGAAAACAATTGAAAAGCATGCGCGGCCAGGTGCGTGAAAAACGCTTTGGTGGGACACACGGCCTTAGCTTCTTTTTTTTTCTTTATTGCCACAGTCCATATACAACCACAGACAACAATTATTTTATCGACGGGGCAAAGTTTGCACAGAAATTTACGATTTTTCCCATCCTCACCGACCCTCGTCATAAAACCCATTTAAATGATCATACGACTCCTCCTCGCTCGCTGCTTTGTCAACAGCGGCGCGCGGTGCGACATCGGTAGCTGGTGTTGCCACATTGGGTGTTTTCGCTACATATTAAGGCCTGTTTACGTGTGTTTTAGCCGGGTTTTTGCCTGGAAGGCTCTATAGAAATCTGGCACCCTATCTAACAGACACCAGAATGAACGAGTTCACAATTACGTTCATCAGGCAGTAATACAGTATGCTCAGTTCACGTTCGCCCAAATATGAACGCGTTCATGAACTATCGTTCATTGAACGCGCTCAGGCACAACACTAGTTACTACCCGAAAATTTTACCAGATTTTTACTGATCTACTCAGACCAGCCCACAGCCTCGTATCTATGAGTCTCTTTTGAAGTAAAGATGTAGTGAAATTTAATGTGAAATTTTGCTGCCAAATAAGGTCCTTTGTCTAATGTCAATAGTGTA
Organism: Hybognathus amarus; assembly: GCA_030378365.1. Lineage (NCBI taxonomy): Eukaryota > Metazoa > Chordata > Actinopteri > Cypriniformes > Leuciscidae > Hybognathus > Hybognathus amarus. Next base: position 144,608 of record JAQIUQ010003300.1, read on the forward strand.
GTGATGTATGAAGCACAGCTCACACAGAAGACACAAGCTGCCTTCACCTTTCGATTTGTCAAATCAGTTGTGAAAATCAGCATTGGGAAATCTTTCTCCTTAAGACAAACTCGATAAAGGAAATAATGCTTTATTTTTATTAAGGCGAGTTTCAGCCTTTGGGGCATGCATGTATGAGTAATCAAGAGAATGAATTCCTTAATTTCGTCAGTGTTATTTTAAGAACGTGGTCTTTTACTGGAGGTTTGCCCCACTGGGCCTGCCCGTTGGACTGTTGCGTTCCCATTTCCACTAATGGTCTGAGGCGACGAGGTCGTGTTCCCCCCATATTTAATAGAGTGTGATAGAGGCCAACACCTCCAGCAGGAGCGTCTCTCACACGAGCAATGAGGAAGAGCTGATCCCAGAGCTTTTAGATGTCCCTCGTGTGCTGAGCTAAGTAAACGCATTACACATGCATGAATAAGATGCATTTCCTTCACTAATGTATGTCACATGATTTTGTAGGTCATCAAGAAAGTGCTCGTAATGTTGTAGCCTTTTATATTGATGGTAAACCGATTTAAAGCAGGGAATGCTTTTCATTTCTCACAATGCTTGCTACTTTACCATTAAGCAACTGGCATTTAGCGATAGACTACACATAAACCAATTAAGAAGAAAATTGAATAGCTGTAACAAATATCGGTTAAATTGATTATCGGTTAAAATTTGGTTAAATTTTTATCGGTTAAATCAGTCTGATATTTTCAAAAATGCTGATTGAAAAGCCTGGCCTATATATATATATATATGTATGTATATATATTTTTTCCTATCACTCCGTCTTTCTTTTAGATGAAGCTTGACATGTTGTTAGACGTTCACAAGAAAGTGCCAACAGTGATGTTTTGGCAGTCAATAGTAGGGATGCATGATATATCGGCCAGCATATCGGTATTGGCCAGTATATGTTCGGTCTGGGTAAGAAAATGTGGCCGATATATTAAAGCCGATAAATAATGTATTATTCCCTTCAGCTGAGACACTTGTTGAGCACCGTTTATGTTTTTGAATTTCTTGAAATATGATTGAAATCTCTTCAAAAAATTAAAATACGGTTCGGTACAACATGTGCAGCACAAATCTGTCATATCGGCTATACAACACTATAATGAGAACATCATTATAATCGTGCGCTTGGGACATAATTGTGAGACTTTTGTTTTTGTATTCAGGCTCAAAATTAATAAAAAATTTGGATTTAAATTTATCGGCCGATATATCGGTTATCGGCTTTCAAATATAACGAATTATCGGTTATCGGTATCGGCCAAAATTTTCATATAGGTGCATCCCTAGTCAATAGACAAACTTAGCTCTCAGAAGCAAACATGCTTGGACAGATAAATCTTTCCTCCAGCTTTTAATGGCCTTGTCGGTCTTGGAAGCTTCTCCACTGGTTCTGTGGAGCGGCTGGTGAGTGTGTCCGGAAAGACTTCACACCATTCAGATAAGAACATATAGGAAGTGCACAAAGGAGTTGGTGCCGGGATGGCTATTATTCAAAATTTGGCAAACATTGAAACGCCTCTTGGTTAACTCAACATTACCTGTGAACTGTTTATCAAAGCAAGACCAGATACATGAACAGTTCTCAGGAAAGCTTTGTGTGATTTGCATCCTGAAACTGGTCCAGGGATGTGTTTGTGAAGTCATATCTGTGTTCAAAAGAATTATAATGGAAGATGGCCACTTGACCCCATAGACTGCTTTTTTTCTCTCATCAAAGTATGACAATTGTGTGAAACAAACAAATATCCGTAACTTGGGAAACTAAACGAGTTGGATCAGCTTTGGGACATAGATAAACTTTCAGCTGCCTGTCAAACTGCAAACACACAATAGATCAGTTTGAAATAATACACCTTCCTAATACATTAATATGTGCATGTGCTGCAGCCGAGTAACCAGAATCAATATGTACAACATATCTCCATTGATATTTCATTATTGCATCACAGCCAACTGTGATTCTCTCTGTAAATGATTACAAAGGTTGATTTTGATCATAATTGCATATGAATCCTTAGGAACTAAACCAATACAGTATATCTATATCAAATAAATATCTATAATTGAGATATTATAATAATTTTGCATTTGTTTTTTTATTTATCTGTGTATGTCTTTAGTTCTTTGCACACTTAGGGAGTGTGTGTGTTGCTGTAATTCCACAGTATGTTTAGTCTTCAGGCTTTCTCTTGTTTAACAAAATGTGAATTTGTGAAAAGTTTGACATAAATTTTATTGTTGTTACGAGAAAAGTTAGGGATGCACCGATATTACAATTTTGGCCGATACCGATAATACTTTATCTTTGAAAGCCGATAACCGATATATTGGCCGATAAATCTAAATCCTTGTCTTTTAGACAATTTTTGAGAGCCTGATTATAAAAAACTCTCCTCATTAAAAGTCAAACAAATACAAACACAATTATGATGTTCTTATTTTAATGTTGTATAGCCGATATGACAGACTTGCGCTGCACATTTTGCACTTTAACTGGATTTTCCTTTAACTGGAAAAGCATCATGATGAACAGTGCACATCTAAAGTGCCTCAGCTGAAGGAAATACTGTAATACATTATTTATCGGCTTTTAGATATGGGCTAAATGTTCTTGTTGGGACGATAACATTAAAAATGATCATTTATCAGGCCGATGCGTCCCTAAGAAAAGTGATACAATAGTGTTTTGAAATATTGATTGAGAGTGCAATATTCAATATGTATATTTTGAATATTGACACAATAACCAAATTATCATTATACTATAACGGTTTTATTAAAATATTTTCAGAAATATATTTTATTCTTATTATTTATTACATTTATTTTCTTGTAATTATTGATATGACCACAAACAAATACATTTATTTGTGACTGTAGTTACTGTCAAGTTCAGTTTTAGAAAGATTTTCTCCAAAAGTATTCAAACAATACGTGACATAAGTGGATTTACGCGTAATTGGTACTACGGTCTTTGCATCCTTTTCTTTTAAAAATGCAACAAATGTTATCATATGTTAATGCACCCAATAATAAGAAAATCAATAAATGATTTAGCTGAAAAGTGTGAATATCTGTTAAAATAAAATCAGTTCAATCAGATTATCGGTTTCTCTACCCTTAATGTCACCATACTTGGAAAAAAATAATAAATAAAGAATAAAAACCCAGAATAAATGTTAAGAAGTATTTGCTACTTCTAAAGTTAGCCAACTTCCCTGGGATGCCAGCAATCATCCGCATGAAATTCACTATCCGACTCAAAAGGACAGAGCATAACATCCTTGAACGGTTGAACACCTGATGGATTTATGAAATGCACACAATGTTATTACTAAAAGCTGACCTGTATTTCTCTCTCTCATTTCAGCCGTCTTCATCTCAACAAGAAGACCCCAGACAAGGTGCCGTACAGCAAACTGGCTGGTGTCTCGCTGCTGAAGCCCCTCAAGGGGGTGGACCCCAATCTAATAAACAATCTTGAGACCTTTTTTGAGCTGGACTATCCCAAGGTACCATCCTCTAAGCTCTTTAACCCTGATGTTGTTTGCGCTGCTGTTTCCAGTTTCTGACAGTCAAAGTTCAAGTTATCATTATATGCGTTTGCTATTATGTGTTTGGAAACCGAAAAACAATGAAAGAATGGATGTTCTTACGTTCTTACATCCTCATACTTAAATTTGCTTTTGATCGTGTTAAAAGACATCGGGTGTCATTTTCTCATTTATTCTTGAACATATCCTGTGAAAACCACTGACGTGCTTTTAAGAATGTTGCAAAGACTTCCTGCCTCTAATTAATGAAACCCAATCTGAGCAGTTCAAGCATGTTACAAGCTCATTTCTTAGTCCCGACTCTCTGTTCCAATGAATTAATTCAGGGCTGTGATTTGTTTGGCTTTCATAAAATGTTTTGGTAAAAATGTATGTAGTTAATTACAGTTGTTTATTCCCATGAATGGCATAATGTACAGTCAGTTGGACATTATTGCAAAACAAAATTTCTTTAAATTCTCATTATGTCTATATGCACTACAATGTTGTTATCCTGCTATAATACTTTCTTTTTCTTGTGGCCACAGTCAGAAAGTGTATGTTTTTGAACAAAAAGCTTGAATTGTACCAAGCCACCTACATAGAAAGGATATAATACTTAGTCGAAACACAACTCTACTAAATTCCCACTAGTACCACTGCTTTGCATTTATGTAGATAGTTTATGTTCTCAGTTTACATGAAATTCATGCCTTACATTCTTAAAGCACTTTTGAATAGATGTTTACATTTTCCTGGCAAATTTATGTGTCTCGAAACCCATCCCAAAAATCACTTCTGGCTCTGAGCGTTTTCAGAGGTAAAACTAAACCTTCATGAATCTCACAAAAACACGTCCAGGTCACACAAATAACACATTATATTTTGCATAAAGAAACTAAAGCTTACTTTTAACATTATTGCCGTAAAAAATATTGTTAAAATATATTTAAAAATGGAATTGATTCCAGTGATCAAAACTGTTTTTCTGTATTTTATTATGATCCTTAAAGGGATACTCTACTTTTTTTGGAAATAGGCTCATTTTACAACTTCCCCAGAGTCAAACAGTTGACTTTTACTGTTTTCGAACGCATTCAGCTGATTTTCTGATATTTAAAAAAATATCAGTAACCAGACGGTTTCTGGTCTCATTGACTTCCATAGTAGGAAAAAAGTATACTATGGAAGTCAATGAGACCAGAAACTGTCTGGTTACTGATATTCTTCTAAATATCAGAAAATCGAACTGAATGGATTTGAAAACGGTAAAACTCAACTGTTTAACTCTGGGGGAGTTGTAAAATTAGCCTATTTCCAAAAAAAGTGGAGTATGCCTTTAACTATCCTTAGAAATAATTATAATATGGTGATTTGATGCTCAACAAACATTTCTAAATATCGGCAGTTTTGCTGCTTAATATTTGTATGTAAACCGTGATGTGTAACATTTTAAAATTGTACCGCAATTCTAAATTAGTGTATATTTTTTACAGCAAATATACCATTACTTTTTATGGTCCGGATGTATTTCATGAGGTTCCCCCATCTAGGAAGTTGACTCCGGTTTGGCTGTGTGCTTCAGTAATGAAGTGGTTACTGTAGACCTGAAGGAACCGGGCAGGGTGCGTCCCCTGATAATGCATATCTTTGTTGCTGGGCACCGCACACCATCTAATGACAGTGTTTCTATTTTGCCATCTGACTTGAGCACCACGCTTAGTATAAATCACTGATGCTTTTCTAATGAGGAGCTTTTCCAGGTGGGGCGGCTCTGAGAAACAACCGATTTCCATTGGACGATAAGTGCTCTGTTGTAAGTCATCTGTCACTGCTTCTAAATTAAAAATGAAATAGATCTGGTGTATAATGGACCAACCCTGACCAGAAACTCCAGTCCCATCAATCAAGTACTAAAATCTTGTACTACTAAGAAAACATGCGCATAAACTACAATGGAAACACATTTATCGAACAAATCCATTGAAGCACAACAACAACAACAAAAAAACGTGATTTTTGGGTAACCTGCGATAACCCAGCGAACCAATCGCATCACAGCATCTCAAATCTTGGTTTGGTCGCTCTGAAATGCCTGAGCCGAAGTCTGTCAGCAGAAATGATTTGGTTTAATTTCCCTCCCAGAAGCGTCTCGCATGATTGTGTTCCCAAACACCAGCATTCCAAATAAGAACATGACCGCATTTGAGTTTCATCTGCGCTCTGAGACTCATTTATGACGGAGAGATAATGGAGCCCCAGTGGTTTCCCTGATTGCAGCAGCTTCCATTATTATTAGATGTTTTGCTCCAATTTCCCATTAAGCTTTGTACTCTTGAACACACGGGATGGAAATGATGCTTAATTTGTAAGTGTTAAATTGGCATTTTTGAATGGAAACTTAGCGATTGAGTCATGTGTGAGTGAAGATCGACTGTTTCTTTAGTGCGTTTCACTGAATAAAGTGAAATGGCGACTCTAGCAGTGATGGTGGAGGATAAACCTGCGCTCCACTCAAGGGATTTGGGGCGACGAGTATGAACGGAGATGAAGGGGTGTATTATTTCTGCAGTGGTGCGCTCAGACTCTGCAGATGGGCTTTTCTGCTCTACTTCCCATCACACAGCTGTTGGAGCAGCACAGATGGAGGCGACTCCTGCTGCTGCTTGTTGGGTTGAAGTGCTTCCCCTGTTTTGAAGCATTCCTTTTTTTTTCTTTTTCAAGTGAACAAGATGAGGTGAAACCCTTGTTCTCTTACTGTGAAGTTACAAAGGATATCTAGTAGACATCTAAATGATGAGAACATCTAGAAAATCTCCCTAATTTTCACTTAAGCATTCCAAAATAAGCTATTTCTTTGTCCACACTGCACTACTGATGCCACACAATCTTAACCAAGTAGAAGATATTGGATGTTTTTGATGCAACAGTCACTGTTCGTTTCAGTCCATTGATCTGATTGGACAAGATATGTTTTGAAGTTCTCGCTTATCTGTGTTCATTGTGTTCCTGACAAGTCTGTATTTCTCTGGAAGTTTTTTTCCCTTGTTGTTATAGCTTGTTTTCATATGACGTCACGCCACTGCCTTGCCATGGCGTGAAATACAAATGGAGGCCAGGAAGTGATATGCTGGATTTAGAAAGCACTATAACAAACTCAAAATGCCTGTGTTTTGAGTCATTTATGGTTACTCAAATCGATCAAACCACGAGGAGTTTTTATCGTGTACCAAAAGTTGTTCATAAGGGGGGAAATGCAAGAAATTGATCGAAAACTCTGGAAAAACGGCTCGCAAACCTACATCTGCGGTTGTGAGGACCTGAATGGGAAAATGCCCTTGTGTGCAACGTTAGTCATCACTTCGTCAAAGTTGCGTTAATACAACTTAAGTGACTGTTTGTGTAACGTGTAATGTTTCCGAACTTTGTAAAGTCAAAGTATGTCTGTAAGACGAGGTAGTTGCTGATATCTACAGCCTCGATGGCCGGAAAATATTTCAATTCAGTTGAAATATCGCTCCTCTTTATAACATGTTTTTTTATCATATATATAAATATAAATATATATTTATATGTCATACTGTACATTATAATTGTGTGATTCCTAAATTAATTTATAGAATTTTAAATAGTTGATTTTTAGTTTTTAGTGTTTATTTAGTTTAAAGTTTTTTATGCAAACTATGATCTATTTCTAGAATGTGTTGCAGCATGGAAAATGTCATTATTGGTATTACAGTTTTAATAATTCTAAAGCTTTACTGGCCTTTTGAAGTAGGTTTTAGGATAATATTGGATAATATTACAATACTTGTAAAGCGAAGTATCTCTTCAAGACCACACAAGCCAATTCAGCGTCAACATTACTAGATGAGTCCATATAAAGTAGGAAGTTTTCTTCAGTTCTTTTAGACCAGGCCTAATCGAGTTAGAAAAAATGCAAATGCATCTTTAGTTTCTCTTCTGAGACATTGAATGGGTTCCCCCTTTAGCAGATTTTCAGCCAGTTCTAGCTTTTGTTTTTTTTAAAAAAGCTTCATGTCCAATTAAATTGTTCCAAGAGACTCAATTTCAAGTGCATTGGGAAGAAAAAAAATGAATTGCCTTAAACCGATATGCCAGTAAGTCTCTTTCTTCCCAATATTTTCGTTCTTGACTTAATTCCTGGCTGTGTATTCAGGCATTTCACAGAACGACAGTTTACATTTTTCTTTTTTCCCTTTCTGTGGATCATGGATGATCATATTTTGTGTTTACGAGCCTTGCAAGATTTGTGACTCTACATTGAGCTTCAAAGCTATTACAATATAATATTTAGGAGGACTGTTTTTAGCATTTCAATTTTCAAGGGACATGTTGTGAGCTGTGGTTCAGATTTTATCTGTCAGAACACTGAACATGTCAGATATGCGCCATCATTTCTTGAGAATTTGTTTTTCAGACTTTTTCAGCATGCACTCGTTCTTATCTTTTACTGTGTGTCAAGCAACCCAGACTGATCTTATGAAATGGCTTATGTATGACAAGCCAATTCGTATTTCCATTTTTGGCGTGCAATCAACACGCATAATCGACTTTTCAGCGTGTTTATGAACGCCGTTGACTTTACAATACTGTATATATAAATAAATGACCTACCCCAACCCCGTCCCTAAACCTACCCGTCACTGGGGTTAATACCTTTTATGAGTCTTCCCCTACCATTTCTAGGAAAATCACTCCCCAGATGTAGATGTACATTTTGCTTCGTTTCGCTCAGACATTTAACGGCGTATACAAACACGCGGAATCAGTCTGGACATTTAACGGCGTAAGACATACACGCGGATAGCTCAAAATGCATATAGATAATGTATATTTACGCAAAAGTCATGATGTGAGCAACCACCATCATTCGGTCTTATCTAAACATGGGCATACAGAGATATTTTCCTTATTCTTTTGTTTCCACTAAGATAACCTAATTTAAAAATCCCATCATGTACCAGGCAATGTCTAGAAATAATAGATAATGTTGTTAATAACTTGTGTGAAATGTATAAAATAAACTATAACAAGTTGAAGAAATGCAGCTTCAAAGTAGTTCATGCCTTATTTTGGCGATCATTTATTGGATTTGACTACTATTTGCATTTTCAACGCATGGCAAGCAACGTGTAAATATATGGTCTATAAACTTCGATGCACTTCTGTAATGGTTCTTTGAAACTTATGCATGTAAGTCACTATGGATATTTTTGGATTTCTTTAAGTTGCACTATATCCTTTAACATACCTTCTGATGTTCATCATTTATGTTTATTTTGTGCCTTAAGTAAGATGTAAAGCGGAAGAGATGATCCTTTCACGTGCACTTCTCTTGATCTGGTAGCAACAGCGATTTGTTACCAAAGAGCGGCAAAGCTGTAGTTTTCAAATATGACTATTACTCTCAACTTTTTTACCATATTTAAATCCAGCTGAGTTTAGCCAATTTTTCACCAGTTACTGTAGGAGTCCACAAATTTAGTCTGTGAAAGTTTGAGAAAAATCAGTCGAGGATTATTAGTAAATGTGCCGATCAGCCCAGGCTCCCAGGAATGTAGCAAATGACGCACACAACACACTGGAATGAGATCTGGATGTCATGAGGGCCAGATGTTCAGCTGTTAAGAGCTGTTCAGATGTATCAAATTTAAAACCTATGAGCATTTACTTAATGGATTCACACCTTCAACTAAGTAACACACAATGATAAATGTGCAACTTCCTTCAAACAGTCATTTTATCACATTTATCTGCTAATTTGTCTATAGAGTGCGAGTTGAGGTTAACCTCTGATCAAATTGTTTCTGAAAACGTTGTAACGCAATATGTTCATGTGGGCTAATGTGCTGATGAATACCAGATATACTGTTGCATACGTGCTTGTTCTTAAGCAAACAAACATAATCCATCCCCTATGCTAATTTTCATAGAGAACTGCTCAGAATCAGTCATGCTTTAAAGATATTTCTGAATTCAGGAACATGCTTCTCTTACAATGACTCGGTGAAAGTGAGAACACAATGTTTGCTGTAGGTTTTGTCATCAGCCGGCTTGAGCGGCGCTTTCATTTTGCATGACAGAAGCCAGGGTTACAATGTGTCATGTTGGTTTGCCTGGCTCTATGTTTGTTTGCTCTGTGTTCTGCTGAAGGACACACCTATGGTTGCGGACAACCCTTCCAATCCACTCCCTGTTTTGATTCGGCTTCATTCAAGAGCAGGAAATAACACTGTTCTTTCGGCAATCAAGTTTCCTGGAATAGACAACTAGACTTCTGAATGAATAATGCCTGGAGGGACATCAGCTCTGGGCTTTAAAAGGGAGAAGGGGTGATTATAACAGACAGCGGAGGTCAGGAAAATGGCCGAAGGTGACCTGTGCCTTTTCTAGTGTAATTACTCCATTACATTTAGAAACCTTAGGCATCCTTTTCTTTAATTACCACTTGTGTTCGACTGAGATTGTAAGACTTTTATTGCCAATTAAAATAGCACAAAAAAACGGTTTAACCTTTGCCAAATATCTTACTATTTTAAAGCTACACTGTGTAACTCTTAGTTTATTCTTAGCTAAAAACACTTAGTTCTTTTAAAAATATTAGGGATGCACCGATATGTAAATTTTGGCCTAGATTACAAATAATTCTTATATTTAAAGTCTACAACGATATATCAACCGATAAACTTAAATCCAAATTTTTATCTAATTTTGAGAGTCTGATTGCAAAAATAAAAGTCTCACAATTAAATCCATGTCCCAAGCGCACAATTATAGTGATGTTCTCATTATAGTGTTGTATAACCAATATGACAGATTTGCGCTGCACATGTTGTACCTAACTGTATTTTAATTTTTTTTAAGAGATTTCAATCATATTTCAATAAATTCAAAAACATAAACAGTGCTCAACAAGTGTCTCAGCTGAAGGGAATAATACATTATTTATCGGCTTTAATATATAGGCCACATTTTCTTACCCGGCCGATAACGATTTCATTAAAAATGAACATATATCGGCCGATACCGAATATGCTGGCCGATATATCGTGCATCCCTAAAAAATATATGTGCTCATTAATGTATATTTACTTCGTTCAAGTAATAAAGTATTCTTGTGAGTGTACAATATGCCATTGAAAATACACACGGGTAAGGGGTTCTAATGTCAGTCGCCATGTTGCCCCTCCATCTTGAAAGTACATTAGCCAAAGAGGGACATACCCGTTAATTCAAGCTTCGTCTTTCGCGTTTACGTTTGAGTTAACACTCATGGATGAGGTTGAACTGGAAGCCATGTTAATCTTGGACGACATTGGCCACCGTAGGAGTTAAAACGAAATCGGAATTGAGTAACAGAAACTAATATTCACTGGATGATCATATACCTTATCAACGCTAGATGGGGTAAAAATCACACAGTGTAGCTTTAAAAGTTCTGTATTTTAAATATAAATATTAATATAATTAAGGTAAAAAACTGAAATATCTCTTTAGAAGTAGTGAACACATGTCAACAAATGATTTTGTAACAACATTTAAATAAAAATGTCTTTGAAATGAATTACCCTTTCCTTCATGGTTAATTATACCACATGCCATTTTAATTTAAACCTTGGATGCATACAGTATACGTGTAACTGTTTATTCTTAATTTAATGGTTCCAAAGTTTTTAATTTTAATTTAATGGTTTCTAAATATGTTTTTAATAAAATAGTTTTAATGAAACACATGACCAGGATTAAAACCAGTGCAAATGCATCTTTAGTTTCACTTGTGACACAAATGTGATGAGATCTAAGAGGATGACACAAGTATTGCGTGCTTGGATTTCCCCTTGTTTTCCATGGCCTATCTCTCTGATGTTACTATTCTTCTTGGTGTCATCCGTTATTTAGTTTCGCAAGCTGTTGTTTAGTCTGACAAGCTCCCTCATTCAGCCAGAACAGACTGGGTCCGCTGATCTCGCCACAGTTCATCAGATTTCCTTGCACTGCATCTAAGTTGGAGGCGCTGCTCCCAGACGGGTCTATAAATGATTGAGTAAAAGCCTCCCACTCTTTCAGCTTAGCGCTCGAGAGGTTACTGTGGTATATCCACATCTCTGGACGCACAGAAAAGTCCCTTTGTCTTTCCGCTTTGTGTCCGGCGCCGTAGCCATGGCAACAGGGTCGCCGTGGAGGGTTGCGAGGGGGACTGGTGTCTTTTGTCAGAGCGCAGGCCTGCTCTTTCTCACTTCGGCCCTGGTGCGACTCCAAGCATCAAACAGCCTCTCCTGAAAGCCTGTGTTACTTGGCCTGCCATGCTCTCTTTACTGGTGCATTCAATAGAGTGCTGGAAGTTCAGTGTTGTCCGCTCAATAGAAGTAGAAGATCGAGTGGCTGTTTCAGGACAAGACTCGGGGATTCTTTGAAATGTATGAGCGTTTGAGCGCACGATTCGGCATAAATTGAGAATCACGATTTTTTTCCTCATCCTTCTCCAATAATTCTGAGTTGACAAGTAAACGAAATAGCATGTCACTGGAGGTTCTGACAAAATGCTAGTTGCTGCAGTGTATTTGTTTAATGGACCTGAATTAATTATTTGCAAAAAATCAAATGAATAATTAAATGACAGACGATTCACTTGTTTCATTACTGGATGAATCAGCATTTTTTTAACAAATCTCATGATTAAATGTTTCAATGACAAATACATTTTTATGTCGCTTGTCATATGATATAAGTGTAAATATGTAATAACGATTAATCTAAAATATCCAAAATAAAACTTTTATTATGTTTACATAATATATGTGGGTGCACTATGTATAATTATTTTATATATATATAAATACACACACATTCTTGTATATATTTAAGAAATATTTTGATGTATTTACTATTTACTGTATATAGATTTATATATAATTTATCTTATATATAAATATTTTTTATATAAATAATATTTTTTTCATAAATCGCGATTAATCGTTTGACAGCCCTAGTTTCAAGGTAATTTTCCGCCCCACAAGTTTTATAAAAGTTGCTCCATATGACGTTTTTATGACAACCTGAACTAACTTTGTCATATCTATGTTTATATTTATATACTGTATATATAATTTTTTTTCAAGAAAATAAAACGTTTTAATGAGTCATTTTTGTTTTCTATAAAATCAGCACATTTTTGATTTTATGCCCCCAAAAATATCAGAATGGATTAATTTAGAAATTAAAAGCATATTCCTCATACAAAAGGTGCAATTAAGTAATTGCTTTTGAAATTGGAAGCATCTGTAACATCTGGGAAACGTCACAATATTAAAATGATTTTATTTTGCTGCGTATTATTTGCATTTACTTATATTCTGTTTTTGACAAAACAAAGTGTACCTCTCATGTAAAAAAATGGTCTGACATTCAAAACAAAAACTGTATTTAGCCAAATAATCATCACCAAAATGGCTTGAAACGTATCATACATTTAGTGGCAGTTAAATACTGTTAAGATGACACTGACGCAAAGAAGTTGATCAGTGAGCTGAACCTATTTAACGAAATCACAACAGGGCTCTGTATCTTCATGCATTATTTTCCTAAAAGGAAAAAGTGCTAATTGAGGTGCTAATTCAATCTAGGTGAAAATAGTCACTCCGATGATCATGAGATGGTCGTTTACTGTTTTTTTTAACTTTTCTATTCATCAAAATATGAAACAGCACAACCGTTTTCAACATTGACAATAATACGTTTTATACTAAGTGCATTTTTAATCTTTTACACAATTATAAACCAATATATTGCTTGTGCTTTAGTGTTGGGAATTTAATAGCGCCTTAAAACCACCAGCGTGTCTGAACTGTGCGTTTCAATTTACCTCAGCCTCTAAGTGTCTTATCATGCTATAATAACATTAATGTGATACAATGTTCTCTTTGACAAATGGACTGAGTTGCTCAAAATTGTCTTTTCTTTTCTCCACAGTATGAGATTCTGCTCTGTGTCCAAGACCATGACGATCCAGCCATCGATGTTTGTAAAAAGCTTCTGGGCAAATATCCGAATGTTGATGCCAGGCTATTTATAGGTGAGTTTTTGATTAATAAACTCTTATTCTGTCAAATGAAGCCAGTAATGGAGACGCATCAGGCAGTTTGATGCTGAGGTACATCACGTCCCTCACGGGTCGGCTTGACTGTCAGTTTTGTTCAGGCGTGCGCAGGGAAAAGGCAGTGTCTCTGAGGAGTGTCTCCAGAGGAGCGAAGGCCACCCGCGTGTACACCACAACTCATCTGTGTATATGCAAATGCAGCTCTTGGAATGGATATTGATTCTTGCTCATTAGGAACAGCTGGTGCCTCTCCGGGTGCTGTCATCCGCCCCGCTGCCTCCAGCCAGTCAGGGGAGCTGGGCTGTCCCGGAGATGGCATCTGCTGCTTTGCACTAACCTGAAGCCATGTTAGAAAACATGTAACGTCTGCCAGGTTGTGTTGGTTTGAACATCTCCAAATTGCACCAAACCAGCCAATCAGATGGCAGAGAAGCATGCGGTGTGAAGTGCATTAGTGCTCTCAGAGGCCTCGCGGCAAACGATCTTCAGGTGTTCGACCCTCAAAAGAACATCTTCATTCGAACTTATTGGGTCTGTTTTATTGATGGACATTAGGTCTGTTGTAGTTTATTACATAATTGCTTGATCATGTTTATTTAAGCTAATTTCTTCTTTTATTATTATTGTCTTATTAATAACTGTAATCATTTTGCAATTTGGTTTCCAGTCGTAGATTTTTAATTGAATATATCGTAATTAAATTCGAACATTATGAACATAACTCACTCCTGAATTCACTATTTAAAAACATTTCGCTGGTTAAAATGTAAATATTAGCTGAAAAAAAAAATAGAATTGTTGTATAAATATACTATAAGTATAAATATAAACACACACATAAATGTATATATATATATATATATATGTATGTGTGTGTTTATACTGTATATGTTTATATATATATATATGAAATTAAAATGAAAACTGAAAATATAAAAATAAAGCTATAAATACTAAAACACCACTGAAATGACTTACAATCTCTGGCAGAATTTATCCAGACCTGGGATTGGGATTGTTACAAAATGGCAGAAGGAATAATCCTGTTTTTTTTTTGTTTTTTTTGGTTTTTTTTTATTACTATAATATTATTTTAAGCTGGACTGTGAAGCTTAAGTTGTCCAAAAATATTTTAAGAATATATTTCTTAATCTAGAATATTATGATTCATGCAATCTACCATGAAAACCTCTCTTAAAAAAGAATAAGAAACTTTAAATGATGTATGTATTTTAAAATTGCCACGTCCAAATTTATTATCATCTATCTCTTTATCTTCTTTTAGGAGGAAAGAAAGTTGGCATCAATCCGAAATAAATAACCTCATGCCAGCTTATGAAGGGGCAAGGTATGAACTCGTCTGGATCTGTGACAGTGGCATTCGAGGTAAGTTTGCCCACCACATGATCTATTATTCCGATTATTAAAAAAACTAAACCTCTTCAAAGTGTTTCAGTTGATAGTACACTAACTGTATTTTGTAAAGTTGTCTATAAGGGTGAATATTGTACAAAAAAAACAATTCTTTACTATTACAAATGTGAAAAATTAGCATGTTTTGAAGAGATACACCCTTGAAACACTGTCAGAGCTAATCATCAACTGATTCCACAGTGAAGCCAGACACTCTCACTGATATGGCTAATCAGATGACGGAGAAGGTGGGACTGGTTCACGGCCTTCCTTATGTGGCAGACAGACAAGGATTTGCCGCCACATTGGAGCAGGTCAGAAGCCTTCACAACTGACCTTCCAAATTTTTTGTCGGAACGGTGTTGACCTTTGTCTTGCCTTGGTTTTATTAGACTGCTTGTGAACCGACATCATTGCGTATTGTACCTGTGTGTGCGTGTGTGTTAGGATGGGCTGTGTTCTGTCATGTCACACTGTAATAAAACTGCTGAGTTGTGGCTGTGTTGCCAGTAGAGACACCAAACTTGAAAATGGGACACCGTATGGTGGAGCAGCTCCTCTGTGCCTCTGGACTTTAAAGCTCTTTTGCCAAATTAATGCAATATTTAAATTCATTATTGCTTTATTTATGAAGTTTTTATTTTATTTATGAAGCTCAAAAGTAAATACTCCTTGCTAAATATCTCGATTATCGCTTAAAAAACAGGCTTGAAGTCAATATTTGAACAGGTTAAATTGGCAGCCCTACAGATTAGAGCCAGACCGATAAAGGATTTTGAAGGCCAAGACCGATACAAATATTTTTGGGTTTTAAAATCCGATATTCTGATATATTGGCCGATATATATATTTTTTTTAGAAACGCACAACAAAACATTAACATATTTCCCTAACATTAGTTATTTGTAATTATTTATGAGTTTTAACTAAAATAATATGATAATGCATTTTAAAAGAAACTTTGTTACAAGTTAAAAGGACAGTCAGTCAACTACACTGTAACAAAGTAACGTAACTATTACTGTAACTATTACTAGCTAATTCCGCTTCACTCTCGGCTTATTTAACAGCAGCAAAACTGGACATGATAGTCACAAATGTTGTCATACTTATTCGAGTTAAGAGAACGGATGGGGATGTTCTGTTAATTGTTATTCAAGCAATGTATGTCTCGTGACCAACTCAACGAGTGTTGCCAACAGGGAGAGTGTAGAGTGCCCTCTGGTGGACAAACTACACAACTCCAACACTCATGACATGGTTCATCCGTTTTTATTTTATTTTCGAAATATTCATTTATCGGCCATTATAACTGCCAATACCGATAGTTTGGAAAATGCCTAATATCGGCCGATAATATCGGTCTGCCGATATATCGGTCTGGCTCTACTACAGATAAATAATTGCCCAACGTGTTTACATACGTAATGCGATTTTTATTTTTTTTTTTTATTTTTTTTTTTTTTTTGTGCATCAAATCTTTAGAGATTAATTATGTGGATTATAAAATGTTAAACTTGTCCCATGTGAAATCCTACAGGTTTATTTTGGAACGTCACATCCTCGTTCATACATCTCAGCCAATGTAACGGGGATCAAGTGCGTCACCGGGATGTCGGTGTCTCATGAGGAAGGACGTCCTGGACCAGGCTGGCGGGCTGATTGCGTTCGCTCAGTACATCGCTGAAGATTACTTCATGGCCAAGGCCATCGCAGACAGGTTAGCCAGACTGTTTAAACATCAGTACAGTGCTAATGACGTACAATATATATAGTTCACGCTGCTCTTTCCCAGACTATGAAAGTGAATGGGGTTGAGGCAGTCAAACATTATTAATGTATGTTAATACATCCATACAAAATATGGGTGTGGAACCACATGAGGGCGAGTAAATGATGACTGAATGTTTAGCTTTGAACGATATATTCCTGTAATGCGTGTTCAGAGCTATATCTCTCATACTGTCTTTATCAGTCTAGCAAAAATGTGCCTTTATTTGCTTGTTCACTGATATGTTGTTTCTCTTGCAGAGGATGGAAGTTTTCCATGGCAACGCAAGTAGCCATGCAGAATTCTGGCTCATACTCCATCGCACAATTCCAGTCTCGCATGATCAGGTACGGCGGCAGTTGTTCAATCAGCTTTTATGTTCGGTAGTGAAACCAATCTGTTTGCCTGATGGGACCACCTCCAGAGTAGTGATGACACTGGGTTATTTTTGTTGTTGTTAGCACTTTTCTGATAGTTGCAGATGGCCCTGCCTATTTATATCGCAGCTTTGTTATGATCAGGGCTTGACATCTTTTCTACTCACCAGTCACTGTGACTAGTGGTTTCCATAGTTACCAACCACTCAGCATTTTCACTGGCCACAATTTTGACATTGATACCATGGGGGGAAAATTGCCATATAGATCTTTTTCTAATATCTGATATTTGGCAGCAGGTTTATTAGGCTGCTGTCACTTTAAGACCTGATGCACAGATCCATTATACTGTTACACTTTTAGCTTTCTTTCTCTACTGTTTACATTCACTTAAAATATAACTAACTGTGTTTGTGAATACTCACTAAGACTGCCATTTTGACATTATTTAGTGTGTATTTAACTGTTTAAGCGCAATAAGTAGCGAAAAAACTAAATTTGGTACTGAGAGGAGGCTTTATGTAGCCTGGCAAGCAAGACCTATCAAGATGTTAGGTCTGGGAACTCTCAATTCACATACCTCAATCTGAGGGCGGAATAAAAGGTTGTCTTATAATATCCCTCTGCAGCCATAGGATAGCGCTAACCAACCAGAGCAACGAACGGCTGTGGATGAGTGAGTCCAATGCGTTTTCCCTCCAGCGGAGAAAGTTGATATATTAAACTTTTGCCGTATCCGGTCGTCAAAACTCCGAAAACATCTTCCTTTTTAAAGAATGACTAAGTGACGTTCTCTTAACTCCAAGTCATCCAGAGTCGTGGCCAAAGCCGGAATCGAAAGACCGCCTGTTCGCCAGCTGCGTCTTGTTTGTTTTTAACTAGCAGGGAAATCACCAATGGAAATCACGGCGCAGAACCGTCACAACTCTGCCGTCATTGTTAAGCCGCCCACCAACTCTATACACGATGTGATTGGCCGGACCAGAGTTTGGTTTTTCCACAACGAAAGTCAACGGAGAGTTGCTAGACCACACTTTGCAGCAAAATAATTTTTGCTGCCGCTAGGGTGCGTCTGAGATTTCTAGGCTAGGCTTTATGTGCTGCACGCCGAAATTCAAGCGAGAACACGGAGCTGGTATCGAGTGTCTAATCTGTTAGAAATGAGTATGGGAAGTATTTCAGTAATGAAAAAGACCGAATTAAAAAAATGTATATAGGGATTTTTCACCCAGGTTATCGTTGTTCTAAATGCCGCTTTTAACCTCAGTTAAAGGAACGTTTCACACTTTTTACCCGGGGTTATGAAAGCATGCGTTTGCAGTGTTAACCCCACATTGCTGTGCCAAACTTGTGCAGTGTGAAACCATGTGGTGTTAGAAACTAGTGCAAAATCACGTCCAAATTTGTCAAGCCCTGGTTAGGATCATACAGTATCTTGAATATTTTGTTGATAGATCCAGTATCATTCGTGATGTTTTGTAATCATTTCTGAGATGCTGAGCTTCATATAAACATTTCATTGTTATCCACTCTTTATAGATGGGCCAAGCTCAGAATCAACATGCTGCCAGGCACCATCATTGAGCCAATCTCAGAGTGCTTTGTGGCGAGCCTTATCATCGGCTGGGCAGCGCACCATGTGTTCCGCTGGGACATCATGGTGTTTTTCCTGTGCCATTGTCTGGCCTGGTTCATTTCTGATTACATCCAGCTCAGAGGAGTACAGGTAAGACACTAAGTTTGACAAAAAACAACGCACAACAAATCTGCATTTCAGCTCTGGCTCTACAGTATTCTGCTATAAAACAACTATTTTTGATGATCCAATCAATTCCAAATGGACAAAATCAAGTCTAAGGCTCAAATCCCATTCAAATTCCCTTGTTTAACCTAGCTTGTCAAGGGGCCGTTCACATATCGTGTCTTGCACACTCAAGTTCGTTGTTTCAAGTGAATGCACGCGCTCATAATGAAGCGACGCATAATTTTTCCCAGGCGCAGCAAGATAAAAACACCTCACTTTTCAGAATGCCGCAAGCGCACCACAGTTCATGTGACAAGAACCAGCCATCAGCTTCACCCTTTCCATAACAACATTGAAAACTCGGTACACATGAAGGATGGGGGTGCACCCAAACACTACGGGTGTTTTTCTCTTCTCCGTAAATAAATCTTGCAACTTGGCAGAGCTACAGCAAGCGTTTTTCAGTGGTGGACATTTATTAGCTACTAAAACTTCTTTGTCGCTGTGGAGAGCGCAGTGCATGGTTGCTTAGCAACGACAGACACCATGGGAAAAATTGGACCAAATTTTACAATTAGTAATAAAAGATAAGCTAATGTGCATTGTAAATGTCAGTAATTTATCTTTTTTGGCTCATTCTTTTTATATATATAAAAAAATATATATTTAAAGGCTGAAATATGTGAGGTTTCTTTTTATAAAACCTTTTCCTCAACTTTATTTGCCCTTGTTAATTGCAATACTGCACTTTATTTACTTTTCATAGGCACGTAAGCTAGAGTTTGCGATGTTTCAAATAAATGGAACACATTTTCTCATTTGTTCAGCATTTGCAAGCTGTAGAGACTCTTTCCAGTCACAGACATATTTTGTATAGTTTTTAGATTTTAGTTCAATGAATTCAATCCAAGTAAATGGAACACTCAAAAGATGTCACCAAAATCACTCTGTTCCCTTTAAATCTTTTAGAAAATGATGTAAGTGTATCGAATTATACCGTATTGTTGGCTGAATATCGTGATATATATCGTATTTAGGGTTGGGTATCGAGAATCGAGTATCGATTGGAACCGGGACTAACTTTTCATTTTTCCCGGAATCGTTCAAAAGTTCAAATTTCGATTCCTAGTTTCGATATTCACAGTCCGCGACCGGAAGAAGAAACCGCTGAACAACACCAACGAAGAAGCGTCTACCGGAAGTGTTGGCATAACCGCGTAAGTAGAACATGAGTAGCTTGTGTCGGCGGTCCAAAGTGTGGCTTCACTTTTCTAAAAATAACGAAATCTCTGCAAAATGCAAAATTTGTGACGAAAGGAGTATTTGTGACAGAAGGAGTATTTCCTTCAAAAAGACAGTTGGCTAGCAAGGTTAGCTAAACTTTTGACCTGCCTCTGCCTCTTAAAAGAATCGAAATCAAGAACCGTTAGGTACCGAAATCGAAAACAAGGAATTGGAATCGGAATCAGAATCATTCAAATTCAAACAATACCCAACCCTAAACGTATTGTGAGCTGAATATCGTGTATTGTATCGTGAGATTAGTGAATCGCTACAGCCCTAATCAAGTCCTGGCCCTTTTTTTCAATCCAATTGCTAACCTCATTCCACTCAGAAATGTCACATTACTGTGGAAACATTGGTTGTTTCTTCATTGGATTTTTATATTGAATTGCCGCATTTGTCAATCCTTTTTGTAATCGTCTTTCTACTCTCTTTCCTAAAGGGCGGCCCTCCATCCTTCTCTAAGCTGGACTATGCAGTGGCCTGGTTCATCAGGGAGTCCATGACCATTCAGATATTCTTGTCCGCTCTTTGGGACCCCACCATCAGCTGGAGGGCGGGACGCTGACCGATTGCGTTGCGGAGGTACAGCAGAGGAAATCTTGGATGTTTAAACGGCACCGTGTGCCAAGGACTATGCACTGGTGTAAACAAGGAAACAAAACTGCGAGAAGATGTGGGCGCAGATGGACAAATGAACTGAAACTTGTTTTGTTTTTTTTTTTGTTCTGGGTTTTATTCCAACTTCTGATAGTTTTTATCCTGTGACTTTAGCAAGCTTGAATAGATTATTTATGTCCTTGGTGCTTTTTTGTTTTTCCTGTGAGGTTCCTTGACAATTGGAGACCTCATTCTAGATGAGCCAAATGTTATGAAGGGGTGAAGAAGAGAAAACGTATCGAGGAAACGATGTCTGCTGGCACTTCAGAAGACATCAGAATCCTGATGAAATCGCATCTAAATTCAACTTTTTTTCTAAGGTCCTTTCAACTTGTTTAGTGGTGGTTGAACAACTCTGTATATTGCGACATATCCGTTTTATCATGTGTACGGATGAACGGTATGGTTTTTAAACGTTATATCGGCACGAAAAGTGGGGTAGAGAATGACTGAAGCCTTTTAAAATGGCACTAGTGCATGAATGGATCACTTGCTTATCACAGTGTTGCTCCCAACATACAGCACTCTTGCCATATTTTATACATTTTTGGATGCTCAAAACGGATCCACTCAGGTCCATTTTATGTTTACTGGACAGAGCAATATCTTCTGTAGAGGTTATACATAGGAAATTGTGGCAGAGGTTCGTATACCGTCGAACTATCCTGAAACAACGCAACGCTTGTACAGTCTTTGCAGCCACCCTGCAGTATTCAAACAAGAGGTATAAAGGCCTAGTTTGAGCCCGAGTTATCTTCACCATGATATCTGCCGATTTAATTGCATATCTTGTGAAATTTCGTGCCATTTGAAGAGCAAACGTAATAATTTGTTGGTTTCTTAAAAGCCGACACCATGGTTTTTCTTCAAGGACTTTATCTTCCCGTGCTTCTTTCTCTGCACTATTTGCTCTCGTACCACAATCAGGGTTTGCTAAAACATTTCCTCCCGTGCCGCTGTTTGTTTGAGAAGCTCTGTCAGTATTTTCCTGCAAATGTTTGACTGGATATAAATGCTCAGATTTACCTCTAAACTGTCCGAACATTTCATCCAACGCCATTTCAGCTAATTAAACCAAATTCTGCTGTCACTAAGAATTTGAGAATTTCAAGTTAATATACACTGTTTGCTTGTTTTTTGAGTTATTGTGCAAAATTATTGGCAAACATCTGCATTTACGCTCTGAGACATTTCAAAACATTGCAGTCGCTCAGTGTGCCTTTTGGCTTTTTTAATTCCCCAAAACGTAAATCCCCTTATCTTCGAAAAAGTCAAACAGTATTCACGAAACAATTGACATTCTTCTCCGCCTTTTTCCTTGTATCTCAAGGAACTGCTTGTGTGTTTCGTACTGTCAGCACTTTGTTGTTAAACCGCTCTTTCTGCATTTCCCTCATTTCTTAACCGTTTTGCCCGCCTTCATGTTCTGCTGTGTTCATGATTTGTGGCGCTGATTGTGACATACCCATGCTAGCACTGGCAGTATTGTTTAATAGGTGATCTACTCATTTACCTGGACAGTTTAACCCTTTCCTGTTATTATAAAACCATAATATGTGATTCAGGAAGGCCATGTGTCTTAATTGTCCATCAGCTGCCATTTAGGAAGTGATTAACACTGTTTTAGCCCAATGCCAAACCTTCCATTGTTTGAGTTTTTGGTATTGGTTAATTATTTCTAATTTGAATGCATTTGAGTTTGTTCTACTGAACACTTGGGCTGACTAACGGAAATATATATAGTTAAACTTGTGTTTTGTGCATGAGGCCACAAAATGAATGCCATTTGTTCGTAACATTGCAGTTAAAGTATTAACAGTAAGCAATAACCTTATACATTATAAACTGTTATACTGTATTCAGGCTGTGAAACAAAAGCAAGCTTCCAAACCCATTTCTTTGTCCAATTGTGGTATAATAAACATTTCAGATTTTGTTGACCGTTTCACATGAATTGTTCCTCATACAAACAATGGGCATCCATTATGAAACACGAACGAAATTGTTAAAAAAGCATTCTTAAATTGTTACATGGAATTCATTTGTGAAATTGCTGCGTTAAATTTAATTTGTAAAACTATTCTTCCGTAAATTGGAATTGGTTTAACAAATTATTCACTTGAAGGTGACAATTTATTTAAGCGGTATTTCCAATCTAAGCAAGAACGGTTTTATTAACTATTCCATGAATTGAATATTTTTGCAAAACACTTCTTGCGTAATTGGTCGCATTAAATTGAAATAGTAGTTAAAACCATTTTTGCATAAATTAAATTCAGTGCCACAATAGAATGATTTTAGGAAAGGTTTTTAAATAGGAATGGTTTTATGATTAACAAAAATGAATTCTGCTCTTGAACAAGGCCCAATGTGTTGTTTGTTCTGCAGCATTGGTAAAATTGAATGTACGTTTGCATAAACATGTTTTTTTACAGTACCACTTGAAATTCCACTGTAGAAACCATAACATTTTGTTTAGGGAAGGGGAAATCCAGCTTTTTCTGCAACTATCCAACTTCTGCTCTTACTTTCAACCATATCTGCTGGCTCTTATTTTATATATGTGAAATATTGTGTCAAAAAAGTAACTTGTAAATTCACCTCATTTATGAAAAGTCTACAATGCACTGTAAATTTCCTGTTTAGACTTTTCCCTGGCTGTGAGAGAATGCTGTGTTTGCGGAAATATGCTGTTTATGGCCTTTTTTGATATGTCAATTCTGAAAGGATTGTATTATCGTTAAGTTCTGTGGGGAACTGGACTTTTTTTTTTCTCCATATGTGTACAGTTGTATGTTTGTTGGATTAACATGTTTTGTAGAAGACTGGTGACCTGTATGGTGCCATGTGGACATAAGAAAATGTTTGTGTGTTCTGCACTTGTCAACCTGAGTACCAGCAGCTGTTTACTCACAACTACAGTCTAAAGAAGTGTGCCAGTCTACATGAACTGTATTGGGTTGGAATTACTGGATCTGAAACAATGTGGCTATGTTTCAAGACTTACTGGGCTGCCTTTTGAAATGGACAATGTGTGATTCATCCTGTGGTATGATTGAAACTACTACATTACACTCATGATCAGTCTTTACTACAGCCCTGGACTCAAGGTTGAACAAAATGACCAAGCAAAACTACTGCTACGTGTCTACCATCCACGGTCATCAATCAGAGAGCAAAAAAAGTCTAGTTGTGATCCACCGCTTTTATTTTACATGCTGTAAATTGACAAAAGAGCAAAGGAAAAAGCTTTTAACTTTTTTTTTTTTTAAAGAGTATGTACAATTTATTTATGAAGTTTGGTTGATAACCATAATATACACTGCTTCTTGAGGCTTAATTTATCATCAAGTTGTACATTTTTGTTTTTCCCTATGAGCTTGTTAATTTTTTTTTCTGGCAGTGTAAAGGTATGGCTGGACAGACTTCAGTTTTTGAATATTTTGTGTTTTTCGTAGATGTCGTGTACCGTACTCTTGATGCTGAATGCGTAATCCACAGCTGGAAACTGTGTCATTACAGATAAATTAAAGCTTTATTAAGCAATATAAAAAGTGCATGTTTCCTCTGTTTTTTTCCTGAATCTCTTCTGTGTTATCCTCATTTTTACCTTAGAGTTGTTCTTCCAGGCAGCAACATAGTGTTGGCCCAGATCCGGCCCACATCTGGGCAGTGGGTAATCCACATGTACCAGATGTGAGCCGGATCTGGGCCGACACCATGTTGCTGTTATCAGCTGGAAATTTTTTAACGTAATTCAAATCATATTGTTTTGGTGTGCCATTATCATTCTAGCTGTGGTGGGATCTCTGCTATTTTTTTTATTTAGAACGATTTTTAGAACTTGTTGAACAGGCTTTTAGCTTCATTAGAAATACAATAGGTCTTTTCAAGCAGATGCAAGTTAGTTCCTTACCCTCTTTCTGACTTCCTGTGTGTTTGAGTTTGTGAGCCACCATTCATGCACCATATCACATGTTTAAAACTGTCAAATGCAATATCACTCACAGGATCTGGGCATGACCCTACTTGGTATATCATTTGACGTTAGAAGAAAACAGTTATTTTATAGACACTGAGATGTGCTTAAAACTCCTGACCTTAAAAATGAGGCATTTAGTGTTTAAATTGTCCTGCAATTAGATAGAAGGAGGGACTCAAGACCAGAATATCAGAGACTTTAGGGTTGATTAAGCAGCCAGCTAGCAATGTGCTAAAACCCACTCAGAACAACTTAGCAATGATAACATTAGGGGTGTAACAAATACACTCATGCCATGATTTGGTTCGATGAACAATACTCTCGCGATACTTTGAACAAAGCCAAAGTAGTTAAAATGGTGTTTTCTTAATTATTACTTGTTGCCAGGGCCTGAAATTAACACCCGACCACCTGCCAAATGCGGGTGAATTTTGCTATTGGCGGGTAACACTGTCAATCTACCTGCCACATTGGCAGGTAGCCAATGAGAATTGAGTGATTCATTAGGATTTTTACATTTCAACGAAGTCCGACATTGCGTTGGACTTTAGCTGAAAGGTGGCGGCACATTACTGGGGTAAAGAGGCCCGGTGAAACAAACAGCCAACAAAAAGATGAGGATGAGAAAAAGAAAAGTAAAGAAGACATTGTAATACAAAGTGAACAATTGGCGGCAATGACAAGGTTCGTGAGCGGCTGATTTATGACAGCGACTGTTGTTTTGTAACATTCATGCGATCAAAAAGAAGATGAGACCCTTTTTCTGACTGACGTTTGGATGTGCGAGTATTAAACTGTTGGTGAGATGGGATGAGATAATGTATCGCTGATGTAGGCTACAGTACAGTGACAGTTGCACAGATGTGTGTGCGTGTGCAACTGTGCATGTTGGGAGTTGGGAACCGGTGAGAAAATGTCCGGTACCCGGTAATTTTACCAGTAATAACAGTAGTAATTTAGTTCATAGTTAACGGTTCCTGAACGCTGTAACTAAAAGCTGTCAGGATCTGTCTACGTGACTAAATCAGCCATCAACACTGCGTGTGATTTGTTTACGAGCTGCGGTAGGTCTATCTTATATTATAGCCTATACTATATATATATATATGTTGTGTGTGTGTGTGTCAGAATCAATGAATAAAAAGATTTTTAAAAATTATTATTACTTGACAGCACTTAAATGTGTATTCTTACAGGTTAAAGAACAATATTGTGAAATTCACGGGGTTTTTTTCACGTTTGTTAGGCAAAAAAAATGGCTGGTAAAAAGTCTCTGTGGCAGGTGAATTTTTAAATCCACCTGCCACAGTGGCCGGTGGCCAAAAAAGTTAACTTCAGGCCCTGCTTGTAGCACATATGACAAACACTTAAAAAGTAGTGTTTACTACTGTGTTTGGTACGTCAAAGGGTGGACTTGGTTCTACTCCCTCACACACAGTAATTGTGACACCATAATAATAGCAACGGCAAAATGGGCTTTCAATAAAACTTGGCTGCCTATATAGTAAAAAAGGCAAAAAAAAATTGATTATAGAAAACCGAAAAAGCTGGAAAACTTCACCCATAATGCACTGGGCATATTGCCATCCAAGACCACTCCCACTAGTCTGCTATGGAGACACTTACTAGAGTCCCATACTTTAGTAGGAAATACTTCTGAGCAAACTTTAAGTCATAATGGTGTTGACTTGTATTGTTCCCGGTGCAAGAATTAAAAAAATAAACGCTCTGCTTTTGTTTTCCAATGAAGGATCCAGCGCATTTAAAGGAGTAGTTGACTTTTAAAAAAACTTTTGCTGATAATTTACTCACCCCCATGTCACCCAAGATGTCCACGTCTTTCTTTCTTCAGTCGAAAAGAAATTAAGGTTTTTGACGAAAACATTCCAGGATTTTCTACATATAATGCACTTCATTGGGAACCAAACGGTTCAAGGTCCAAATGAGAGTTTCAGTGCAGCTTCAAAAGGCTTTAAATGATTCCAGACGATGAATAAGGGTCTTATCTAGCCGAAACGATCGGTCATTTAAAAATAAATAAAAAAGTTTATGCTTTATAAGCACAAATGCTCGCCTTGCTCTGTTCTGTGATGAGCGTTCGTGACTCCTGTCCATCAAAATGAACAAATCTTTTTTCGAGTTCACGACTCGAAGGGTCCTGAGATAAGACCCATGTTCATCGTCTGGTGTCGTTTAAAGCCTTTTGAAGCTGCACATAAACTCTCACTTGGACCTTGAACCGTTTGGTTCCCAAAGAAGTCCATTATATGGAGAAAATCCTGGAATGTTTTCATCAAAAACCTTAATTTTTTTTTGACTGAAGAAAGAAAGACGTGGACATCTTGGATGACATGGGGGGTGAGTAAATTATCAGCAAAAGTTTTTTTTTTTTAAAGTGAACTACTCCTTTAAGGCAGCATCAAAGCATAGTAAATGTGGAGACAACACCACAATGGGAAGAACAGCATTTTAACGGTAGAGTATGTATCAAAATTTCATGACATTTCTGTCAGAAGGCATGATCTGTTCAGCATTATTATTTTTTGTTTTATTTGTAGTAAAATCATGGTTATTTTCGTAAGGGATTTGTGTTATTACAGGGATAGTTCGCCAAAACTGCAACATGTTTTTTGAGAATACACTGAAAGTCAGTGTTTTAAACCCTACTGACTCGCATTGCATGAACAAAACAGTTCATCAAAATGTCTTATTTTGTGTTCAACAGAAGAAACCCATATAGCAAATGACACCTGGCCCAGTTGTGGCCCACATCTCCCACATTCTTCTGGCCCACATACGCATGGAATGATCCTGCGTGAACACATCCCGACTGTGGCTGGCATCCGGGCCTCATCTGGGACAACTATGGCACATATGGCTCAGTTCTGGCAGCGGCAAAGGTCAAATATGGGCCACATACAGCAAGCCACAACGCTCACTAAAAGCGACTTTATGTGTGTGGGCCAGATACGGCCCATGTGATCTTCACTGAACAGAGCCATATGTTCCTGGACAGTTTGCCCAGATATGTATGCCATCTAAGAAAGGTTCAACAGGTTTGGAATGTACAGTGGTGTGTTTTAGTAGATAATTCTTGGAATTTTCAATGACATCATTTCATGTTGATCACATCACTTTTTGATTCCAGTCAGCTGTTCAGACCAATAGTTTTCAATAGTGCGTATCTTTGTAAATAATGCCATTACAGCAGGCATGACAGTGCGCTGCGGATCAGTGCTCTGTGTTTGCTGAGCGGTGTGATTCACTCCAGATAATGTGCACTACTCTCGCTCAGCACTACTAACTCTATCATTACCAACCATCTGGTCTCCCAGTCCTGTATCAGTGTGTTTTACTGACCCATAACACAAATATGCCCGCATACTGAGGCCAGAGCTGTGTTTATGTAGTTCATGTCCTACTGTTGTGTCTCTTTGTGTTATCTGCTGTATTATCTGGTGTGTGTTCTTGCCTGCAGGAGGCCTGTCAGTGCTTATCTCAGCTCTCTGTTGGATAGCAGCCCATTATTAGGGGAACAGGGCATGGAAGGAGATCTGGCGCCACAAGAAGAAAATGCCATCTTACTGAAAACTCAGTATTGAGCTCAATGATATTTCCTGTAGGCATTGCTAACACAATTATAATATGTAAGGCTGCATTGTCCGTAGAGAGAGTTTTCTCTATTCAAATAATGCAAATAGGTGCATTATATATGGCATTGTACCACAGCTGTAAAGATTTAAAAAGAAATGAAGGTTTATAGAGAGTTAATATTATTTTACATTGAAGTGTAATCATTTGCATTTTAGGGGTTTTGAAAAAAAACTCTAAATATGAATAGTAATATGAACACTAGTAAAGCCCCAAGCAAGCACATACAATGCACAAATGAGTCCAATAAAATACTCGGTGGTCTAGAGAGAATGAGTTTATCATTTATTTTTGGTAAAATGATTGGCCTGGAAGTACTACAGAAAATGATGAACTAATAAGCAACCCAGACAGCAACATAGTGTCGGTCCAGATCCGGCCCACACCTGGTACGTGTGAAATCCACTTGTACCAGATTCAATTTAACTGTTTACTTGTTGTTTTGAATCGATTATTGAAACCGCAATTACAAAAAAAGTAAAATTTAGAACAACACGGCTCCAAAATAGAAAACGTATTTATTGCATGTCCTTGCCAAATGTGATGTCTCAAATCATGTTGTTCTTTGTCAGACAAAGAAATCTATAAGATTGTTACACTTTTTCCATGGTGTTGATAGCCATTGTTAATGCCTTAAAATGCATGTCAAAACATTGGCAGGGTGTTTTAGGTGGTAGCAATGCAGTTGCTAAGGCATTGTCAGTGGTTGTTATCCCATTGGCAGGGTGTTGTGGGTGGTTGCCAAGGTGTCGGTGGGCAATTACTTAGTTGTTTTAAAAGGTAGATACAGCATTACTAGGGTGTTGTGGGTGATTAAAATTGTTACTATGCATTTTTTAGGCATTCTGAATGGTTGTTACCACATTATTAGGGTGTTTTAGGTGGTTGCCAGACAAGCTATTAGGGTTGGGTATCGTTTGAATATGAACGATTCTGATTCCGATTTCGATTCCTTGTTTCGATTCCGGTTCCTAACGATTCTCGATTCCGATTCTTTTAAGAGGCAGGGTCAAAAAAGTTTAGCTAACCTTGCTAACCAATGGTCTTTCTAAAGAAATACTCCTTCTGTCACAAATACTCCTTTTGTCACAAATTTTGCATTTTGCTGAGATTTCGTTATTTTTAGAAAAGTGAAGCCACACTTTGGACCGCCGACGTAAGCTACTCATGTTGACTTGCGCAGTTATGCCAACACTTCCGGTAGACGCTTCTTCGTTGGTGTTGTTCAGCGGTTTCTTCTTCTGGTCGGCAGACTGTGAATATCGAAACTAGGAATCGAAATTTTAACTTTTGAACGATTCCGGGAAAAACGAAAGTTAGTCCCGGTTCCAATCGATACTCGATTCTCGATACCCAACCCTGACAAACTATGCCGACAATTTGTTCCGAATGATTGTTATTGCATCGCTGGGCTATGTAGTTGTTAAAGTCGGCATGAAAAGGCATTTTTTCCTTGTTGTGACGTATATCCGAGTGAAGCGGCTGCTGAAATTAGAAAAAAATGTAGGGCGGGGCTTGATTTTGTCCTTTGGGAATTGATTGGATCGTCTGGAGGTTAGGCGTTGCAAACAAAATGGAGGCAGATTTGAATGCCAGTTGGTTTACATTCAGTCTGAGAGGCGGTGCACTGATAGCCGCACCCTCATCGGCTCTGGCCGCACCCTTTCGCCATGGCACGTGACCGAAAGAGAAGAGAGGTCGTTTCGAGGGGGGAGGGAAGGGTAATATCTGATTAAAGATCATAAGGGTACATTAATTAAAAAATATATATATAATAATAATAAAGTGCACAGATAAATCATTTATAATAAACACTATAATATTACATATAAAAAGAAGATTTGTCAAATTTGATTTCATGCTGACTTTAAGGTGTTTTGATTGGTAGGCCACTGCTATGCAGTTATTGTTCTGAATGGCTGTTATTGTACTATTAAGATGTTGCCATAGATGTTGACAGTTATGAGGTAGTAAAGTGTTTTGGGTGGCTGCTTACAATCCCAAAAGAGTCCCGCCCTTAGTTTCTGTGAAATCTGGTCTCAAGAAATGGCTCAAGTCCTCCTTCAACCATTGTTGGCTAGTAGGCGTGTAGTGTTTCAGTTGTACAACATTTTTTCCGACATATGTATGTACTCAATTAACAGTGAATGATTGGCTTACTCATTGTGGTGTCAAAGCAGTTATGTTTGTCCCCATGAATAAACACTTCAGATCACTGACAGAAAGCCAACAATTACAATGGCCACCCTCAGTTATTCACTAACCAAAGTCATCAAGACGATTTCTATAAATAACTCAAAAGATGATTCTACTACTGAAAGCTGTCTATTATGCTTTTCCCTAGGTCCAAACTCCAGTGTATCTCTAGAATACACCTAACCCAATAGCTAACTAGGACTAAAAAAAACTACATGTAATCTTAAGGGCTTTGTCCATGTAATGTATCGCTAAATACACCTGAGGGTGTTTAATTGTTCACTGAAACAGGTTATTGCATAATTTATTGTGAGCTGGCAAACATACAGACTCTCTTCTTAGAATTGGTACAGTAGAGATACACACCCTGTCTTGACTGATTGTTGAAAGAAAGTAGCTGTTTTGTGAGATTTCAGACTCTCTATCTGTACACCAGATTATGGATATTGCAGAAGCAGTGGCGTCTGTAAGTGTCCCGAGTCTCTGGGTCGGTGCCAGGGCTCTAGAGAGGCGCTGGTCAAACTCAAGTGCTCTGAGTACAGCTTTGCCGCTGCTCGAAAGCTTCCTCTCCCCATGAATGCTTCTCTTTGTTGGACTCGTCCCATCATGCAATCAACACACTCTTAAGATTAAGGGACATGATCCAGAAAACCCCAGCTGCTCTCTGACTAAGAAATCTACTGTCTAACTCCAAGCGAAGAGGAGTTTAGCAACATTAATCCCATCTAACCCCCTACATTTGAATTATTCATTTCACATTATAAATGTAGCTCAATGTACTATAGACCTTATACACCAGAGAAATGTGGGCGCCATCATCTTTAGAATATTGTCTTTGAACTTCCGTGTTTGTGGTCGCTCTGTATATTTCTATGGCATCGCTGTCAAGGAGTAATTAGCTGGTGAATCATAAGCATTGTAAAGCAGATGTCTTAACAAATGTCGACCGGGAATGTTTTTACGAGCAGTTTATTCATACCTATGCAAGATCGCTGTTAAAATACAGACTGGAAGTCAAAAGACAATGAGAGCAACACTGAAAAGGGGCGGGGCTACATAAGGTCTATCGAGGGAATGCATTGACGTCACTTTCCCGCCAAAACAACCCCCCTCAGCCTGACAGAGTGGCAAAAGATCTGCTGCGTGACTGGATTTAACAGGGGAAACTGCGAAAATGCGACTAAAACGAACAATTTTATCAATTTAAACTAAATGTTGGACTCTATATAGTGTTCATTAGGGGAGCGCGGGGCACAACGTAATGCGGGGCTAGTTGTAACACGCTTGTTTTAAATACTTCCACACATGCTGGCATGACGAAACTTGGTATATTTACTAGTTGCCGTTTCAACACTATATAGAGAAAAAAATGCGCCAAAATTCCAAAATCTTTGTAAGATATCACTGAACATTTATTTAACCATAGCAAAAGTGCATTTCTTACTTAAGTTAATTTTTCATCTCTATTTTTTGTGTTTATTTAAAATTAGACAAATCTGATATTATTTTAATCTCCAATCTGTTGTTTAACAGTTGATTTAGTTCTTTCATGCTTCGCTAACTAGCAGAGAACACTAGCAGGGTTTAAATCACAGTTGTGCAGTTGGGGCATGTTGTAACACTGTGTTACAATGTGCCCCTATTAGAAATATGCTATTATATTCTATACTTTTATGAATTCTATTGAGAAAACATGAGAAACATGTAAATAAAGACTGAGAGTCAATGCTCAGAAATTATTAAGTATTATTTTGTTTTGAACTATGCTGTATAGCTGTGTTTTCCGATGTGTTTGTTGTCAAACTCAAAAATTAGTTTATTTTTAATTATTAAAAAATGCTGTTATTTTATATGAAAAAGTTAATAATTGTATTTTATTAAGAAAATATTTTGGTTTGACTTGCATATGTTTTTGATCAGATCAGATAGCATTTTAAGCTGTCATATGGTGATGTTACAATGTGCCCCTCACATGTTACAATTTACCCCACCTATGGGGCATGTTGTCACATTTCACTTCCATTCTTTCAGGGTAAATCAAGAAAAAAGTATACACTGTATTAATAAAACAAAACCACATAATTGTGCTAGACATGTGGGAAATTAATGTGGGGGGGGGACTCTAAACCCTAAGTAGATTTACACAAATTGACAAAGTCAAAAAGTGTTACTTTGTGCCCCACTCTCCCCTACAACTTACTAAAGATCCAGTGATCCATGGATACTGACATGCAGCAAGGAATCGTGTTGCCTGACATTTATGTTTGCCTGATTTCGAACACCGGGGAAATAAAAGCAATATACACCTAAACGTAAAGCAAATTTGCCTGTGAACGCTTTATATAAATACAATATAGGTAGATCTAAATCCGGGTGATCACTTATATCAGTGTTATATATAGCCTACATATATCATCATATCGTCCAGCCTGAAAACTTTATAGTTTTTTTTTTTTGGTCAGTGTAATGCAGAATATGCAATGATAAATATTTAATTGATGAGTTGTTAATATAACAATACAAAATATATGGGTATGGTTTTACAGCTAAATTCAGCACATTGACACAAAATGATAACGGCAGATCCACCTTTCGCTGACTGGAGTCCAGTTGTTTCTGTGAATTGCAGCGATCCATTTGCTCCTCTTTGTATCGCAGTCTGTAAAAATATACCTCAGATTTTTTGTCAAATCTAGTTGTACAGTCAATCGCAAAGCTCTTTCCCACTTTATATGTGTTGTGTTTGTTTTTCGCGGCATTCACGCTGAAAACAAATACAGCCGCCCAGTCTTTTTGCCACTCACTGTGAGTAACTGCAGGCACTCAGGCCGACAGTGACGTCACGTGCATACCCTCTATAGTAATCAATCAATCAATCAATCAATTATATCTATCTATTGTACAAAAAGAAAAATATCTATATCTAACTATACATATCTATCTATCTATCTAGTACAGAAAGAAAGATCCATCCATACATCTAGTCTGTCTTACAAAAAGAAATCTCTGCTTGCCTGCCAGTCAGCAGTTTGGAAATATTGTCAGGTCTACATATTGAATATGCGTCACAAGTATTAATGTTAGCAAAGATTCACTCGTGTTCAATGACAGACATGTGTGCCAAAACATAAACCCCCATCATTAGCTGCTCTAGAGTCGGTGGGTTAAATTACATTCCAGAAGGTTGGATCAGTTTTCCAGACACTGAGTGTTTGGAGCCCTTGTGCAGGGGTAGGTCTCATTTCAAACCAATTTCTCCTTACCCACACACCCTTGAAATACAGACCAGTTAATTAACAGCGGCATATCAGTGGCACACTAGTGCAACGTCACCTCCAGCAGAAACACTCCACATTCAAGGGCTTCTTGTGAGTTACAGGGAGAAGCATTGATTTATAGCATTAATGTGTTAAAAAGCATTTTCTGGTTCACTCTTCATTGACAGAGGGCAAAATGCTTTAATGATTTGTGATATTTTATGCGAACGCATTTTAATGCGCCAAAAATTGATCTATTCTAAGCTTTCAAAGAAAGCTTTAAAATCTGTAGCAGAGCACATAGAGAGTCACTCTCATTTATGGATGTAAATATGCATGTGTGGTTTCCACTGATGCGAAAGCATGCCACAAATGCTTTGGAGTACGTGTGTAATGTGAATGAATGGGGTTTTGGGTCTTGGCCGCTGCTGTTACAAGTCTAGAGGGATGACTTTCACATGATGTCTTAGAGCTTATGGAGGTCATGGGACGTATAGTATTAGTGGTTTTCCCCTGCCTATTACCAGAATAAAAATCTAAGGAATCCAGGCCTCAAGCTCACATGCCACTTTAGCTACACTGGTATGCGGATTAACCCTGTTTTTTCAAGGTAAAGCAACGGCTAAGTTTGGAAGAGCATACACGGATGTGCAGTATACATACCCAATATGCTGTGCTAAAGTTCACCTTCCATTTCCAGTGTGAGGGATGAACTGACGGTAATATCAGCACTGTGATTTTTACTTCCTTCTTGATGGCATTCACAATAATTCAAATTTGGATTTAAAAATGTAAAAATAACCATTAGATATGCCACTAGCTGAATAAAACATGCAACATAAAAAATTCATGGGACAACAATGTGGCATGCTTTTGCTACTTTTACTGTTTCATAATGCAGTGTAGAGGGCACATGAATGGTGATTTTCCCTTTGCTGTGGATGGGAGTGGGCAGTCAAAAAATACAGTGCGGGATGTGCTGCGTAACAAGAAAGAAGTCAACATGTAATTCAATTCAATTTTCTGCCTTGTTAGGTTTCCAGAGTTTAACTGTTATGTGTTTAAATATGTTTTTAGGTTTCACCCTCTTGCGCGCCGCGTGCGCTGTTACAAAAAAGCTGTGGCGAAACGATCAACTTGTCATTTTTGCCGCAGTCGTGCTGTGGCGTCCAGGATAAAGGCTTTACTCCGTGTCAGCGCGCTCGAATCATCTCAAGCAAGCAC
Source organism: Hybognathus amarus (assembly GCA_030378365.1). Lineage (NCBI taxonomy): Eukaryota > Metazoa > Chordata > Actinopteri > Cypriniformes > Leuciscidae > Hybognathus > Hybognathus amarus. Next base: position 179,874 of record JAQIUQ010003300.1, read on the forward strand.
CACTACTCCGCCCCCGTTTCCCTCGTAAGCTGATATTAGAATTTAAACATTCTCTATATTATGTTCTCATTCTCTATATTCTCTGATATTATTTTTTAATGACACACTGTCTCTTGCTCTCTCATACACACACACACATACACTCACCGGCCACTTTATTAGGTACCCCATGCTAGTAACGGGTTGCACCCCCTTTTGCCTTCAGAACTGCCTCAATTCTTCGTGGCATAGATTCAACAAGGTGCTGGAAGCATTCCTCAGGGAGTTTGGTCCATATTGACATGATGGCATCACACAGTTGCCGCAGATTTGTCGGCTGCACATCCATGATGCGAATCTCCCGTTCCACCACATCCCAAAGATGCTCTATTGGATTGAGATCTGGTGACTGTGGAGGCCATTTGAGTACAGCGAACTCATTGTCATGTTCAAGAAACCAGTCTGAGATGATTCCAGCTTTATGACATGGCGCATTATCCTGCTGAAAGTAGCCATCAGAAGTTGGGTACATTGTGGTCATAAAGGGATGGACATGGTCAGCAACAATACTCAGGTAGGCTGTGGCGTTGCAACGATGCTCAATTGGTACCAAGGGGCCCAAAGAGTGCCAAGAAAATATTCCCCACACCATGACACCACCACCACCAGCCTGAACCGTTGATACAAGGCAGGATGGATCCATGCTTTCATGTTGTAGACGCCAAATTCTGACCCTACCATCCGAATGTCGCAGCAGAAATCGAGACTCATCAGACCAGGCAACGTTTTTCCAATCTTCTATTGTCCAATTTCGATGAGCTTGTGCAAATTGTAGCCTCAGTTTCCTGTTCTTAGCTGAAAGGAGTGGCACCCGGTGTGGTCTTCTGCTTCTGTAGCCCATCTGCCTCAAAGTTCGACGTACTGTGCGTTCAGAGATGCTCTTCTGCCCACCTTGGTTGTAAAGGGTGGTTATTTGTGTCACTGTTGCCCTTCTATCAGCTGGAACCAGTCTGGCCATTCTCCTCTGACCTCTGGCATCAACAAGGCATTTCCGCCCACAGAACTGCCGCTCACTGGATGTTTTTTCTTTTTCGGACCATTCTCTGTAAACCCTAGAGATGGTTGTGCGTGAAAATCCCAGTAGATTAGCAGTTTCTGAAATACTCAGACCAGCCCTTCTGGCACCAATAATCATGCCACGTTCAAAGTCACTCAAATCACCTTTCTTCCCCATACTGATGCTCGGTTTGAACTGCAGGAGATTGTCTTGACCATGTCTACATGCCTAAATGCACTGAGTTGCCGCCATGTGATTGGCTGCTTAGAAATTAAGTGTTAATGAGCAGTTGGACAGGTGTACCTAATAAAGTGGCCGGTGAGTGTATATACTGTCTCTTTCTCTCTCACACATATGTAAGCTAGTTATAAACTTTTAATGATTAGTGTTTTATTCTTAAAGTTTGTGGGTTGTGTAAAAAACAAAAAAAAAATCCCTTATTTTGGGGATGGATTCCAGGAAATCTAACTTATTTTCAATGTTCAGTGTTGATAGCTGGACTGGATACGGTAAAGTTTAATAATATATCAACTTGTTCCGCTGAGTACGTCACATTCTTCGTTGCTCTGATTGGCTTTAGCGCTATCCAATTGCATGCAGAGAGAATTTGAAAGACAACCGGTTATCCCGCCCTCTGATTGAGCCCTGTCAATGATGAGTTCCCAGACCTAACATCTTGATGTAGGTCTGGCATGCCAGGCTAGCAGGCGGTAGTGATCAGGATGTGACACACATAAGTACCTTCCCTTATTCACGTAACATACACTAATTGTAAAAATATCATTCACAATAATGAATAACAGTAAAAGGTAATGCATTACATTATTAAATAGCAGTCCCAAACTAGTTTTTGTTAATACAATAAAGTTAGTAAGTTGGTATAAGCCACTAGTCATTTAAAACTATACAAAAACGTGAAAATAAAGTGGTATTTTAGTTACAGAAACTATGTGGTAAATACACACTAATCAAGCGTAGTGTGGGTTCTTGCAGGTCACGTTAGTCAAGCTCACATCAGCTGACTCTTAGCTGATCTACGTCTACCAATAGGAATATAACGCCTATCACTGTATACATATACAGTATAAGCTCCTCAGTTTTATCAGCAGCTACCCTCCTCCATCCTCAACTCATCCTCTCATCAGTCAGGATTTGGCCTTCTGATTCCCTTGAATCAGACTAATTCCCTAATTTGTTGTCATAAAATTAATTAATATATCCAATTCATTATGTTGGTTCGATTGTTTTCCCAGAATCGAACCATAGCCAATCCAAACTGTATGCTAACTGTCAATCGCATTTGACGATCAGTGGTCCTGACAGAACTAACATGAACTGTTTCGCCCCCATTGCTCTGCTAAGAAGGTCATCCAAGGAGTTTGGCAGAGCATGGGCAGTCTGATGGAGCCACAGTGGCATCTTTGGCTCACCTTGACAGACATGTGTGACCCCCTGTATGTTGTGTTGCCACATTTGCAGAGAGCAAGCTCCGTGCCGTTCAGAATGAAGGGAGAGAACGTTCCCGTGGTCCAAGCCACGAGCCAGTCTCTAGCTCAGTCTATGTTGAGTGGCGCATCGCCACTGGCTAGTACACAGTCCCAGCAACAACGGCTCTGCTTCAACCCCTGTCACAAGGTGCTGGAGGGACACAATCACAAACTCCTGTCTGTGCTGAAGAGCATGCATGTTTTGTCTGCAGTTTAATGAGCTGCCATTGGATGGCTGAGAGACTTGTCACCTCTTCAGCAAGTGGTTTCAACTAGAACATATAGCCGAAAATGTGTTTGTAAGCACCTGCACCAGCGTTTCATGTAAGGATTTACATGCCTTTCTCTTCGTGTGCTTGAGCAAACCACATTCACTTCGCGGCTTGCTTGGTGTATAATGACAGGGCTCCAGCAGAAAGCTGCCTGCCCTTCTATTGTGCTTTCTATTGCAACTCACGATTGTTAATAATAATCCACTTGTCAGTGCTGATTATATATTTGCTATATCTGTCTATTGTTATATTTGTTAACTTGCTTGCCAAAGCTGTTTATGTAATAACCATACCAATTATAATATTGTTTTATTGGGTGGGCGGTGCTGAAGGCGCGGGCGCCATCTTGGCCGGCTACCAACTGGCTGGTTGAGTGTTTCAACTAGGTCCCATAGTTAGGCTGCGTCTCATTTCTCTGTCTTACCCCTTACTCTTACCCCTTCCACTCGGTTTTGCGCGTTCATGTGAGGGGAAGTGGTGTCCCAATTCTCATTTTGATTAAGGGCTAGGGCCAAGGCGTAGGGCTACATAACCCTTGAAACGAAGTTTGCAGAGGACCACACTTGAAAGAGAGGGGTAACAAAAGTGCCGGCATCAAGTTTTTTATTATGGCTGAACGTCGAACTGTTAAGCAGTCGCACAAATGTAGAGTATTATGACACTCGAGTTTTATGATACTTTTAATAAAATGACAATGGCATGTTTGTTTGTTTACTGGTATGTCAACGCTTGTCGCCTCTGTCTGACCCCTGTCGACAGCAAGGGAAGCTGACGCAAACAGTAAACGAGTGGTGTCTCATTTCTTAGAGGAACGTTCTCACCCCTACCCCATTTCACTCGGTATCGAGGGGCAAGGGGAAGACGCAGACAAAAGGGGTAGGGGAAGTGGAAGGGGTAAGACAAAGAAATGAGAATCTGGGAATCCCTTAATCTGGGAAAGGCGTGGCTCTGAGTACAGTACTTAAGTACAATTTTGAGGGATCTGTACTTTACTCGAGTATCATTTTTTGGGGGTACTCATGACTTTACTAAAGTACATTTGAGAGGGAAATATTGTACTCTTTATCTCCACTACATTTCTATTCATAACCGTGAGTAAAAAGTAACTACTTAAAAAAATGGAAATAAGAAAAATCTCGGAAACCCTCAGTTTGTCGTTTTGCTCTCAAACGAATGTTATGTAACGGAGGCCAGCTAGTAGTTGCTGTGCGAGTAAACCTCACTCCCCTGATCTCAATAGGTGCTCTAGCGACAGACGCTAGCGGCTGCAGTCTTTAGCCTCCTTGTAAGTGCGACTGACTCTCATGCCAGAGACCCGGGTTCGAGGCCCGCTCGGAGCGGGTCGAGTAGGACCCGGGTGGAAGGGTTACATTGGTGCCGTGACCCGGATGAGAGTGAGGTTAAGGGGAGTGAGTGTAACAGAGGCCAGCTAGTAGTTGCTGTGCGAGTAAACCTCACTCCCCTGATCTCAATAGGCGCTCTAGCGACAGATGTTGCTAAAAATCCCACACTGCACCTTTAAGTAAAGCAACATGGTAAAAAGGTAAATATATGACTTGATTTTACTTTAAATTCCTTTTACATTCTCTAAGGTATTGACATTTTTCATTTGACTATTCCATTTTATAGTTAGTTTTAAAAATGGGATTGTGGCATCATGATTGATAGTAGTCACTGAGACCTTTTTCTGGATTTTCGAGAGGAGATTAGAGCTTTAACATTTCCATAACTTTATTGCACACCAACAAAATGAGTTGCTCAGCAGTAAACTGTACAAACCGTTTCTGTGGGAGTGTGTGGCGGGTGGGCCCTTGAAACCGTGACGCTTGATACCTTGATACCGTGTCATCCTTCTTTTTTTACAGTCTATGGTAAGTCAGAAAAGTATTGTTTTGTATGCTATCGCAACGTCTGTCTAGCGCTCCTTGACCTATAGGCCTTCCCGCGTTTGAGCGCCTTTGGCTTTTGCATGTCAAGTAGTGTGATTCAATCAGGCTTGAACATTTCGGAGAATGGGAGTTTTCCCAACGTGTCGTTCCCTCCTCTCAGGGAATCATGGTTACATGAGTAACCCGAGACATCACTAACACATGGAAATTGATCCTGATGATTCAACTGAACAAGCAAATCCTTTCCAGCTAATGCATGATGTATCATTTACATAATTGCTTGGTACTTTTTTGTATGTTCATGACTTGACTATGACGTCTGCATGCTCGTAATTGAATGTGCTCTTTATATATAGTGAAGTGATATACATCCGCATTTGCGCATGTCGCGATCACAGTATAATATCCGACGGGAAAAGAACATTTTATGAGGTGAGAGACTTTTAATTTTGTAGTAAGTAGAGAAAATAATGTTAGAATAATTACACTGACATCATTTCAACTACAGTAACTCAGGACAGAGCGTTTTCCTCAGACACTTTACTTAAACTGCGTCTGACAGAAGACCCAACAGCGCTCACATGCACGTCTTTCAAAATAAAAGTCTTGCATCAGAAGAGCATTTAGATTTTCATTGTATTTAAAAAAAAGAAAAAAAAGTAAAAATGTTTAAAAAATGAATATGCAGTAAATATTCCATCCAAATATGTCCAAATTCCTTCATAGATTGTTCTCATTTTTTCTTGTATCATATTCTGTCTGCACTTTTTGGACTGTACGTGTTTAGATAAGGACAGGTGAGGATTTAGACAGAGGCCGAGGTAATGTAATCTGGGTGTGGCATCCATCTTCTCACACACACACATAGAGGTATCTTTGTCTCATCTAGCGACTGTCTCCAGTGGGGAGTGAGAAATCTGAGATGGCATGTGTGTGTGTGTGTGTGTGTGTGTGTGTGTGTGTGTGTGTGTGTGTGTGTGTGTGTGTGTGTGTGTGTGTGTGTGTGTGTGTGTGTGTGTGTGTGTGTGTGTGTGTGTGTGTGTGTGTGTGTGTGTTGGCTGCTGGCAGTCCCACTGAGCCATCTGCTGTAGCAATGTGTCACTGTAATTAGGGCTGGATGGCTGTGTCAGATACGACTGCTCCTTTACAGCTTGTGTCTCCTGCAGCTGCAGACGCTACGATCTGAACAACGGATGACTGACGGCCACACACACACACACACACTTCAGGCCAGTGAGTTAAAGGGTCTCATTGCAGGCAGAATTATTACTTCTACTCTTATTGAATTATTATGAATTATCGCACCAGTAGATGATAATGATCGAGCTCTGTGCTTCATTCACCCATTAGCACTGCCACATCGAAGGACACATATCACATACTGTCACTGTCATAAAACTCACCTTGTTACACCAAAGGAGAAGTTTAGAAGAATGTCTTCTTTTCCTTGCAATGAAAGTGGATCCTGCTTCCAAGCTTTAAGAAGAACAAAAAGAGCCATATTATAACAGTAAATATAGATTTTTATAATAGAAAAAATATATTTTTCTTATAATCAGAAAAAAATAAAAAATAAAATCTCTTGCTTATATTGTATCATTTAATCATTTAGATCTTAAATATAATTTAATCAAATATCATCATCATATTTTAAGAAATCATTATTATCATTTTGTTGAAGTGCTTCTTATTTCTACCATTTTGTTGTTGATGTGTTTCATTATTATCATTTTTTGTTTGTGTCTTGTGTGTCTGCTTCAATGCGATATACTATGAAAATTCAATTCCAATTCAATTCAATTCTGAATGCTCTGTTTCGGTAACTGTATAATAGGAAAATCAATTTCTGTACAGGTCAGTCTATACCCTGGACTCAGGCCTTGCTCCTTTGAAAACCGATCTTTTCAAAGAAAGATCTCTCAACCAACTTTAATTATCTTTAGGCTAAGACTATTAGGCTATATTGAGTGTTTTAATTATATTTTATTTAGAAATATTAGAAGTGATTTCAACTGTTTATTTTTTTTATAACTGTTTTATTAACTGTTTCTTAACTGCTCCATTTATTTGATTGTCTGCTGTTAAGAAATAAAATTTGACTTAATCACCTGACTGGATCTCTTCCATGCATCAATATATTTATATATAGGCTAATGAAAATGAAAACAATATCATGGACCACAAACTTTTGAATGGTTGTTTTTGTAACATAATATGTAAATAATAATTTATTATATTTTTACAAATGCCAGGGACGAACTGGACTGAGATGAGATGGTATATTTGAGATAGTATATTTATGTCGGTAGACGCCATACATCATATTTGCTACTTTTTAACTGGTCTGTTAACTTCAGGCCAGTGAGTTAAATGATCTCATTGCAGGCAGAATTATTACTTCTACTCTTATTGAATTATTATGAATTATCGCACCAGTAGATGATAATGATTGACTCTGTGCTTCATTCACCCATTAGCACTGCCACATCGAAGGACACACATCACATACGCTACTGTCATAAAACTCACCTTGTTACACCAAAGGAGAAGTTTAGAAGAATGTCTTAGCCGCTCTTTTCCATGCAATGAAAGTGGATCCTGCTTCCAAGCTTTAAGAAGAACAAAAAGAGCCATATTATAACAGTAAATATAGATTTTTATAATAGATGAATCAGAAAAAAAAATTAAATCTCTTGCTTATATTTTATCATTTAATCATTTAGATCTTAAATATAATTTAATCAAATATCATCATATTTTAAGAAATCATTATTATCATTTTGTTGATGTGCTTCTTATTTCTACCATTTTGTTGTTGATGTGTTTCATTATTATCATTTTTTGTTTGTGTCTTGTGTGTCTGCTTCAATGCGATATACTATGAAAATTCAATTCCAATTCAATTCAATTCTGAATGCTCTGTTTCGGTAACTGTTTAATAGGAAGATCAATTTCTGTACAGGTCAATCTATACCCTGGACTCAGGCCTTGCTCCTTTGAAACCGATCTTTTCAAAGAAAGATCTCTCAACCAACTTTAATTATCTTTAGGCTAAGACTATTAGGCTATATTGAGTGTTTTAAGTGATTTTAACTGTTTATTTATTTTTTTATAACTGTTTTATTAACTGCTTCATTTATTTGATTGTCTGCTGTTAAGAAATACAATTTGACTTAATCACCTGACTGGATCTCTTCCATGCATCAATATATTTATATATAGGCTAATGAAAATGAAAACAATATCATGGACCATAAACTTTTGAATGGTTGTTTTTGTAACATAATATGTAAATAATAATTTATTATATTTTTACATGCCAGGGATCGAACTGGACTGAGATGAGATGGTATATTTGAGATAGTCATATTTATTTCGTAGACGCCATACATCATATTTGCTACTTTTTTAACTGGTCTGTTAACAATAAAAGTGCTGTACATGCATGGCAGAGATGGAGGAGGCCAATTTTGAGAAAATGAATCTAAAAGGAAATGAAACCATGAGCTTTTATTGAAGCATTCATTAGAGAAGGCCTATCTAGTTTCTTTCATCTTTCAGCAGTTGCTGGTGTGGAAAATCAATAGTCATCCGTAATATATTATTATGGAGGGTCTTTAAATGAGCATATGAAACAATCTCAAGGAAGGTAGTTTATGTTTTATCTAACATATTGGCATACTGCAGCATTTAACTGAATTTTCAGATATACCAAATCAAAATTTTGTGAAAAAAGCAACGCTATATTTTTGAATAAATTATTTTATGCATATTTTAATTGGCTGGAATTAACTTTGTGTGCGTGTATGTGTGCGCATAGACATAATGTGTGTGGTGTGTGCTGCCCTCTAGTGCTCGAATGAAACGTATTCATAACATGACATGAGTGGTTAAAATAGAATCTTGTAGAATGACAAACATTGTTACAGATACTGAAATGTCTCCAACGAACGCTATTTAACCAATATAATGCAACGCTAAAGTTTCAAACCGTATTCATTGTTGTAATAATGATTAAAGCTCAGTTGGGCGAATGCATTCGTTATCATCTTGTATCAGATATGATTTTTTAAAAATGTGTGTATCCTAGTAAATCCTACATTATGGGCACAAAATGTCTCCACAAAGATGGCAGCATCCTTGTTGGATTCTTTGTGTATGTGTGGCGGTCTACTGTGTCAAAGTAAATTTCTCGCCACATTTTATTAGCCACAGTGAATTATTATTTATAGGTTTAATAAACAAGCGAGTTTTTACTTGTGATGATTGTCTGAAATGTATCTCACTGCTCTTCTGAAAATTTGCACTGTTATACACGTTATTCTAGGTTGACCATATTTTAATTACCAAAAACCAGGACACTCTGCCCAGCAAACAGATGTGCCTACTCAAATGATATTCGAAGTTTACTCAAAGATACCTTATTAATTTCAATACATTTAAAGTAAGTTATGCCTCCTCTGTATGGATAGAAAATGGTTATATTGTTATATGAAAACAGGACATGTCCTGGGAAAACAGGGCAGTTGGTCACCTACGTTATTCTAATCAACTCTAATGACCATCGTGTTTGTTTAACTTACTCTTTCGCTGACATTCTCTGTCTTTTAATGGCTGCTTCCTTGTCGAAAAGCTAGAAGTAAACATGAGAGGTGACATCAGAGTGTAATGCTTCTTTCTTACCAGGTAACGTTAGCAACGTTAGCGTTCCATTGACAGGCTTTACTTTCTAATCACGACAAAGCTGAAGCCGATTAAGTTACTGACGTTGAATGCCTTTGAGTTAACCTAAAAGTGCAAATTCCCTAATCATTCACCCTAATGTCATATCAAACTTGTTTGAGACTTACTTTCTTCAGTGAAACACAAAAGTTTGGAGACTTGTTTCCGATTCCCGGAATAAAATAATATTAAAGTTGACCTTTTTCCATAGACATACACGCCACGGACCTTTTCAAAGACTGCGATGACGCAATTTAACAGGTCGTCAGTCAGCTTTTGTAAATTTGCTTACGAAATAAGTTATTTATAGCCTATGTTATAATTTTTTTTAAATGTATGTACAAATTGCAAGAAATAAATAAATTAATTTAAAAAATATATAAAAAAAAATTGCCAAAAGTTTACCCAACTACTTCCGCTTCTGACAAACTCATTGAGGGTGAATTGTGACTTTTTATTTTTCTAAAAATTACAAGTTATTACGTTTATATCTCAGAATTCTGGGGAAAGAAAATCATAATTGTGAGATATGAACTAGCAATTGCTAAATGTTTATTTTGTATTCTGTGGCGGACACAGTGTATATGTCTATGGGCGGACACAAGCTTCCATACAAGAAGAGATTTTAAATAACGTCACTGCTTAAATAATTTTTTTGGGTGAACCATTTGTTTAAATATAATACATTTCTGTCCAGAGTTAAGCAGAGCAGGTTTAGGAAGAGCAACAGATAGCGAGAGAGATAGTTAGTCATAAACAGAAGAGGTTAGAGGAAGAGGAAGGTTATTCCAATACTCTTACAAACATAAATCATATTCTCTGTTTATACAGGCACCAGAAAGAAGCAAAGTTTGCAGAGCATTGAACATGGAAGGAAGTCTGCTGAATTAAGGACAAATCCAGAAGGAAAGACATGAAGACGCAGAGGACATAGGAAAGTACAGATGTCATGACATTTATTCAAGGCATGCTACAATTAAATTTGATTAGGAAAAACGTCAGCAGGGTGGGTAATACGAATAATAATTCTATAATGATTATGCATAATAATAAGCCATTCATAAACAGAAAAAAATGCTTTCTACAAAAAAATACAAATAAAATCTCCACTCAGTCATGCACTGCAAAAAATTAGAAAATATGTTTCTTTAATAGTTTATCTTCTATTTGCATTTATTACATCAAACTCATAAACTGGATACGCTCATGTCTCTCCCCAATTCCCACAAGTCACATAAACTGCTTTACAAATGAAAGCTGGTACTGGTATGATATCAAAATACAGAAGACAAATTGTGTTTTCATGTTAATTTCCATAAATATAAAAACCAGTTCATATTGGTGTGTTTGTAATGTATCTTGTTCCCCAAAACCTTTTTTTTGGCCAGGTAAAAAAAAAAAAAAAAAAAAAAAAAAAAAACATTAAAATAAAAATAACAAGGGAACACATATGTACAGCATTTGTTTCCTTTTGGTAGTGAAACATTCATAAAAACTATAAATTAGGTATTTCAAAGCATCCTGAGATCAACTCAGGCACTTCTGTATGTGCGCTGTGCTTGAGCGACACCTCAGTTAGCTAATTTAGTCTAGCCCCTCCCTTTATGCAAATTACACATGTCAATTAGCATATTCATAGCCCATAAATTTAGTCATGAGAAGAGAATAGAAAGCATTATGGCTGAAATTTGAAGTTTAGATTGTAAGGGTTAATTGCATCGTAATAAAGCAATAAAATATCTCAGTCTGAACAGTGCTGCATCAGTTCCAATTCAATCAAGTCCTTTGGTTTCAGTGGTTGGTTTATCGTCACGGTCTTGTACGTTTTTAGAGTAAAGCTTTTTAATGGAATTGATGACTAAATAAGACAAAAAGTGTAACCGCCAGATGGTGGTTATCCAGATGGTGGCGACTATTCGTAAGGCTGTTCAAATGAATCCATAAGGGCCCGGTAACATTCACAATCGTAAATGAGTTTAGTTTGAGGGGAAAGGATATGGCTTGACCTTTCTGAGGAAAACAATCCGAAAACAGACTGCGAGACGCGTGGAAAAACAGACTCTGTAACATGACCGAGAGTGGAAAATACAAGAAGTTTGTCGGTTTCTGATATACAGCCAGGAAATAAGTTACAAATAAGCTAGATGAAAGGCACATAAACTTTGGTCCTGCATTATTTGTGACTTTTTTTTCAGTAAAAAACCTGGAAAAAACCATACACGTGTGTGTTAACTGTTCAAGTCAGCGCGGATATCGACGAGGAAATGTCTTACAACACAGCGGAACGTTGTTGCCTGAGTCAAGACGTGGTTGGAAACATGTTTCGCTTCGAGAAACTAAAATGAATGACTTCTGCGACACGTTTACTGGAGTCTGGCTTTTCTCCTGTTGATACATAAAAAGCATCGCAGCCGGGAGCAGATCGGCGCTCTGCATATATCTCACCTCCCGACGGACGCCATCGCACACGTCGATGGACGTTACGGACCCGGAACTGCTGTTGTGAAGAGGCAGAGTGACAGACAACAATCTTGAACCAGTTTTCACACTCTTAATATAGAAAATCAACAAACCCCAAAAAAAGAACAAAAAGTATCACAACAGAGCAAGAACGAAACAGGCCAAAACCCCTAAAACTGAATCAATTATAAGGTACAGTAAATAAGATACTCCAAAACACACACACACACATAGGTGGAGGTCTCAGACATCAGCATCACTCCATAGCAAAACAGAAGGCAGACCTGAACACACAGAGCCTATGCTGTGGGCTTCTGGGTCTCCGTGAGGATATTTTAGATTGGGTGCACAAAACTTCTTTTGGTCTGGTTCTTCACGCGGCACGCTTATCCTGACAAGTTGTCGTCATCACTTTCCTTCTGCTATCCTCACTATAACACTATTTGTTCACTGTAGAAGTTAAAAATAGTTTAATTTTTATTTTATTAACATTAATGACGCAGCAGGAATATTAGGCTACTGTCACTTTAAAACCGAATGCACGGATTTAACCTATCGAATCCCGGTTTCCGCCTCTTTCGCATTTAAAATCTTTTGAATGTGTAAATGGGCAAGACGAAACACGATGATAAACTTTCACCTTGCGATGATTAAACTTGGCAGTTAATTTGCTATCTTACCAGTAGGGTTGGGTATCAAGAATCGAGTATCGATTGAAACCGGGACTAACTTTTAGTTTTTCCGGAATCGTTCAAAAGTTAAAATTTCGATTCCTAGTTTCGATATTCACAGTCGGTCGAACCGGAAGAAGAAACCGCTGAACGACACCAATGAAGAAGCGTGCTACCGGAAGTGTTGGCATAACCGTGCAAGTCGAACATGAGTAGCTTACGTCGGCGGTCCAAAGTGTGGCTTCACTTTTCTAAAAATAACGAAATCTTGGCAAAATGCAACATTTGAACATCAGAAAGACCGTCGGTTAGCAAGGTTAGCTAAACTTTTTTTGACCCTGCCTCTTAAAAGAATCGGAATCGAGAATCGTTAGGAACCGGAATCAAAACAAGGAGATCGAGAATCGATCAAATTCGAAATTTACCCAACCCTACTTACCAGAGATAGAGAAAATTCCTACTCCAGAAAGTAAACGTGTCCTTGTCTCCCCAAAATTTTGGTACTGAAAAGCGAGTTTCTGCTGTGTTTTTAACACCAGTTATGTGCACCCATGATCATAATTATATTAGAAGATGTGATTGATACATGTTGATTTCTGAGTGGACCTTTCCTTGAAAACTCCGCCAACATCACATTATGGTTTGTTGGAGGTTGCTATGTGGTTGCAAAGATGTTCGGAGTTGTTTTAATGCGTTACTGTGCCTAGTTGGTTAATTACTGGCCCAAAGTAAAAAGAACCCAACTGCAAGTCTCTAAACACGGCTTTGGCAACTCCTTCAATGTAAGTCTATGGGATTTTTTTCACACGTTTTATTGTTCGCCAGACGAAATTTGCGCGTGACCACTTAAGAAATGAAAAAACTTCACAGATGTGCTCATAATGGCTCAATTAAATTCATACTTTTTAATCAGAACTATAAGCAAGTTTACAGCAGCCTCAGTCTCTGATCTTGAAATATTTATATCAAAGATGGAGGAACTTTGTTTTTGGCCTAGAAAGGCTGTACGTAACAATGGTACGCGTGTCTGGCACACATATGTACACACACACATCTGTGAGGGAGAATAGAGACCCACAGCATGCTCTGAACTTTGTTGAGTTCACCGTTCATTTGTCTAATAAGAGCATTCACAGCACCATACATCATAACTTACATCTCATATCATATTAAGACCACATGGTACTGAGTCCCCACAAAATGCACATCTATAAGAGCTACACAACAAAAAGATAACAAAAGAAAAATCAAGATCAAAATAAATCAACCCTCTCACCAATCCCACAAAATAGTACATAAGATATTTCAGTTAAAATGTCTAAAACCTATTTGATTATGAACACATAATAAGGCACGTAATAAGAAATTAGGTAAATACACAGTAAATATGATTTTTTTTTCACCATGATTTCTTGAATGATTATAGTGGTACAAAAACCCGATGAGGTTTCAAATTTGATTTCTTTTTAATCTTCCATAAAAAAGAACAAATTAGCAAAAATAAGTAACTTTTTTTTTCTCAAAAAATCTTGACAATCCTTAAGATATATAGACCTGAATAGTTTGCTTTAAGACTGTAAACTTCAACAAAATTAAATTTCTTTTGAGAAGTGAAAGCGAAGTTTTGGATCACTTCAGGTGAAATCAGTCAAAGACAAAAAAAAATATTAAATAATTGTCACTGTCCCTTGCCTTGCATGAACATGAAGATTGTTAAATTGTTTGATAACTGTGATTTCGACAGAGGATATAGTGCTCAGGCACAGGAGCTGCTCCCTTTAGATGCTACTCAACGGGTCTAAGGTGACCCTCCTTGGAATGTTAAGGCCAGATTTTGCTAAATGAGACAGCACCTCGTTCGTACACATGCAAGGGAGACATCATATATCCTAGAGAGTCTCAATGCAGCCGCACAAATACTAACGAAACGCCTACATACAGAATCAGCTTCTGCATGTGCTCACCATCGCTATGTTCCAAAACCTAGTAAGCTGCCTACGTAGACAACGTTTTAAGGCATCACAGGCGTGATCCCGACACAAAGGCTGTTCCAGCCTTCAAAGATATCTACTTTTGGCCAAACTCTAAGGCAGAATTGCATGTACCGGTATCCTTTGTAGATAAGGCAATCCCAGAATGCACTGTGATAAGCTCATTAAAATTCAAGATGGAGGGCGAATCGAATTGTAAATATACTTTGAATTCCTACAATACTTAAATATCCATAAAATTGTTTATTAAAAACTAGTTTGATGATAGAATCAGGCTTTAAAATCATTTATATGATCAACTGATTCCAGTAGAGTTTGATATTAGCATGTTGCTAAGCTAATGTTGCAATAATATGTTAGTAATAGCAAATATTGAGCATTTTATTACAGGACGTCTACACAGTTCCCGCATTACGCCGCAACATCTTGAGGCTTTCTACAACGAATGTCAAAGTGAAAGTTCGTCCTGTTGTCAGACGTCAGCGCAAGCACTTTCTAAGGAGTGCCTTAAAAATCGAACAGGATAGACAGTATAACTGATTATAATGGGTTCACTTTGTGTCCAGTGTAGACACAGTCTTATTAGCTTAGCAACATGCTAACCTCAAACTATCACTGTAATGAGCTTAAAGAATAGCACATGCTCAACGTTTGTAGATAAGGCAATCTACCATATCTGCATTTACATGTGATATGTATTTCTACTGAAGTTAACATGCAAACATCTAACTCCACTAAAATCAATTAAATCAGAATGCCACCTGGAGAGAGATGCTAGTTTTGGAGTGAGTATTTGTATGATATCAGAGTCTTGTATTTTTGGCTTACAAAATTTACATTGACAGTTTTTTTCCAATCGTACAAGACTTCAGAGTTTATCTTCACCTATAGAAGAAAACCTCTGATCTGAGCTCTATACGCCTTATTCACAGCAGCGCCATCTTTGATTTAATGCCTTTTTTTTGGATTGTTCTGCTCATGGAAAAATATCTTTCCAAGAAATTTCAGTTGACAAAAAACTCCGACAATGTAAGCTGTGGTAAATTGTAAGTAATCTAGGAGCTTTATTCAGCTTTTTACAGCGGATGCCATTGGAAACACGGTAAGTCTATCCCCTCACAGCCTCACTTTCATACCCGTCATGGCGCTGCTCTGAATAAGGTCTATTAGAATTAAGTTTGCTGTGGACGTCTGTACTATCAGTCAATTCTAGAGCATTCCAGATCAGTCACTTATGGGCTTTCATGGAGATTAGGCCTTAGAAGGCAGCTGCCTATGCAGCATCTCACTAGGTTTTAGGAACTTGGTGGCATCTCTGTGTCATTTCCGACTTACTCAAATCCGTTAATATTTGGTTTGCTCAGATGCAGAGGCATTTATTGTGGGACTGCAAGGCAAAAGAGAGTGCCGCCCTCTTTTTTCTATGACTCAATGGTCTTCACTACGGTTTTTACAGAGCCCATGGCTGCACACTCTCACACCTGTGGACAGAGCCGAGGAGTGAAAGAGCAGAGGGATAGAAACTTCTGCCCCTGCGTGGAAAGATAGAAAACAAGTAGAACGGAAGGAAAAGACTCAACTAAGAGCAAGAAGGGGAACAGAATGGAGGAAATTGTCAATTTCCCAATCGAGATCACGGGCTATACCATTCACATTGAGAATTTCACTTAGGAGGAGGCGGAGCCTCCTGTCAGGCTGGGCGTTGCTGATTGGAGCGTTCCAGTAGGGTTGACAGCTGGCCATAAGGAATTCAGGAATGATCGTGCATGTTTGAAAACGGTCGCCTCGTTTCAGAGGAACCCGATCGACTTGGACAATGACATTGTGCGCCATTGCACGCAGATGTTCTCTGACAGCTTTGCAGGTGCAGAGCCCACAAAAGGCTGGTCTGTCCAATATAAAATTTCCATAATACAAGAAAAAAACAAAACAAATCACGCCATTCACTATCTATTCACAGATGCCTACCATCTGGCTATACATCTTTGCACAGTAAACAGATATGAGGATGCCTAACATTCCCCAAGGTGCCTGTCTTCAATTCAATCCAATCAAAGTGCAAAGAAACAAAAAGGTTTGTAAGCCGAAACAGCTGCGATTGAATTTAAAATGCACCCATTTTTGAATCCATAGCAGTCTTGTTTTAATGCTACTCAGAAGAAAAGCACAAGCCTATTGGTTGAGGCCATCGCTACAGATTTTTTTTTCCAGCAGCACCTTGATGATGATGTCAGCGACATTCAAACGGTGACGTGCGTCCAAAACATCCCACGGGAAATGGGGCTCTCCATCGAAACAGCCAATGAGAATGAAGGTGTGGGTTTTGGGGGAGTGGCAGAGGAGACTCCGCCCTCACTGGGTCTGGGGTAACAAGGCCATTGGGCTACAGGAGTGTCAGTCTCCAATGTAATCGGCAAGTGTGCGTAAAGAAACTTCCTCAGCATTGACTTTTGTTGAGAATGTTAATTGCGTTTCACATCAACGAAGTCCTCACCAATTGACTCTAGAGGGAATCTTACTTCCTTCGACACAGAAGTTCCCAGAAACGTCACATTGTCATGGATATCCCATGTGTCTCCAGCCCTGGTATCGAGAGTAACTCACTCTCAAACTGTCTAAAGGTTCAGCAGTAGTCTCTTATTTGCTTTTTTTTTTCTTTCTTTTTTTGGGAAAATCTCTAAAACTACCCCATGAATATCTGTAATGTTTTTTTTTTTTTTTTTTTAGTTTGTCAGTCAGTCTTATTCTCTGAATGAAACAGTCAGACTGCTGAAGGTAGAAGGGCTGGAATGGGGTGGATGGGGAAAGGGTGTGTTTGTAGTGAAGTGAGTGCTAGATGGTGGATTTGGAGAAGGACACTCGCAAATGGTGGTTCTCTCCCAGGTCGTGGTTGTGGAGGACGATAAGAGCCTGAATGGCTTCTTCCACCGAACCCAGCTGGATCAGCGCCATCTTGCGGGTCCTTCCTGTCAATCAGATATGGAGAGTCAAAATTAGATACTGGGTCAGCTAAAGACAGGTTTCCGTTTTGGAAGTTTTTGTAGAGGTGATAACTTTTTTCACAATTTTTCAAGGCTTGCACCTGGGAATTTAAAGATTTGCGTTTTCGAACCACCAAACACTTTTGTGCGAATGAGCGGCCGAAGCGCGTTAAGGGTTTTCTGTTAAAACGGTGCCGTGTTAGCGCCCCCTAAGTTAATAACTAATAATCTTTGTAATGGAAGTGAACCAATCAACTTTAGCTGGACAGTATCTTTATTCTAGATATCTGCTGTAAAACCAAAACATTCTTTGCGACTTTAAGTTCCTATTATCACTGACTGAAAAAATGCTTTGACACAATCTATATTGTCAATCTACATTAAAGGGTTCAGTTCACCCAAAAATGAAAATTAAGTCATTAATTACTCACCCCATGCTGTACCAACCCCGTAAGACCTTCGTTCATCTTCGGAACAAAATGAAGATATTTTTTATTAAATTTGAGAGGTGGATCACTGCTACATACACTCAGGGGCCACTCTTGGGTACCCCATGCTCAGTAACGGGTTGGAACCCCTTTTGCCTTCAGAACTGCCTCAATTCTTCGTGGCATAGATTCAGACAAGGTGCTGGAAGCATTCCTCAGGAGTTTGGTCCATATTGACATGATGGCATCACACAGTTGCCGCAGATTCTGGCTGCACATCCCATGATGCAAATTACCGTTCCACCACATCCAAAGATGCTATCTTGGATTGAGATCTGGTGACTGTGGAGGCCATTTGAGTATACAGCGAACTCATTGTCATGTTCAAGAAACCAGTCTGAGATGATTCCCAGCTTTATGACATGGAGCATTATCCTGCTGAAAGTCAGCCATCAGAAGTTGGGTACATTGTGGTCATAAAGGGATGGACATGGTCAGCAACAATACTCAGGTAGGCTGTGGCATTGCAACAATGCTCAATTGGGCCAAGGGGCCCGAAGAGTGCCAAATCTGTCCACACCATGACGCCACCACCACCAGCCTGAACCGTTGATACAAGGCAGGATGATCCATGCTTCCATGTTGTGGCAGCAAATTCAAGCCTACCATCCAGAATGTCGCAGCAGAAATGAGACTCATCAGAGCCAGGCAACAAGTCTTTTCAATCTTCTATTGTCCAATTTGGATGAGCTTGTGCAAATTGTCAGTCTCAGTTTCCTGTTCTTCACTGAAAGGAGTGGCACCCGGTGTGGTCTTCTGCTGCTGTAGCCCATCTGCCTCAAAGTTCGACGTCTGTGCGTTCAGAGATGCTCTTCTGCCCACCTTGGTTGTAACAGGTGGTTATTTGAGTCACTGTTGCCCTTCTATCAGCTCGAACCAGTCTGGCCATTCTCCTCTGACCTCTGGCATCAACAAGGCATTCCGCCACAGAACTGCCGCTCACTGGATGTTTTTTCTTTTTCTGACCATTCTCTGTAAACCCTAGAGATGGTTGTCGTGAAAATCCCAGTAGATTAGCAGTTTCTGAAATACTCAGACCAGCCCTTCTGGCACCAACAATCATGCCACGTTCAAAGTCACTCAAATCACCTTTCTTCCCCATACTGATGCTTGGTTTGAACTGCAGGAGATTGTCTTGACCATGTCTACATGCCTAAATGCACTGAGTTGCCGCCATGTGATTGGCTGCTTAGAAGTTAAGTGTTAACGAGCAGTTGGACAGGTGTACCTAATTGAGTGGCCGATGAGTGTAGGCTCCTAAGGGATCGAAAATTCACGGCCCAGAAAATCAATGAAGAAAAATGTTTAAATATTCCATGTGATGACAGTGGCTCAAGTATAAGTTTATCAAGTGACGAGTATACTTTTTGTGCGAAAAACAAACAAAAATAACGACTTTATTCGACAACTCCTTTTCTTCCTTCCGACAGTTCAAGAGATTTCCACGACGCATGCGCTAGAATTGCGATCTTCTTCAACTACTTCAGTTCAGTTCTCGCTGCATGTGTCATGGAAATCTCTTGAACGCTCATTTCAGGCCTACAAGGAGGAAAAGGAATAGTCGAATAAAGTCATTATTTTTGTTTGTTTTTTCGCACAAAAAGTAGTCTCGTCGCTCTGATAAACTTATACTTGAGCCACTGTAGTCACATGGAATATTTTAAACATTTTCTTCATTGACTTTCTGAGCAGTCAAGTTTCAATCCCTTAGGAGCCTATGTAGCAGTGATCCACCTCTCAAATTTAATCAAAAATATCTTCATTTGTGTTAAAAGACGAAGTTCTGACGAAGAACGAAGACGACAGAAGGAAGGTCTTACTGGGGTTGGTACATGATGAGTAGTACGGGGTGAGTAATTAATGACTTAATTTTCATTTTTGGGTGAACTATCCCTTTAAGCGCTATATAAATGCAGGTGACTTGACTTAAACATGTTATGTGGTTTAACTATAAAGTATTTCATGATTTCATGAACTTCAGTCAATGCTTCTCAGAGGGCCACCCTCTTCCAGGGAGGGCATATCTCAACCATACATCATCCAAATCATCTAAAGTTATCCCAAAAAAATCCTCAGAGGGAAATGAAAAACTGGTGTAGAAGCACCTATCCCTGGTTGTAAGCCTAAACTTGACATAAACTGTAAACTTGTCCCTTAAATCTGAATGGTTGATTGTAATGCTGTTCCTGGAACATGTTGTACTCTGTGAAATCAGGGTCTGCCTCTTTCTAGCAGATGGTGTGGATATTGTTTCTAAAATACAAGTTTCGTATTTTCCAAAACAACTCATCCTTATCGGCCATGTTGTCTTGGAAGTAAGATACAAGCAGACTATTCCCAGTGTGATGATAAATCTGAGAACAAAGAAAACAAATGTGAAGAGAACTCACTGGAAAAACTTGAAGGCCTTGACCGTGTATCCAGAACTGACAAACAGGTCTTTCAGAAAATCATCCGTGGTAGAGGGACTGGGGCGTGGAAAGGAACAAAAATATTATGTTTACAAAGGACAAAAACAGCACCTTATCTGATGCCAACAACAATTCAAAGAATAATGGAAGACTTCTTGTGGAGTGAAACAACCGATATATGGTATAATAATAATATGGGTGGGGAAATACTGATAATAATAATCATATATCATAGTTTGAGTAATTTTACGTCAAAATTTTATTTGGTGCCCCATGTGTGCGTGTTTGCCAGTCACTCACGGGATATTTGAGAGGTGCAGGGTGGCGGAGGGGGGAAGATGTTCTGGAAGTTCTTGGAGCCGGGCTTTTCGAAGCCGGTGCAACGGGCTCCCACTGAAGTCTTTGGTCAGGCCCTGGTCCTCCTGACCCTCCCTGGGGAGCTGCACCGTCTGGTGCTTTGAGATGGTCACACGGATCACCTTACCATACAGACGCTGACCGTTCAGGTGGCTCATCGCTTAACAAACAAACCATGAGATGATGTGTTAAAGATAAGCTTTAACCCTGACACACATCATGTTACACTCTTATGCTGAACACTTAAACTGTAAAAACTCAAGCAAAAGATTGATTTTTTTGGAGGTTTTCAACAAACACATTTTGTGCACATACACACTGCCTCTAAATATGGCTGTCACTTTTCTGAGTGCTCTGATCCCATTTTTTACACAGCAAATTTGTGTGAAAATCAATATTACTCAAAAATATTCTTACATTCGGTGTTAATAGTTCGCAAAACCCTTTTACGGAAACTTGTGTAAAACATTCGCAAAATTATTCTCGCATAATTTATCGCATTAAATGTGAATAAAATCATTCTTACATAGATTTCTTTGTAAATCATGCACAAAACTAAATGTACCTTATTATACATGAGTAAACCCTATGCAAAAAGATTCTCACATAAATTATTGTATTAAATTTGGATAAAATCATTCTCAGGTTACTTTCCATGTAAATCATGCATAAAAGCATTCTTATGTAAATTTCTGTGTAAATAATTAGCAAAAACCCTTTTCATGTAAATTTGTGTAAATGTTCGCAAAATGATTCTCACATAAATTACTGCATTAAATGTGCATAAAATCATTCATGCGTAAATTTATATGTAAATCAAATTTCTGTGAATATCAATATTATTCAAAAATATTCTTACATTTCTGTGTTAATAGTTCGCAAAACCCTTTTACGGAAAATTGTGTAAAACATTCGCAAAATTATTCTCACATAATTTATCGCATTAAATGTGAATAAAATCATTCTTACGTAAATTTCTGTGTAAATCAATATCAAACCAATTCTTACATAAATTTGTGTAAATTGTGCATAAAACCATTCTTACATACATTTCTTTGTAAATCATGCACAAAACTAAATTTACCTTACATGAGTAAACCCTATGCAAAAAGATTCTCACATAAATTACTGTATTAAATGTGGATAAAATAATTCTCAGGTTACTTTCCGTAGTAAATTGTGCATAAAACCATTCTTACATAGATTTCTTTTTCTTTGTAAATGCACAAAACTAAATTTGCCTTATTATACATGAGTAAACCCTATGCAAAAAAATCTCACTTAAATTATTGCATTAAATTTGGATAAAATCATTCTCAGGTTACTTTCTGTGTAAATCATGCATAAAACCATTCTTATGTAAATTTCTGTGTAAATAATTAGCAAAAACCCTTTAAATTTAAATTTGTGTAAAATGTTCGCAAAATGATTCTCACATAAATTACTGCATTAAATGTGCATAAAATCATTCATGCGTAAATTTATATGTAAATCAATATCAAAACGACTCTTACATACATTTCTGTGTAAATTGTTGCAAAACCATTCTTACGTACATTTCTTTGTAAATCATGCAAAAAACCCTTTTACCTTTATATACATTTATGTAAATAGTTGACAAAATCCAAATGCAAATTAGAAACAAAGAATTGTATAGAAAAATGTATGCTAGAATGCATTCATGAATGATTCATACAAATTAATTCTGCTCATGCTTCACAAACGAATTACTCAATTCACTGTATTCACTCAAAAAAACTAAAAATTAAATCCATGTTTTTTGTTAACAGATGAGACAGATACATCAAAGCATTCGCTCCTGCATTTAAATATGTAAAAACATGTTAAATATGTAATAAATATATAAACAACAAAAACCTTGGCAGTGTGTACACGTTGCTTCTTTTAGACTATTATAAAATGCTGCAAAAATTGCATCAGAATATTTCTGCGCATCTACACAAGGAATTATTATGAGACATTTCGCCGAAAAACATAATCTTTTTATGTTACTGGCTGCATCCACCAAAGATACAACCACACTGAAATGTAACTCTAATGCAGCCACAGAATACACAGATATATGTGATCAAAGGATGAAGACGATAAATCAAGATGAAAAGGGTTTGTGTGTAATGCCTGACGTACCGAGCTGGGCTTGCGTGGCGTCCGCCATCTGTATTAAGGCATTCTCTTTCTTGTTGAACAGAATCTTGACTCTGTGAACGTCTCCGTAGACTCCTGTCGGGATAAAAGAGAAATTTACATCTTTTTTTTGTACTCAAACACACCGTGAACACAATTTACAACAAATAATACGTTATCTGCAGACATCGGTGTTTCATTATTGAAGGCAGAGAGCGACAGTAACCGCTCACATGCTCATAGAGTGGGCAAACAGAGCGCTTTTAAAGGATATCAGTCACACTAAGGTCTGTCTCTGATGTTGACAGTTATTAAATTGCGGAGACAATAGCAAATGACACACACTGAGTGTGTGCGCAATACTGAGAATTTCTCCCATTCATAAGATGGGACACACAACACACAATCTGCAAATAATCTCCAGACTGTGTGTTTTAAGGAAATGGTCTCATCGCTCACTCATCTCTACTGCCTTCATAAAAACTGCAGTCTGCACATCTAATCTGTAGGAGAAGTAATACATTCGTCCTTACCGAATAAAATGAAGAGTTCAGTGTGGCGATATACTCTGCAAGAGATGAAACATTATCAAAGACATGACTGGAATAAGGTTGAATGAGTAAGTGTGAAATGCATCAAGGACCATTAACAGATGTATTTGCTATAAAACATGTTGACAGTGATGCACTTCGACATTCATGAGCAGTGACCGCTAATGCTGCACAATTAAATGAAGGAAGTGTCTTGTGACATCAATTCCCTGGATTGAATAAAGAAGCTTGGGAATACCTTTGGATTAGCTCATATGACAAAACAAAAGACTGAAAGGAATCATTTTTAAAGGCAGCAGTGATAGTGCTTCTTGTAATACTATAATCTATGGTAATGGATCATATTAGTGATAGACTAATATATGTTTCGGGCATCCTTAAATAGTGAACCGCAGTGCTTATTCCTGACTCCTGCTTGGTTCCAACTGGACAACAGACATAATGACAACCACCATTTTACCGTTTCTACAGTTTAAAGTGCATCAAAACCACAGAGCTGTTCACACCACAAGCACTCAGGGTCATTTACGGTAATGATCTTTCTGCGCTTAATTCTCTAATGTTTTTATCTAAAGCCAAACACACTTCATTCGAGCTGTTTCTGCTCTGTGCGTTTCTCACTCCTGCTAAAGCCTCTAAAGCACTGCATTAAAGGTAAAGTTCACCCGAAAATTAAAGTGATCCCATAATTTACTCGCCTTTAAGCCATCTTAGGTGTATATGACTTTCTTCTTTCAGCCAAACACAATCAAATATATGAAATAAACCAAGCTTTATAATGGGATAAAGCCCAAATAAGCACATTCTTCAAGATAAAAGTAATTCATACGTCTCTAGGGGGTTAATAAAGGCCATCTAAAGCAAAGTGATGCATTTTTATAAGAAAATATCAATATTTTTAACTTAAACTATAATCAGGGGCTTCCGGTAGAGGTGGTGCCAGAGTTTAGTTCCAGCGAATGAGGGACCTCGCTTCAGAAGGCCTTTATAGAGCATCACAGTCCCACCCACAGCCGGTGTCGGAAGTAAAAATCATTGACAGTTGGGATATAAGCCATTAAAACGTAACCATATATGGTAGACTTAAAACCAGCTACGGCTGTACTAAGTGATTGCTCATATAAACGCCAAACGTTCATGGGGCACTGAACCTTGTTTTAAGATAAAGCCTTTTATTTGCGATGTATTGGATAAGTACTTCATTACCCACAATCCTGAACAACATCCCACAGTGATGCATCTGATTGGTGGAAGTCGTGTAACAACTGTCTGAAACCCCACGAAAGGCACGTGAAGACTGAAGATTGCGATAATGACGTCAGGGCTAAGTTCATTGGTCGCACCTCTGAGACGCCCCGCGCCAATGGATGTTCAGTTGCCGCAGCACAGCCTATGAGCGAGCCTGATGCTCAATGTTTTAGCATGTGCAGCTGCAAATGCGTTTAACATATAAGCTTCATTAAATAGAGGAAAAGAAGTTTTATAGTGCACATTCACTATATAAAATTCGCTGGAGGAAAAAGTTCACGTGGCCGTCGTCAGATTTGGAAGTCACTCAAAAGTAGGGTTGGGTATCAAAATCAAGTCGATTTAAACGGGACTAACTTTTCGTTTTTCCTGGAATCGATTCAGAAAGTTAAAATTTCAATTCCAAGTTTCAATATTCACAGTTCGATTCAACCGGAAGAAGAAACCGCTGAACAACACCAACGAAGAAGCGTCTACCGAAAGTGTTGGCATAACCGCGCAAGTTCGAACATGAGTAGCTTACGTCGGTGGTCCAAAGTGTGGCTTCACTTTTCTAAAAATAACGAAATCTCGGCAAAATGCTAAATTTGTGACAAAAGGAGTATTGTGACAGAAGGAGCTTCCTTAAGAAAGGAGTATTTCCTTCAGAAAGACCGTTGGTTAGCAAGGTTAGCTAAACTTTTTTGACCCTGCCCTCTTTAAAGAATCGGAATAGAGAATCGTTAGGAACTGGAATCGAAACAAGGAATCGGAAATCAGAATCGTTCAAATTCAAACGATACCCAACCCTACTCAAAAGGCTCTTTCACTGTGGCTTTCAGTCGACTTTAGTGAGGCGTGGTGGTTTATGGGAAGAGTAGTTCCTTTGCTCGGAAATGAAAATATGTACACAGGCTCGTACCCATAACTTTTGTTTTTTCACTTCGAAATGATATGTTGTATGCTTATGAGTTCAGCCGTAGCTGGTTATCCTCAGACATGCTCTAATACTCTTTAGATACGGATTTTACAAAATGTCAATGGGAGAAATGAATGGGAAATTTACTTCTGGCACCAACGCTCTCTCAGGCTGTGCGGGACTGTGATGCTCTATTTAACCCCTGGAGCCGTATGGATTACTTTTATGAAAATCAAAATCAAAAGGTACCATTTCACTCCCATTATAAGCTTGGAAGAGCCAGAAAATTTGTTTTTTAAAAATAAGTGAAAGAAGAAAGTCATATGGCTTGATAATCTGATCGTTCAAACCAGATTTGTGACAAGATGTTATTTCATCTACATTTAACATTATTAATCAGCATGGATAGAGCATTTTATAATAAACAATTATTTAATTGGGAAAAATTATTTGTTGATGGCAAGGAGAGACATAGTGAAAATACTATTAAGCAGAGATGCACAGGTCTCACAGAGCAGAATGACGTTTATTTTTTATGCCGTCTACCCGAAATTAAGGATGTCACAATAATAGACCACCCTGGAAACAACTCGACGATGACGATTGTGAAAATCCACTAGAATCTAAAAAAGGGCAAAAGCTTTTTGAAGGGCACTTAAAATTGTACATTCAGAACCACTTAATATTGAGTGTTTTTAACTACAATGTACTAAATGTTGCATGTGGGCATCATGTAGTTTATTTTGAACCAATGATGAAGACATCATCAATTTAATGGTAAATCCACTTTATATTAGTGGTAGAAGGGTTCACAGAGGAGGGTTCCCTCGAGGAAGGTGGTGTCGAGGGTGGGGGGGTGAAACTCACGTCAGGGTTGAGGTTGGAGACGAGGAGACGGAGTGGATGGTGGTGGGGGTCATGCCGTGGATGGTCATCCGTCCTGTCATTGCTGATGAAGGGATTGTGAGAGGTCCCAGAGCGCCAGGCATCGACCTGCATAGACAGACACTGACAGCCGACCAAACCGGTGGGAAGAGGGAAGATGGGAGACGGGAAGTGACTAATAAGAAGAGTGGAAGGGAACTTCTAGAACAATCCTGTTTTTATAACCTTTTTTCTTCAGATAAACAACACAAGGTCTCTCCTGTAATTGCTTATTGAATCAACATGTTCAGGCATGCTGGGTAATTTTAGTTCAAATTAATATTGAGTTGGATGGTCAGGGTAGTAAGAGGTTTAAATGAAGCCAGCACAGAAGATCAGGGTCAGGAGTGTGACAGCACAGCCAAGCTTGGGAGTTAAAGACAATAAAAATGCAATAATAATAGACAATAATAATATAGGACAGTACATTTGTCCACTGATTTACTTTTATAATATTACATTATTTGTTATAATATTATTGTTACTTGAGGTCTTGATCATGTACAGCAGAAATAACTGTTGCATCAGAGGTGCCTGGAAATGATTGAGCAAAATGATGACATGATCATACACGTTTTTGTGTGTACTATTCCTTTAAGAAAGTAAATGTGTTAAATGATTCCCCACAGTTTAAAAAATATTAGGTCAGTTAAGTTTGTTTCTTCCAACTGATCATTAAATTTACCAAAAGACAGTAAACACATTTATAATGTATCTATATCTATTTCATATTATATTTCTATATCAGAATATCAGAATGATTTCTGAAGGATCATGTGACAATATATTTAACAGTAGTGTATATATTATGTAACATATATTAAAGTGTTAGATATATGCCCTAAATGATGCCCTAAATAAAGAATATGCTTTAACTTTTAGCTATTTAAATAGTATTTTATTTTCGCAATGATGAAATGAGTAACTGAAGAGCAATATGATACCAGATACACTTAAATTTGATTTATTGATCATCAGAAATCAAAACCGGTTGCAAACGAATCAATAGCCAATTCAAAATGCAATAGCTTTTTAACTGCACACAGGTGCTCAATCTGTTTTCAAATGTGACGTTCAATACTTGAATACTGTGTTTGTGTTCATTCCCTCTTCAGTTTGCTCACTTTGCTGGCAGTCAGATCTAAAGATGTGCCTTGCGAGAGGCTCGAGTGATGACATCGTAATACCTCCAATTATTCGAGTCTGAGCGCTGGCGTGAGCCGCACAGACACTGCCTCCATTACTGAGATGTGTGTGTGTGACTGTGACTGAAAGCTTACCTGCCTGAGGAAAACCGATAGCAGGGGCGAAACCAGCCGCCCCAGGGTATGGAGAGAAATGATCCAAGGAGCCCCTGCACACACACACACACACACACAAACCAACAATGAACAAATGATTTAAAAGATGAGACCACAACCACATAACAGGATACTGATAGTGGTGTATGTGTATCTGCCTGACACAATGAAGGGATAATATGTATTTATGATTCATAAAATGGTTTGAGACACCTGTACTTGAGGCAAAGATTTGAATTTCTTTGGGAGCATAAAATACTGTACGTCATGGTTATACAGTACATCTGTTTTGTCATAGACATCATAAAAGCCTCATTACAAAGATGAAATTCATGAAAAATAAATATTATCAAGTAGTTTGGCACAATCTTTTATCATTATGTCATTGACAAAAAAAGGGAAAAAAGACGTGTTCCGTTTTTAATATTAATATTTGCAGAATGCCAAATCATAAGGTGTGACCAATAGATTCATATAAGAAAATGTTTGTTTATGTTGTATGTTTACAGGAAATTAGTTCATAAAGAAGATCCTATGACCTCATGACTATGTCAATAAGTCAATAATTTTTTTTTTTAATTAGCCATTTATGACATGGCAAGGTTAAAGGAAAACTCCGCGCAAAATGAACCTTTGGTCTAAAAAAACATCGGTACCTAAGTCGACTGTTCTCTAAGATTTGTTTTCACTGATACATTCGAATGTAAAGAGTTTTATCTCTAAAAACTGTTTAGCCAATAACGCTCAGTAATGGGGGCATATAATAAGTGAAAGAAATCGCTAGTTTATACCACTAACAAGGCTCAAAATAGCCCCACACTAACACAGTAACATAATGAGGGTCCATACATGCAAAACAAAGCATTGAGAACTTTGTAAGTGTACAGACCGTTTAATAAGAAGATATTTTATAAAGACAGTCCACTTTGTGTATACAGGGGGCGCCATCTTTGGAAAACAGTCTCGACAAGTCGAACCACGAACGCCGTTCATACAGTTCAGTTCACTTGGTATAATTTGTTCGTAGTTCAAACTTGTAGAGACGGCTGCTGCCTGGATACACGAAGTGAACTGTATTTATAAAATGTCTTCTTATTAAACGGTTTGTACACTTACACAGTTCTCAAAGCTACGTTTAGCATGTAGGGACCCTTCTTATGTTACTGTGTTAGTGTGGGGCTATTTTGAGCCTTTTTAGTGGTATAAACTGAGCGATTTCTTTACTTATTATATGCCCCATATACTAGCATTATACACTGAAACAGTTTTTAGAGATAAAACTCTTTTAAATTCGATTATGATGAAATCAAATCTCAGAAGAAAGGTCGACTTAAGTACCAATGTGTTATTAGACCAAAAGTTATTTTTGCTCCTTTAATGCAGAAACTCCCCAAAATGCACTTTATGAATTAATATAAATTAAAACTTTTTTCCTTGAAAACTGGTACTGTTATGAATACTAATAACAACAATACATTTTAGTCATTTAATGAGTCATTAAATGTAAACCTTTTTGAAAATGGCAGAACAGTTTCTCAAACCTTACAAAACCAACATGAACACAAATAGCACACTAACAACAACATGGCGCGTGTTTTAAACTAGATTTTTCCTGCAGACACTCTAATTTATCACTGACTCACTTAACACATTTGCTTTATAAAATTACCTAACATAAAATCACTAACCCTGAATGAGCCTGAAATAAATTATGAGAAGCACAATCAATAAAAGAGGCACATACATTTGTTTTGTTACTCCCTATATCATCACTGTTTTATCACCGACTGATTTTAAGCTGAATCTGGCTTGCTGAGATTACACACGTTCAAGTAAAGCACAATTTGCTCATTTAATATCTTGAATTCCCAAGTGGGACGGGTTTAAGTGTCACGCCATTGTTTAAAATGGATTTATCCAGCCTATTTGAGATATAAACCTATAGAGCTCAGAACAAGCAGTTTGCATACATTTCAAAACAATCATATTGACAACAATAAAACATTTTTCACGAGGGGAGTTGCGGTAGAAGACCGACAAAAGGGCAGTGGTCTAATAAAAGCTGCCATTTGAACACCTTTTATTGCTGTGGCGGGTTTGTGAAGACGTCACAGAGCGCCCCTGAGATTCCTGCCTGCGCCCAGAAACAATTCATCAGCTCTGATTTACACACACACACAAAGAACACACACTCGCCTTATCAGAATCCACACTGCCTCTTCCCTCTAAACAGCACAAGTGATTTACAGAACCTGAGACAACAAGATGCGTGGATGGACAGACACAGTTATCTGCCGCCCCCTCTGACAATCACACACACACACACAGTAAATCTGCTCTGCAAACACTGTCCGGCCCACATAACTTTGTGTGCATGTGCGATAAGGCATGCCCTTTGATAAGTGAGCGCGCTACGAACAGATAGCATTATAATAAAACACACAGGTAATGAGGAATGAGAAAAAATATCTGTTTTACACTGGGATTTCTAAGTTTAATAGATAAATGGACAGGTTTGATAGAAAACAAAACAAAATGTCAGGTATACACACGGACGAATGAATGGAATATTCGGGGTAAAATATCAACAAAGCGTAAGGCAGATAAAGCATAAAGTCATCATGAAATAAAAATTGAAAATTACTAATTTTATAAGGAAAACTGCAGTAATTGTTATGTGCAAATAATTCATGTGCCCTCATTAATCTTTAATCAAAATAACTTATTACTTATTTACTTTCATCATTTCTTCTCTGATGATGCGTTTACTGGCGAGAGGCGGAGCAACCTGTCACTCACATGAGATCCACCAATAGCAAACCACATCTACCAATCATGTACAAAATCAAGCCCTGCCCTACATTTGTTCTTGTTCCAAAGCCGTTTCACTCAGATAAATGTGACAATTGCCGACTTTAAGGTGTTTTTTACCCAGAATATTCCAGCCGAAATGATGGGGTGAAAAATCTGAAATCAAAGTGGATATTTTACAATTAAATAGTGCAATTGTCTCCATGCCATACATCAAAATTTACATTTAATCTTAACCCCGTAAGTCTATATACTACTTCTTATACATCAACATCTATGAAAAATACTTTTGATATCCTTAAGCTTGTGACAAGAACTTCCTCAGAGCTAGAGGAAAAGCACAGACAAGAGGCAGATGGTGTGTGTGTGTGTGTGTGTGTGTGTGTGTGGAGACAAGTCGTCTCTTCTCACTAATGTGCAAAATTCACTAAACTTCATCCAGCAGTCCAATTTAAATGGAACTTTTGACAAATTTAATTTTTAGCGAGAATTATTTGAAATAATTTTAAAATATTACGTTTAAAATATCTCCAAATGTCTTCAAAGCATGTTTCGTCTATGATCACGCGGCCTTGTTCACTGGTTTTTGGTATAATGTGGGATATTGTTCTGCTGATGTAACACTGCAAAAATATCTTTCCAAGGAATTTCAGTAGACAAAAAACTCCAGAAAATATGAATATTTGAAATTATGAGTGATCTAGGAGCTATTAAAGATACGTTAAGCTGCTCTGAATAAGTCTATACTGTATACCTCAGAAATGTCTTATATGACTGTAAGTGTATATGTCTTACCAAAAGCAGTCTGCATGGAGGGGTCCATGGTAGGCTGGCCGTCCCCTGAGGGAAGGTCCAGACGGGTGAAGTCCCTGCTCTTGTCGTTGTTGTATTTCACATTCAGACTGGTCAGCTTGGAGAACTCGACACGCAGAGTGCAGCAGCCGTTGTAGATGTTCTGCCCATCCAAAGACTGACAGGGGAAACAACATTACAATGCCATTCTCTAACAAAGACACAAAGAAATTATATTCAGCTTAAATGAAGGAATACTATTTTTAGGGCAATTAAGGGACAAGTCAGGGCACTTTTTCCATTTTTAGAAAATATTAATGCAAAAATAGATCTCTTTCTCATTATAGTACTGATATATGATCAAACTTAGGGCTCACACCTTTGCAAACACGAGACATTGGGGACAATTTGAGTCAGTTTCTGTTTTGATGGCCACTACAGGTCTATATAAGTTTCCATTTAAGAACTATCAATACTCATGAATAATTTATTAATCTTAGTTCGTGATAATTTCATCATTCACTAATAATTAGGGCTGTCAAACAATTAATCACGATTAATCGCATTCAATATAAAAGTTTGTCTTTACATAATATATGTGGGTGCACTGTGTATAATTATTATATATATAAATACACACACATGCTTGTATATATTTAAGAAATATTTTCATGTATATACTGTATATATCATTTATATTATATATAAATTAAGGCTGTGCAAAAGTTAATTGAATTAATCGCATCCAAAATAAAAGTCTGTGCTTAACATAATATATTTTGTGTGTGCTGTATATAATTATTTTGTATATATAAATACCTATGCATGCATGTATATATTTAAGAATTATTAGTGCTTAAATTCTGTTTATATATATATATATATATATATATATATATATATATATATATATATATATATATATATATATATATATATAAATATTTTATATATGAACACATTTTCTTAAATATATACATGCATGTGGTGTATTTATATATACAAAATAATTATATACAGCACACACAAATATATTATGTAAACACAGACTTTTATTTTGGAATGCGATTAATCACAATAATTTTTGCACAGTAAAATTTTTGTATAATATAAATATAAATATTTTACATATAAATAATATTTTTTTCTTAAATATACATGCATGAATTTGTATTTATATATTTATACACAGTGCACCCACATATATTATGTAAACACAAACTTTTATTTTAAATGTGATTAATCGATTAATGAATCGTTTGACAGCCCTACTAATAATACATAATTACAAATCAAAAGTTAATGGACTTGAAGCTATCATGACCTAACAATGAACAGTTGGATATTTATTAAAAAAGATGAATAAATACTGTAGCAAATTTATTGCTTATAACATAAGCTAATGGGAACTTATAGTGAAGTGTTTCCTAATAACTTTAAGTAAAACTTGGCTGTATACTGAAGGTACTAATTTTATTTCTCCTACGTTTATTTTATTTCCTGTGGAACGCTGTTCATGTGTGATTTGCATCATAAGACACATCCATTATTGTATAAATGTCTATACTTAGAATTAACAGTGTTTCATTTCTATTTAATGCTTAGACCTTTTTTACTAATAAGACAGACATAATGTATATACATATTAAGGGTTATAAATACATTTACACACAAAAAATTATTTATATATATTTATATACAATTTATAAATGTTTTATCCTTTTGCTGTTAGATTAATGCAGTCACACAGGTAACAGAAGCTTGTTTGTCTTTCCGATCACAGGACATTGAACTATTCCGGCACATTCTCATTGATTACACCTGCTCTGCTTCATTACATAAGGGTTTAATGGAGTCCAAACATCTCAGCTCAGTTTTTCTATCTGTTAATCAATATCTTAAAGTAAGCGACAGCCAAACTACTAAAACAGATAGGGAAGAAACCATACTCACTCCGTACAAAAATAATGTTGGTTTAACTTGGTTGCCTTAAAATTTTAAGTTGATTGAAATGGAAAAAGTGAGTTAATACAATGAAGGAGATTGATTTAATCATCAGAAACTCAAAATAATAAGTTATCTGAACTAAATAAATTATTTAAGTTGATTTGACAAAAGAAAAAATGTTGTGATTACAAATCATGAAAATATTTTTTACAAAAATGCAGACAGTCACCAAGAAGACTATATATATATATATATATATATATATATATATATATAGTAAAATAAACGTAACACTTTACAATACTGTGTGCACTAATATGCATTAATTCATGCTTAACTAATGCACAGATAATCATGAGTTAATGTATAACTAATGAAGAACTAAACCATTAATTAATGATTACTGCATCAGCAACTAATAAAGAGTCTATATGATTAATACATTAAGTAATACATTAATTGCTATTAATTCACTGTGTCATTGTGTATTAATTCCTTAATAACATATTTTATTAACTAATAGTGTAAATTAATGTGTTAATTACCACAATTAGTCATAGCTACGCACTTCAACTTCCAGTTGTCTGCCTTAATTAATCATTAGCTAATGATTTGCAAAGGTATCATTATGTTATGACTTTACTTGTTGAGGCACATCATTATTAACTAGTCATTTAGTAATTGTAGTAATTTGCACATGAATTTGCATTAACAATTAATTAATTAATCATGTATTAATGCATATTAGTGTACCTGTCATATTATCTGGAAGTTGAAATACAAGGCTTTGGCTCATTCTGGTAATTAACATATTAATTAACACTATTAGTTAAAAAATGAGTTATTATGGAATTAATCCACAATTACATATTTAATTAATAACAATTCATGTATGAACGAATACATTAACCTGACATACTCTTAATTAGTTCCTAATGTGGTAATCATTAATGAATAGCTTAGATAATCATAAGTAACACATTAATTCAGTATTATCTGTGCATTAGTTAAGTATGAATTAATGCTTATTAGTGCACATGTATTGTAAAGTGTTACCAAATAAACATATTCATTGCATTTTTTAAATTTATAAAAGCAAAGTATATATATATATATATATATATATATATATATATATATATATATATATACTTTGCTTTATAAATAAAAAAAATGCAATGAATATTTTTATTTTAATAGATTAACTATAAATCTATTTAATTTTATTTTATTGTAATTTTAATATAAATAAACAAATAAATACATAAATGAACAATTTATTTCCCAACATCTCATCACAAACATTCTCATCCTACACTGTACAATTTTTTTTCTTTTGTCAAATCAACTTAAATAATTTATTTAGTTCAGAAAACGTATTATTTTGAGTTTCTGAAGATTAAATCAATCTCCTTCATTGTATTAACTCACTTTTTCCAGTTCAATCAACTTAAAATTTTAAGGCAACCAGGTAACTTACTTTTTTAAGTTAAACCAACAATATGATGAGTTTCATTTAAGGTAATCTCCACCTGTTCTACTATTAACCCAGCGTATTAGCCATTATAGTGATCGAAATGGGACTGTTTTCTCACAATTACTATTTGAGATATATATGAACCTATGATTGCTGCTTAAATGCTTAGTTTCATAAAAGAACTACTCCACACAACACAGAGTTTGCCTTTAAATACAGTGCAACATTTTAATTATTGAATTGTCTGTGTAGGCCTGAAGCAGGTTTGGCAGGGTGGAGGGAATGTGAACTAACTTCACTTAACCTAGCTCTGATGACAAATGCAAATCTCATCTAATGCAGACAGTGGCCTGAGGAATGAAGAGCTGTGTGCTATTAGCTTTCAGCCATCAGACATACTAAATCCGAACAGTGGACGGTAGAACCTGGAAATCCCAGGTCTTACTCTTATATTGAAGCCATATTAAAATATCACACATATTAAAATATCTTAGAGACACTACCCCACACAGAACACCTTGGAAACTGCAATGCAATGCCCTGGCATCCACCCACAACTCCCTATAGCATTATGGTGCTGTTATAGTCTCTTCTACTCACCAAGGCTAAATTTATATGATAAAAAATACTGTAAAAATGTGAATTATTATTACAATTTAAAAGAACTGTTTTCTTTTGTAATATACACTACCGGTCAAAAGTTTAAGATCAGTAAGATTTTTTATGTTTTTAAAAGAAGTCTCTTCTGCTCACCAAGGCTGCAATTTTTTGATAAAAAATACACAAAAAACACAGTAATATTGTGAAATATTATGACAATTTAAAATGACTTTTTTATGTTAATATATATTAAAATGTAATTTATTCCTCTGAAAAAAGCTGAATTTTCAGCATCATTACTCCAGTCTTCAGTGTCACATGATCCTTCACAAATCACTCTAATATGATGATTTTATGCTCCAAAAACATGTATGATTATTATCCATGTTGAAAACAGTTTTTTACATTTTTATTTCAGGATTCTTTGATGAATAGAAAAGTTCAAAGAACAGCATTTATTTAATTAGAATCTTTTCTAACATTATAAATGTCTTTACTGTAACTTTTCATCAATGTAACTCATCCTTGATGAATAGAAGTATTGATTTCTTATTTATTTTCCCCCAAAAATAAAATACAAATTCATACTGACCCCAAACTTTTTAAAGGGTAGTGTTTAATGTAACAAAAGCTTTCCATTTCAGATAAAAGCTGTTCTTTTGAACTTTCTATTCATCAAAGAATCCTGAAATAAAAATGTAAAAAACTGTTTTCAACATGGATAATAATCATACATGTTTTGGAGCATAAAATCATCATATTAGAGTGATTTGTGAATGATCATGTGACACTGAAGACTGGAGTAATGATGCTGAAAATTCAGCTTTTTTCCAGAGGAATAAATTACATTTTAATATATATTAACATAAAAAAGTCATTTTAAATTGTCATAATATTTCACAATATTACTGTGTTTTTTGTGTATTTTTTATCAAAAAATTGCAGCCTTGGTGAGCATAAGAGACTTCTTTTAAAAACATAAAAAATCTTACCGATCTTAAACTTTTGACCAGTAGTGTATATTAAACTGTATTTTATTCCTGTGATAAAAGCTGTATTTTTAGCATCATTACTCCAGTGTTCAGTGTCACATGATCCTTCAGAAATCATTCTGATATGATGATTTAATGCTCAAGAAACATGTATTATTGTTATCAATGTTGAAAACAGTTCTTCTGCTTATTTTGTGGAAACTGTGCTACATTTCTTTAAGGATTCTTCGATAAATAGAAAGTTCAAAAGAACAGCATTTTGTCTTTACCGTCAATAAAAAAAAAAAAATCTTTTTATAAAAATAAAGCTCTAGTTTTAGTTAGTTCTGCATTTCTGCCCGTGAGAATCACTTCCAATTTTCCAGCCAACATGCTGGGAAAATAAGGTGCATTTCCACACAATTGTTCCTTTTTTTGCCGCGATTTACACGGGAGGAAAGGGGGGCTTCATCGCCCATCTCGAAAGAGACCCCTGTCCCCACCCCTCCTGTAACACTAACAAATACTCTCTTTGTGCAAGGAGGCAATGCAACATGGCAGCCGCACAATAGATAACACCCTCAGACCAGAGGAGTAATTACTTGCAAGCTCTTTTTCCCCTGGTGAGCTGCATTGGCATTCATTAGATAACCTCAACGGTGACATATTAATTACAGGGGCGGCTTGATTTGTGCGGTCTACTGGGAACTGGTTTTCCTCCTGTCTTCCTGTTGCTTTGATCAATTTTCGGCGCCGCACCAAAAAAAAACCAGAGAGCGCCAAAAATGAGGTGATGTAAGACAGGTGTGATTGATGAAGTGTTGATTATCAGGGACAGAGCGCTGGTGAAGGATGACCACAGCTAAACCGTCCGTCTCCCCGGACAGAGGAACTAAACTCAGTGTACACTCAAGCTGGTTGCCATGTTTCATCCCACCCAACCCAATTCATCCCACCAACAAGATAATAAAGGGGAGCATTTTGTGGCTGCCAGTTCTATTTCGGTACTGACCATTTTGGCATGATGTGCGTTCATTGGATCTGCATATTGTAGCAAGGCCTGGAACTGGTTGTTCTTGGTGAAGGTGATGATCTTCAGGACTGTTCCAAATTTTGAGAAGATCTAAATGAAGGAGAGGATAAGAACATGAAGGTCAGTCATAACAAACGGGTAGTTTAAGCCCTAGAGGGTTTGCTTATCTGAGCTGGTTAAGCAAGTTTGGCTGGTCTTTCAGCTGGACTCCCAACCTAGCCAAGGTGGTGTTTAGTGGGTGAACAGAACCCCTCTAAAACATTAATCCAGTCTGACCACTGGATTCCAGACTTGTAGACCTGCTGAGACTCGGAAACCACCTCAGGCTTGTTTAAGGATCTAGATTTTCAGGATCTAGATTTCAACTCATGAGTTCCCATGTGAGGGCTTCAATAAATTTCTGAACACAAGTGTTTTGTGACACTTTGACCTTGTGGAAGGGTAAATGTATGTGGTTGCTAGGTGACAACAAAATATAAAGTGTACAGAGTAAACATTGAAAATAGAGCAAGCAAACAAACTAAGTGAATATCCAGGGGATTGCTTGATATATTGCAGAGAGTAAAAAATAGCATTTGTATTTTTTCTGAACATCATGACATCACTTGATATATTAAAGGGTAGGCCTACATATCATGTTTTTAAATCATTCATTCTTACTTATAAATCATTCATTTGTGGTCTATATAAAGCATAACTGCAATGCTTGGGTCTGAATTCCTCATTATAGCTCCACAGGCCCTTTTCTACCCCTTTTCTGATGTGCTTCTGTGAGCAAGTCGTTTCAATGCGGCACCTTTAAATAAAAAGGCGTACCGTCTTACCCTGCC
Organism: Hybognathus amarus; assembly: GCA_030378365.1. Classification (NCBI taxonomy): domain Eukaryota; kingdom Metazoa; phylum Chordata; class Actinopteri; order Cypriniformes; family Leuciscidae; genus Hybognathus; species Hybognathus amarus. Next base: position 218,167 of record JAQIUQ010003300.1, read on the forward strand.
CGCTCTCCAGGTCGCTGAGTTCACGGTCAGCTCAACTCTCTGCGTTCAGCCATTATTGTAGTTTGATAAGAGGTACGATTACTATAGCTTCAAAGAACATTTTTATTCACACGTTAACAAAATGTCAACAACGGAAGATTTGTTTATCAAGCCTTACATATTCGAGCCAGAGTGAGCGATTTGAAAAAGATGACGAAGACGAACCTGCATAAGTTCTTAAGTAACTTCTTAAGTTCATATGGAGGCAGGTATGTAAGTTAACTATGTTGTGGTATTAGTGAAAGTCGACTATTTCTCTTGTTAAAACAAGCACACTGACAAGATAAATGACTCCGGTCTGATCTTGCCACTAAAAATCTGTATTGATAATAAAATGATAACTTACGTTTAGAAAGCATCAGGAAACAGCAGCTAAACGATAGAAGTCGATCTTTATACTAGAATATCTTCTTTATACTGGCGAAGGTTGTTGAAGTGGGGATCCTTGAAGTGCTTCAGGTCACTACATCCAACAACCGAACATTTTGACTAGCCCTCTCTGGAACTTCTGCATGATTGAACTTGGACTACAAAATCGGAGCGAAGAAATAATAATGGCGGATTGCTCAGTGTTGGACCGGTAGTCAATGTCCTTATTTGTCAGTTCCGCTGCAAATACGGTGACGTACTTGATCAAAAAACGTCATAGACAACAGAAAAATCTGAACAGGTTGAAAAATATGACCAAAACAGAATATAAAGATATAAACGAAGCACCTGAAGAGAATAATTGCATCTTTTCTGTACTTATAAACACTCCAAATCTACAACAAAATGCATTTAAGGGCTAAAAAAAGTGGATTTTGCATGATATGTCCCCTTTAAGTCATTATTTATGAATCCAAAATAAGTACAGATATCTGAAGCAAATACAGAACAATTATAAAAGTCACATTAAATGGCCTTCATTTGAAAGAATAGTGCAATTTTGGTGTAATAGTCTCACCTGGTGTAGCACTTCTAGAGACACTGGGTAGTAGAGATTCTCTACGATGATGCGAAGCACAGGACTTTGCCCAGGCATCATTCCACCATCACTGGCTGTCGCAGTCCCAGAGAGACCCATATTCCCAGAATGCATTGCATTGACAGCTTGCAGAGCAGCCTGAGCCCTCTACAAATAAGACGTAGAGTTAACATTTGGTCCAAACCCTTCGAAAACATTCCACTCATACAGAGTAGTACACACAAACACACCTCAATCTTACCACTGCATTGCAATGGCACTGAAATGCACTATCAGCAATGACTCTGTAATGAGCCGATTTAATTAGGCAAACTGTAAAACTATTCGCTCTGGGTAAAGCAAAAGTATAAAGGAGGCACTATATATGCAGATATACCATTCTGAGTTTGTAAAAATAGGGTTACTAGGTTTTATGTTAGAGCTTCATCTGCCTTTCAGGCACTTTCCACCTGGTAGACATGACTCTGAATCAAGTAATCAGTAAGTTTTATTAAAAAGTTTATTGTTTTGCCATTTTAAGACATACAGAGGTTGGTTGAAGTTGTCATATTGTAATTGTATAAACAGGAAGATGATCCATGAAAGCTGATAGCTAGAATTTTTTTTTCTTTTTTTAAAGTGAGTAAGATTGCATTCATGGTGTAAGAAAAATATTTAATTATTTTTTTACTAGGGGTGTACGGTACACAGCAGTCATGGGTCAGTATATACCTCGTTTTTGGGGTCATGGTTTTGGTAAGAGTTTGGTACAACAGGAAAAGGCAACAAATCCACAATACTAGGTTTATTTTGAACATACAATAGTGCAAATTACAGTTTGTGCCAACTAACGGCATTTAGTTCCCTAGTTGGTACAGTCCAGCCTCGTTTAGTGTTTCAAGCACTAAGCAGTAAACAGAACACACTCTTGCATTGGTCATATTTTATGTAGGGCTGATAAAAAAACCAAAAAGGTATTTGGTCACAATCAGCTAGAAAACTAAAAAGCATCTTGTGTTATAAAAGTAAAAAAGAGATTTTTTTTAGCTCTGATGATTAGCACCTCTGGATGATGTCATTTGATTAACATGTTGTGCGTAGCCTGTCATTTTCTTTGTGCGTGAGAGTTCATTAACACGCGGTGACAATGGCGGATGCACAAAGTTCAATATTCCTTTTTTTTTTAAAAGAAACTACAGAAAGATGAGCGAGAAGGAGAAAAAGTGGTTTTAAAATGTTTTGGTCATACAGATAATCGAAACGGTATTAAAAATCATTGTTATAAAAAACATTGTTCTGTAGTAAAATAAGAAAAGGAATTAGGATGCCATCCCGGTTTCCTTTCCGTGAAGTTTGTGGATCATGGCACATAAATTTATCGAAACTCCTTCTGCTCTTTTTCCTGTTGTGGTGGTTAGCAAACAGCGTTGCATTACCGTGAGCGCCCCCTTCTGGATTGGAGTGTGGATCGCCTGTGACCAGGGGCCGGTTGCACCAGCTGTGCGAAAGTTACAACTTAGCCTAGTTTTGACGTAAATGGGCACTAAGTTACAACTTACGCACTACTAAATATTTTTCTGTTGCACCATTAAACTTAGTTTTAACGTAACTCTACGTTCCAACTAAATATTTACGGCAGCCTCCGATCTCTACCTTACGAACAAATGGTGCAACGGAATAGAGTGCAGAGTTAGTTACAAACTAGCAAGTAGATACTAAGCCTCTAGTGTGGACTTTATGTTACAATTTAAGAAAGAACTTACAAATGGCTGGTGCAACCCTACCCAAGTGTGTAAAGTCAAGGTTCAGAAAGTAAAAGTCCTTCTCAATATTTTTTTCCAATCACCTGGAATCTGCTAAGCACAGTTGTTCAGCCAGGAGATCGAACTAATTGGTGAAATCAGCTGGAGAGTTCATGGGTGGAAGAAACATATGGCAGGACTTTTACTTTCTGACCACTGGACTTTTACACCTCTGCCTGTGACTGACCGAATTCATTGTCTGACTGTATGAACCGAACCGTGACAGTATGGGACAAATTCATGTTATGTCACAACCTTACTTTTTACTGATGGTTAATTACTTACTGAGTACTAAATCAAACACTTTGCTGTTATTGGTCTTAAAGTACACGTCTGACGGTGCGGTTACATTAGCAAAATTTTGCAGGCAAAAAAGAAAAAAAGACTATCGATCATTGTCAATTGTGTATAGATGTATGAAGAACATCTTACACAGAAGACACTTTCAAGCAAGCAGCTTTGTTGGTCACAGCATATATAAATGTGACCAAGCGAAAGCTGCGTGAGGAACCTTTTCACCCTCAAGTAAAGTGTAGATTCATGTTGAAATGACTGGATTTTGCCCAATAAATGTAGCTGGAAAATGGCAAATTGTGACTGGACAAAAATAACCTGACACCTGCATTTAAACAATTATTTTCAAATGATTCCTTCAAATGAATAAATGACCTTAGATAACTTTATTTGGTATTGACCGTACTATGGTAGTGAAAGGGCTGGTTTAAATTGTGTGATTAATTCTCACCCCTGATTGGGCAGATTATGAGTCTTGAGCTTACGGTGGTTGGAATACTGGATGTCAGCACGGGCTGGTTGCGGACATGGGGTGTAGCTGTGGTGTAGTAGTTGACCATGGTGATGGCTGCTTCTTCAGAAGCCATTTCTATAAAAGCCTGTAGTGCAAATAGAGACATACGGTAAGTGATGAATCCTGATAACATCATTCATCTAATTGCACATGTAAGTTAATACAACTTTAGCCTGTTTTAATGCAACACTCAAATGAAATAAAAATCAGCAGGCTAAAAGAAATAGAGACAAATAATAGTAATTATAATAAGTGCTGCTTTGTAAAAGTATATTCAATGTCGGTTGCACAAAACAATACGGGACAAAGTTTAATATTCAGAGTTTTGTTTAGAATCACTAATCCTAAGAACGAGCCATAAAATAGTGATGCTCGTCTTAACAGGCGCCACTAATAATTATTCTTACCTCATCAAGCAAGGTGTGAGATTTATAGATGCAGAATCTAACAATAAACTGAATCTTTGAAGCCCCAATCAAATCAACCAACAAACAGCAAATTATGCAACAGGGGCATTAGAAATCTGTCTGCCTGTCTTTTATTGTCTAAATATGCCATTTTAAATTTGAATATGAAAAGGCACTCAAGTGGAAGCGGGAGACTGCGGTGTTTTTGCACGGCTTCTGTTATTAGATGGACCTTGATGTGTTTGAAAGGACGCACACTTGAGTTTCTATCACTGGCAACCACTAATGAAGCTAAAGCAGATCTGGACCCTTGTCCTCAGCATCCCTTAGAAATGAGAAAATTCAGGCAAAATGATACTTTGATGGTGGCGTTTCTTGGTATAGTGGGTTTTTAAGGGTCAGTCTCATGACAAAAAAAAATCCTTCTTTTGGGAGTTAAACAGATATAAAACAAACAGAGTTTCTTATGAACTACTCGTGGACTGTTAGTTCATAAGAAACTCTGTTTGTTTGAGATCTGTATGATTTTTTCTGACAGTAGGCTACTTAATTGAGGCTACTAAACTCTAAACATGCTTAATTGTCATTCATTTTTACGTCTACAATCCCTAAAGTCACCCACACCCTGCTAGATAATCGGGCAGATTTTGAGCCAAATTCTCCCCTTCCAACAATCCTAGATAAAGTCCCGGTTTACCAGTGTGTAAGGAGTGATTGTATCTGGGACGGAAGAACGTCAGGACTCAGGGCCATACTGATCTCAAAGCGCAAATATCCAACATGTTAAATATTAACGATCAGAAATCCTGGGAACGGAGAACAAATGTGCACGTGTGCTCTGTGTCACATGGACCGGAACGATAACAATTTTGAAAGCGAGCCGACAATAGCATAATTTTTTTCTTTTTTACCATAAATTTTCAGTAAAAGCAGTCTGAACACTGCTATTGACATTTCTATTTGGTAGTCGTTTGCTATGTTTGTTTACTCTAAAGTCACGTTCGACAGGAAGAGATTTTGCGAGATTTCCTGTGTTCACGGTTGGGACTGTTAAATCGTTAGTGTGTGTCTGTTAGTGTGTGTTCGTGCTGTCTTAGTCACATCGCAGCACTTAACACACAATAGGAACAAATTTGTTAAATCTATGATTTTTTTATTGTCATGTTTGTGGTCTTTAAAAGGGATACTTCACCGTTTTTCCATATTAAACAATGTTATTCCATTAACTAAGACGAGTTGATACACACCTCTCTCGTCTCAGTGTGTGCACTTAATTGCTCTGGCGCGCGGGACACTTTAATCACACTTAAAGGAGAACTATCGCCGCAAAATCAACCTTTGGTCTAATAAAACATCGGTACCTAGTCGACCGTTCTCTGAGATTTGTTTTCATGATTATCTAATGTAAAGAGTTTTATCTCTTAAAAACTGTTTCAGCGTATAATGCTAGTAATGGGGGCATTTAGTAAGTAAAAAGAAATCGCTCAGTTAATAACACTCAACAAGACTCACAATAGCCCCACACTAACACAGTAACATAATGAGGGTCCATACATGCCAAACGAAGCATTGAGAACTGTGTAAGTGTACAAGACCGTTTAATAAGATGATATTTTATAAAGACAGTCCACTTCGATGTATACAGACAGGAGCCATCTTGGAAAACAGTCTCGACAAGTCAAACCACGAACGCCGTTCATACAGTTCAGAAATTCGCTGAGATTCATACAGTTCAGCTCACTTAGCACGTCGTTCCTGTTGTTTCCTGTCTTTATAAAATATCTTCTTATTAACGGTCTATACACTTACAAAGTTCTCAAATGTTTGACTTTGATGTATGGACCCTCATTATGTTACTATGTTAGTGTGGGGCTATTTTGAGCCTTTTTAGTGGTATAAACTAGCGATTTCTTTTCACTTATTATATGCCCCCATTTACTAGCGATATACGTTAAACAGTTTTTTGAGATAAAATTCTTTACATTCGATTATCATGAAAACAAATCTCAGAGAACTGTTGACTAGGTACCAATTTGTTATTAGACAAAAGGTTCCATTTTGCACCGAGATTTCTCCTTCTAACTAGCCCAGTTCATTCTATAGGATCCAAGCAGAGAAGCGACCAAACACATCCACGTTTTCCCTATTTAAATACAGTTACATGAGTTGTGTAACTCGACCAAGAATAGTGACACAAAATAAAACATTGCGCTTTTTCTAGCGTGTAAAGTGGTTAACTATAATGTATGGCGGAATACCACAGGAGCACTTTGACTCGGTAACTCGGTAACAATGAAAAATCCTCTCCCTCTCGGAGTGATGATATTACTGTGCCGAGTCCATAGATATATGCGGCCAGTCGAAGTGCTCCCAGCATTTGCTGTGGTATTCCACCATACATTATAGTTATCCACTTTACATGCTTGAGAAAGCGCAATGTTTTATTTTGTGTTCAGTATTGTGTCACTATACAGATCTCAAATCTTACAATACGTGTAACACGTTTTTAAATAGGGAAAGCGTGGATGTGTTTGGTCGCTTCTCTGCTTGGATCTTAATGAATGAACTGGGCTAAGTTAAGTGCTATCAAAGTGTAAGAGTGATTGAGTGCACGCAATGAGACGAGAGAGGTATGCATCAGCGCGTCTTAGTTAAGGGAATAACATAGTTTAAAAAAACGGTGGAGTATAACTTTAAGAAATCTTTTAGTGTGGGCCAGCCTTAAGACAATGGCATTGTCACACCATTGTCCTCATTCGGACCTACATTTCCAAAATCCTGTTAGTTACACCATGTTAAACCACACAGAGCTTCCTCTGATCTTATTCATGCCATTTAATTCGGAAATTCCACCACTAAACCAACTTGAAAGCATAAGGTGAGGTTTGAGAACCATCAGTGTTTTTCAAATAACCAAGCTTCCGATAGTCCTGCTACTCAACTTACAGAGCTAGAAGATATGGCAGAGATGTGTTCACAGGTTCATGGAGCACCTACTTGGTTTTTCCCTTTAAGCATCAACAGGTTGGTGACTTTGCCAAAAGGGATCCCTAGTGAGACGACCTCTGCTTCAGACACTTCGATGGGAACTTTGCGGACGTAGGAGGTGGCAGGGAGCCACAGGGAGATGGGTCTCCTTTGTATGTTTTACTGTCAGTGCCATTAGCTGCCAAAAAGAAAAGAGACAGATTATCCATTTTTTGATTTGACCAGTTTTCCAAATGCCAAAACTGGCATTGATGTACATGGAAATCACAAAAACAAGACCCACCAAACACCACTATTATCGATTAACCGACACCAAAAAGGTCACAGTTACAAAATGTTGGCCTCACGAAGGACCTAGATTGAATTTAACAAGATACACAAGACAGAAGACATAGGCAGAAACATAAAACTGACAATATGACGGTGGTGGGCAGTTTCTCTGATGCTCCCCCTAAAACAATACAACAAGCCTCTGACGGATTAAGCAGACCTCTGAAGTCTGTCAAGGCTCCAAATGGCACTCATTGTGGGGCGTTGGCACTTGGCTATGTCCAGGGGCACATCACAGGCTGGTGACAGGTTTAACAGAGACAGACCATGGTGTTAGTGTCTGCCTCAGATTTCAACACTTACAGGCTTTCACATTCTTGCAAGCCCATGCAATCCTTGTGTTCGTCTGATTGCAGATAACGGCATCAAAGCAATTTGTATCAGTCTCAGTGTCAGATGAAAAAAGATGCTGGAATGTATTATACGTACAATTATAATTTTTTTTTACCAACAGATTACTAGGGCTGTCAAACGATTCATTAAGCGATTAATCGCATCCTAAATAAAAGTTTGTTTTTACATAATATATGTGGGTGCACAGTGTATAATTATTTATATATATGTATATATATATATATATATATATATATATATATATATATATATATATAAATATATTAGGGCTGGGCAACGACTCAATCGCGATTAATCGGCATCCAAAATAAAAGTTTGTGTTTACATAATATATGTCTGTGTAGTGTGTATAATTATTTTGTATATATAAATACACACACATGCATGTATATATTTAAGAAAAATGTGTTTTTAATATATCAAATATTTATATTTATACATAATATTAATTATGTATAAATATATATAAAGTATATACATGCAAATATTTCTTAAATATACACGTGTTTGTGTTCTTATATATACAAAATAATCATACACACTACACACACATATATTACGTAAACAAAAACTTTTATTTTGGATGCGATTAATCATTGCACTAGTTAAATATATACTGTATATATATATATATATATATATATATATATATATAAACACACACATGCTTGTGAAATATTTTCATGTATATACTGTATAAAGATTTATATATGATTTATATCTTAAATATACATATAAGTGTGTGTATTTATATATATATATATAAAATAATTATACACAGTGCACCCACATATTATGTAAACTTTTATTTTGGATGCGAATTAATCAGATTAATCATTTGACAGCCCAAACTGGCAGACTTGTGGTCAATTTGCCCAATTTCCCATTGATTGTCCCAAACTCACACCACTGAGCCAAAAGATGATATGTCACAATATGATTGAAAGGACCACAAAGCACTCATTCTTCAGAAAGTCAATGTGCAAATGGCTTTTGTGAAAATTGTCTCTAAACATTAAACTGGGACAGGACAGGAAAAGCACTTTATCGCTGAAAAGTTGTACACTTCAACGTGAAGTAATTCCAGAAGCAAAACAAATGGGCATTTTAGACTCTGCTCGTATGTATTTGTCTGGTCATTAGTAGGCCATGTACGAGTAATGAACTTAAAAGCTCTATTACTGTAATACAGGGAAAAAGTCTCCAGTCTCATTCAAATATGGGTCAAATCTTCCTCAGATTGTATGTGGGGTAAAAATGGTACCATGTTCCCCATGATGAATGCAGTAGCGTGCAAGGATGAGTGACTGAGATAACTCTTTCTCTCTCTCTCTCACGCATTGATAAACTCTTTCTTCCAAAGTTGAGCCTGTCGACGAGAGAAAGCAGCGAAGAAGAGCAGTGAACAAAAGAAAGTGCTGCCATCAGCACGAACAACCAGCCACAGGCACAGTGATCCAATCTTTTCCTCACAGTCCAGAGATCTTTACAACACAGCATAGATCTAGACCCTTTCCTCAGAGCCCAGCACAGTGATCCCATCCCTTCACTCTTAACCCAGTCCTTCCTCTAATAGCCCAGCATGCAGATACCACCCCGCACAAAAAGTCTCAATAGGCTTTTTCTTATACTCCCACCAGGCTCATGTTTACAGCCAACTTGCCTTTTATGATGCAACACTGACACTAGGCCGTGTGTCCACCAAAGCGTTTTTCTACGCACCTGGCTTACATTTTCAATTGTTTTCAATGGGAGCGCCGCGCTTCTGAACGCCATGAGCGTAAGACGAGGTGCTGAACGTTTTTTTCACACTGAAGCGCCGGGCGCACAGCATTTTTTACTGGTCGTCGAGAGTTGAAAAATTTTCAAATTTGGATAAAACGCAGCGCTCATCACTGTCACTTCTTAGGTAGTGTGTCAACCAAAGAGTTTTTCCACACGCCTGCCATACATTTTCAATTGTTTTCAATGGGAGCGCGGCGTTTTCTAAGCGCCATGAGCATAACGAGGCGCTGAGCGTCTTTCACGCTAAAGCGCCGAGCGCACAGCGTTTTTACTGGTCACCAAGTTTTACATGGATAAAACACAGCGCTCATCACTGTTTCTTCTTAGGCAGTGTGTCCACCAAAGCGTTTTTCCATAGACTGTAAAAAATATGGACAAAGCATCTGTGACATCACCCATAGACTTTCTGAAGAACGGGTTTGAGGCTGTTTATGGGAGGTATGGGCGGTGCCATACTGGAAAATATTGGGAAATACAAAATACAAATGTTCAGAAAGGATACAGAGGTGGTATGATGTGTTGTGTCAGATCATGGCCAAGACAGTCAAATTCACTCGGCGCAGCCCGTTATCAGCTGTCACTCAAACTTAACAGCCCTTATTTGTCATACATTTTATATCTAAATACGAAAAAAAAATCACCCCCTCACAGTTGTCAGGCACACGGAGCATATTGAAGATTACAATAAAAGTCCATGGGACCAGACTGTAAAAGCATGGATTTATGCTGTAAAAACGGACATTTTAACATGGTGTATATGGACATTTGCTCCCTTTTGGGACCGGCCTAGCGGATTTTCGTGGTATTGTTTTCGCACTTCCGGGTAGGATTAGTAGTAGTAGTAGTAGTAGTATACTTTATTATCCTCAAAAGGAAATTTGTTTTGGACTACATGATTGCTGCATGTGCATAGAAATATACAATATACAAGTATAAAAAAGTATAAAATATAAAAATTTAAAAAGAGGAAAGACAATTAATTTTACAAATTTAAAATTAATAAGATAGACTTATTAATTTTAAATTTGTAAAATTAACTGTCTTTCCTCTTTTTATACATTCTAATTAACATTCAAATTTTTCAGATTAAAATGTTGCCGCTTGGTTTTTCCACGCACCTGGCTTACATTTTCAATTGTTTTCAATGGGAGCGCCGCGTTTTTCTAAACGCCATGAGCGTAACGAGGCGCTGAGCGTTTTTTTCATGCTGAAGCGCCGAGCGCCCAGCGTTTTTACTTGTCGCCGAGAGTTGAAAAATGTTCAACTTTGGATAAAATGCAGGTCACTTACCCAACTGTCCAATCACAGTGAAGGAGGGGCGGGACTAATGCCACACCAACCGTCACAACATTCTTTCTGTACAACGACATCAACCAGCAAAGCTAACTGAACAAACTATATATAAATATTTTATATGGAACAAATTATCTGCAAAATCAGTTACAAGTAAAATGTGCAGCGTCTATTCTGTATCACAGCAACGAAACGTCGAAAAAACGCTGCACTGCCAAAACGCTCTCAAGCGCCCACAGTCACGGCGTCTTCAGCAGAGCGTAGGCGTTTTCAGATGGCTAAAAACGCTTTGGTGGACACACCGCCAAAAAGGTGAAAAACTGATGTGAAATTCACCACAGAGAACAGATTTACAACAAAAAAAATGATTAAGCGACAACATGGAGGCCTATGAGGGTTAAGATCATTTGCGTTGCCTTCTGTTTTTAGGTGTCCATCTGCAAGCTGGTGTCAGCAAACGTTTAGATTCTTCAACACCATGATAAGTGTTAAATTCTTCCATGACATCATAAAATGAACTAAAAGAGACTATACTGTAGCACTGTGGGGAAAATAAGTGTGCTTAAACCATGTTTGCAAACATATACACATACTGATGCAGATCAAATATAATCAGGGTTTCAAATGTCTCGCCCAGTCTGACTGGAACAAATACAAAACCTTATTTAATACTAACGAGGTCTGCCTTAGTACAGACCCGGCATGAAGATTTTGTCGAAAGAAATATGGATAATGAAAAACAAGCTTGCATCTGCAAGACATCTACTGTTAACACACAGAACATGAGAGCGATTAAATAGGCAACCAAACGAAACCTGCAGTGGAATAACTCAATGCAGGCAGAGGCAGTAGCCCACCGCATGCAAGATGTTAAAGAAACTAGATAATCCCTTTACAGAACAGGCAGATTGTATTCACATTATTTTCCCACACTGCAGAAAGTACACAACATGCTGAAAGAGTATAACACTGATGTTGAACAGCCCTTAGTCTGCAAGTTTTCACCCTGGAGGCTCATTGAGAATATGAAAATGTTCAAGTTTTAATAAGCTCAATTATGGAACTTTAGCACATTTGAAAAACCTCATATGCAAGCCCTTATATGCATAATCTTTCATCATTTTTTCTTTACTGAACCTTTACTGCAAGTGGGGATTTATATATGATGCATGGATGAGACCCTGACGTATCCTAGAGACAGGCATCTCGCCACATATCGGCCGCCAGGACAACAGGAAGATGATTGGTCCACTTTTCCAATGACCCTGTGTTACCATGGTGACCATACACATGACCTATCAAGGCATCTGGCTTCTCCATGCCAATTCATCTCATTGTGTCGTTAACAAATCTTATTGTTGTGCATTTAATGTGATTAGAGGAACCATCCCTGAATCAAATATGCCACAGGCTTTTCAAGAGGAAATGAGTAAAAAGGATCTTTGAAATGCACCGGCCATATATAAACTCTATGGGATGGTTTGTGCTAGCAGATCTAGATAGATTTTCTATATTATTTAAGATTACCAAAGTTTAAATTATTGGCCTTTATAAACTTTGATAAATAATTCTGTTTTGTAGGCAAGAAATGACAACATTTAAAAGGAATAGGCCTAAATAAAATAAAGCATAAATAAAATAGCAAATGATGACCAGTTTTGGCTGTACTATTATACATAATCCATGATTTTATCTTAATTTTTATTTTTTTTAAAGCAAACATGCATAAAATGAATCAGAAGTTACAGTAAATGCATGTAACAAAAATGTATATTTCAAATAAATACCTTTTGCTCAAAATATAATATCCATGTCTCTCTAAAAAATGTACCCACAAACATATTAAGCTCTTGTCTATAGAAGCTTGTTTCCGCCACAGAATGAAAAGTTAAAAAGGTAATTGCGACTTTTTATCTCACAGCTAGGAGTTCTTTCTCACAATTGCGAGTTTACATCTAAATTTAGAATTGCGAGAATATAAAGTCAGAATTGTGTGATATAAAGTCAGAATTGTGTGTTATAAATTCAGAATTGCAGAGATATAAAGTCAGGAATTGCAAGATGTAAATTTAAGAATTGCGAGATGTAAATTTAGAATTGCGAGATGTAAATTCAGAATTGCGAGATGTAAATTCAGAATTGCGAGATGTAAATTCAGAATTGCAAGATGTAAATTTAGAATTGCGAGAATGTAAATTTCAGAATTGCAAGATGTAAAGTCAGAATTGCAAGAATGTAAATTTAGAATTGCGAGATGTAAATTTAGAATTGCAAGATGTAAATCTAGAATTGCGAGATGTAAATTCAGAATTGCGAGATGTAAATTCAGAATTGCGAGATGTAAATTCAGAATTGCAAGATGTAAATTCAGAATTGCGAGATGTAAATTTAGAATTGCGAGATGTAAATTCAGGAAGTGACAGAATGTGAAATTCAGAATTCCGAGATGTAAAGTCAGAATCCGAGATGTAAAGTCAGCGTTGCAGATATAAAGTCAGAATTGCTAGATATAAAGTCGGAATTGCGTGTTATAAAGTCAGAAATGCATGATATAAAGTCTTTTTTCCCGTTAGAATTGGCCTAATTACTCGCACGATTGCAGTTATATCTCACAATCTAGAAAAGATGTGAGAATTTCAACATATAAACTGCAATTATGTGTTATAAAGTCAGAATTGCGAGATGTAAACTCGCAATTGTGGAAAAAGTCAGAGTTGTGAGTATAAGAAGAGAATTGCACTTCTCACCTTTTCTAGGAATCCGAGTTCATATTCTCCGCATTTCTGACTTTATATCACGCAATTAATTTATGTGTTGGGTCTGACTTTATATCTTGCAATTCTGACTTTATATATTAGCAATTCTGACTTTATAACACGCAATTCTTATTTTATATCTCGCAATTCTGACTTTATAATCGCAATTCTTCTTATATCGCAATTTCTAACTTTAT
>JAQIUQ010003303.1:0-70797 GCA_030378365.1 Hybognathus amarus
TTGCAATTGCTTTGGTTCAGTTACTATTGCTGCTTCTCCCAAAAATAAAAGGACACAAGTTTAAATTTACATTTGATTACCACCGTTTTTGATAATATATTTGTATTAAATCAAAGAAACATTAATTTTCTGAATAAAATACATTTCTATAGGACAATATAATTCTTAAACATTTTAATAAATAATTAATGCTAAAAATAAGTTGTCATTATCAATTATCGAATTTGATTTATTAGACATGTTTTGTTAAAATTTTAATAAACAAAACAAACAAATGGTTTCAAGTTTACTATAATTAAAAGCATTTGTTCAACCAAAATAAAAACCCTGTTTTCGTAATAATTTTAACTGATGATAATAATTTATTTAATAATTGATTAATACTGTAAACCATGGTATTTTCTGAGACGTTATCATACTGTGAAAATCTCATACCATTACAACCCCACACGGGGATTCCTCCACCCCGGTGTTAAAAAAGTAACTCAGTAACTTTTACTTTGAGTAAATTTTAAATGAGCTACTTTTTACTTTTATTGAGTAGATTTTTAGACCAGTACTTTTACTTGTACTTAAGTAAAATTTTATTGAAGTAGTAGTACTTTTACTTGAGTAGCATATTTTATTACTCTTTCCACCTGTGCCTAACCCTAAACCCAACCCCGTCACCTAACTGACGTTAAAGGTAAAGCGTTAGTTGTATGACGGCCGGGATCGTCATCTACCGGACGTTTAAGGGGGCCCTAAAAAGGCATATATGACGAATGGTCAAAAGACGTCCCCAAAACGTCAGTTATATGACGAATTGGGATGAGACTGTGTTAGATCTCAGCGGTATACGGTATGTTGCGAGGTGGCAATTTCATATGAATTTACACAATGTGAATTGTACAAAAAGCATGATTGTTCAGAAAAAAATGCAAGCATGAAGGTCTGCCCATTAACAAACCCGTCACTGGACTGAAAGCAGAATGTATAACGTTCCAATGAGATCATAATTTAGCCACAAAACGTAAAATAGTTACAAATTGGCATTAAATATCCATCCAATACTGACCACTATATGACTGTGTTATAATACTAATTTCCTCAACAAAGTGCACAATATGAGGTATTATTATTTAAGTCTGTAATGTAAATGGTTTAATAATTGATTTAAAGTATGAGCTAGTATGAGAAAACGATACTAATAGAGTTATTATTTTTTTGTGGATTACAATAATATCATTTCATTACACACTGTAACACTATGTAACTCTCTTTCTGTGGATCTACAACCAGAACAGATGAATAATTTCTAAGAGTGGCTCAGAGCTGTGTGAGAACCCTTTGGTATCTTGTCTACATAATTCACCATTCTATTGGGTTTCGTCTGTAAGTAGAAAGCTGTGTCAACTGTGTCAAGACCGACAAAGCAAGGGGAAGAGTCGTTTTCTTAGCCTATAAGACTTCCTAACCTCAGTTTAAAGATGCTCTTGAGCATGTGTCTCCAACCAAGCCCCTAAAAACTCTCTCAGTGTATGTTCACAGAAAAATAAAGGAACAAAATTTAAAGCAACAGTTCGTTCAAAAATCTGCAATTCTGTCATCATTTACTCACATCCATATCGTTCCAAATGAGTTTGATTTTCTTCTGTGAGCACCAAAACAAGAAACTCTAAATAATGTACAGTATTGCTCATTTCCCCAAATGCAGTTAAAGTGAGTGGGAATGTACAGTAATGATGCAGAAAGAGTCACAAAATGGTCCATTTACTGCATTATATTTCAAGCTGAAGAACTGCAGAACCGGCTTCAGGACAATTCCTAAAACAAGTCCAAAGAGCCCTATTTGTGAATTAGATCAAATTATCTGAATGATAAGAAAGAATAGTGCTAAGATCAGACATACCTTTCTCACCATCACTCAGTAAATGCATATAGGAGACTTAAGGAAAGTTTTAAGATTAGTGAATAACAACCTAAATTGTGTTTTCTCACAAAAAAAGTTATCACATGACTTGGAATATAGTACACGAGTCATAAATGTCCCTTTTATAGTGCTTTTGCATCCTTTTGGAACATTGAAAGTGCCAATTCATTGTAACTGCATGGAAAAGAGTCTGATCTCATCATGTTCTGCAAAGGGGAAAACAAGTTTCAAATGACATGAGCTGAGTAAATGATGACAAATGATTTTCCAGAGCTTATGTAGAACAACACACTTTACACGTTTATATTATAAACATCATCCTATTTCTTGTCAAAATGAATGTATTTCTTGAAAAATCATCCAAAAATATTGAAAAGATGCTCGTTGCAAATGCAGGCTGTTGTCTTCAGCTGAGTCACAGGAGAGTTTCAAAGACATTGATTGGTTGCTTGATCTCCATCGCTCCTTCGTTTAATAAAAGGATCACGTCACTTTTGTTCCTAAGAGGTTGAACTAACACAGAGGTCATAATCAGGGTTGGCGGTCCGCAATGAAATCTCCCCATAAAAATATTCATGTTCACAGCTTTATGTTACTCATTAGCTCTTGCCAGCAGTCAAGGGTAACTACTCACCGCTATATAAAACCTGCCTCTCCCAATCCTGGCATGCCCACAACAAACAAACAATAGGGAAAAAAGTGACTCCATCCATAAATTAAAACAACAACAATACCGAATGCCTGCTGGGATGCAAAGAAGTGATTGGCACACACTTAGGTAATTTTGTATTAGAGTTCTCCATTTACATAAGCGCCAAGCAGTTGCATATTAATGTCAATTAATTATAAAGCTGAGATTTGCACTACATTAATAAACCACCCGTTTAATAGCTGGAAAATGTATCGCTATTTAGTCAGAGATAGAATAGGTCATCTATCAAATATATACGACATTCCTTTACCACCGCTTGAATATCTGATCTATCTATCTATTCTATCTATCTATATCTATCTATCTATCTATCTATCTGATCTATCTATCTATCTATCTATCTATCTATCTATCTATCTATCTATCAGTCTGTCTGTCTGTCTGTCTGTCTGTCTGTCTGTCTGTCTGTCTGTCTGTCTGTCTGTCTGTCTGTCTGTCTGTCTGTCTGTCTGTCTGTCTGTCTGTCTGTCTGTCTGTCTGTCTGTCTGTCTGTTGTTTACGTAAGTGTCTGCCCATCCATCCATCCATCTTACAATTAAAGTCCCTGCCCATCTCTCATCTCTATCAACTTACCCAACTGCCGGCCTATCTATTCCACCATCATTCCATCCATCTATCTATCTCATCTATCCATCTTACCTATTTAAGTGCCTGCCCAAGTGCCCATCCATCCATCCATCCATCCATCCATCCATCTATCAATCGAATTACCTAACTCTCTGTCTATCTATTCCTCCATCCATCCATCCATCCATCCATCCACCAATTACCTAACTGTCTGCCTATCTATCCATCAACTTACCTAACTCTCTGCCCATCTATTCCTCCATCCATCCATCCATCCATCATCAACTTACCTAACTCTCTGCCTATCTATTCCTCCATCCATCCATCCATCCATCCATCCACTCCATCCATCCATCCATCCATCCATCCATCAACCTACCTAACTCTCTGCCTATCTATTCCTCCATCCATCCATCCATCCATCAACTTACCTACTCTCTGCCTATCTATTCCTCCATCCATCCATCCATCCATCCATCCATCCATCCATCCATCCAACTTACCTAACTCTCTGCCTATCTATTCCATCCATCCATCTCCATCCATCCATCCATCCATCCATCCATCCATCATCCATCAACTTACCTAACTCTCTACCTATCTATTCCTCCATCCATCCATCATCCATCAACTTACCTAACTCTCTGCCTATCTATTCCTCCCATCCATCCATCCATCAAACTTACCTAACTGGTTTGTCTCCCTGAACTGTCCTTTTCTTCTTGGATTTCTGAACGAGTTTTGAATATGTGTCTTTAGCTATCAAAAAGAGTTGAGTACTATTAAGCTCAGTTTAACACGTTTACCTCATTTAAATCTTTCAACACGTTTCCACAGATATTTACCCAGAAAGTCTGCAGATTCTGAGACATTGACCGTTCACCATGCACCATAGGTCATGTTTTTTTTTACTCCAACACTCCAAAAGGAAATATGTGTTTTATGCAAATGGCATATTATAAAAGAGACAAAACCTTTGCATTTTCAATGCTTTTAAAAATACATAGTGTCTTTTATGCTGGAAAGGTATTCTGTGGTCTGAAAAACCCACAGGGGCCGCATTTACACAACCCCGCTCTTCAATACGGTGACCTCTCTCACTATTGTCTGTGAGAACAAACAAAAGGCCTGGAGTCCCCTGCACACACTACCCATAAATCACTGAAACACTGAACGCAGACTGAGCCTGAGAGCCAGACAGAGCCAAAGAACTATGGATACAAGACTGCCATCTATTGTTAGAGAGAGGAGAACATTGGCTGAAACTAGGTATGAAGGTTACTTTCAATTGAAAAGAAAATGTGCATGAGTCTGCACTTCTACAGTAAATTCTACGGGCCTTTATTTTCCAACTCCACTGAAGCCAAAACAGTTTTAGTAATATTGTCAGAGCAAAGCACAGCCAAAACTCACAGCAGAACCAGTTATAATACACAATAGAGCAGGAGTTTTGCAGAAGTACAAGAGTGTTGCATGTAACACCGTCACACCTAAACACATGCTTGCAAACATCAGGCTGACTGTTTACAAAGCTTTGTGAGGTTTCTGCTACTTATTTTTTGGCCTTTTACCGCTTATATGTAAATTAAAGTATCAAGGTCAGAAAAAGATAAAGAGAGAAAAGGGATTGGGAAATGTTATGAGCTGGATTCAAACTTACATTGACCACTTAAGTGTCATAGCACAATATTTCAGAGCATACGGTTTGCATCCATAAAAAACACTCCATACTTACTTTGATAATTTAACCTTCACTGTAAATGATTCCAAAAATAGAAAACTAATATTAAAAAAAAAATAACAGTCCCAACTTGTCAATGTTTGTATCATATTTTATCCAAAAACCAAAAGAAAAAAAAGCAAACCATTCAAATATTTGCATTTTGATATTTTATGCAAATTATGTAGTTCTCCCCCAAAATTCCCATTCGAATTTGGGCATTACAGCAGTGATAATTAATTTTTCTCAATACAGAAATGAAAACTTTGGGGGAAAATGTTAATAATTGACTTTTTATCCTCTTAATATTGTGCTGAAATGTTCTTTCTTGACAGGTTTCAACAGTTAATATTCTAGTGGGGCAAAATGCAGAAAAGCATGAGCTCAGAAAGCAAATATACACTCACCTAAAGGATTGTTAGGAACACCATACTAATACTGTGTTAGACCCCCTTTCGCCTTCAGAACTGCATTAATTCTACGTGGCATTGATTCAACAAAGTGCAGAGTGCATTTTTTAGAAACATTGGCCCATATTGATAGTATAGCATCTTGCAGTTCATGGAGATTTGTGGGATGCACATCCAGGGAACCAAGCTCCCGTTCCACCACATCCCAAAGATGCTCTATTGGGTTGAGATCTGGTGACTGTGGGGGCCATTTTAGTCAGTGAACTCATTGTCATGTTCAAGAAACCAATTTGAAATGATTCAAGCTTTGTGACATGGTGCATTATCCTGCTGGAAGTAACCATCAGAGGATGGGTAAATGGTGGCCATAAAGGCATTGACATGGTCAAAAACAATGTTTAGTTAGGCCGTGGCATTTAAACGATGCCCAATTACCACTAAGGGGCCTAAAGTGTGCCAAGAAAACATCCCCCACACCATTACACCACCACCAGCCTGCACAGTGGTAACAAGGCATGATGGATCCATGCTCTCATTCTGTTTACGCCAAATTCTGACTCTACCATCTGAATGTCTCAACAGAAATCTGAGACTCATCAGACCAGGCAACATTTTTCCAGTCTTCAAATGTCCAATTTTTGTGAGCTCTCGCAAATGTTAGCCTCTATTTGTAGTGGAGATGAGTGGTACCCGGTGGGGTCTTCTGCTGTTGTCGCCCATCCACCTCAAGGCTGTGTGTGTTGTGGCTTCACAAATGCTTTGCTGCATACCTCGGTTGTAATCGAGTGGTTATTTCAGTCAAAGTTGCTCTTCTATCAGCTTGAATCAGTCGGCCCATTCTTCCTCTGACCTCTAGCATCAACAAGGCATTTTCGGCCACAGAACTGCCGCATACTGGATGTTTTTCCCTTTTTCACACCATTCTTTGTAAACCCTAGAAATGGTTGTGTGTGAAAATCCCAGTAGCTGAGCAGATTGTGAAATACTCAGACCGGCTCATCTGGCACCAACCATGCCATGTCTCAAAATTGCTTAAATCACCTTTCTTTCCCATTCTGACATTCAGTTTGGAGTTCAGGAGATTGTCTTGACCAGGACCAGGATTGTCTTGCCATGTGATTGGTTGATTAGATAATTGCATTAATGAGAAATTGAACAGGTGTTCCTAATAATCCTTTAGGTGAGCGTATGCTCTAACTTTCTTTAACATGGATCAACTCTCTTGTTTTAGAGAGACGAAAAGATACCAAAATAAGGAAACAGAATAGAGTAAGGTACGTTGTTGCTGGAATCGGGGTGGGCTGGGCCGTGCTGGCAAGTTGAACAAAGATTATTGTTTTTATGTAAATATTTCCCATTTGTAAGAGAGCTCTAATTCAAGTTGTTCAGAGCATGACATAATAAAACAAAACAAACCATGAATTATTTGTGACTGTGCGCCTGTGTGGGCGAAAAAGAAATGATGTAACAAACAATGGAGCTCCTGAAAGCTTTTATTTGGGAGGGATGAATCCCTGTCAGCTGTGACAGTATGGAGGAGTGAATCTGTCATTCACCTCAATGACAGCGTTCCCCAGACAGCGGCTTTCATCTGTGACGGCGTCACGGTTTCAGCTTTCCTTCAGGTCTGCCGCGCTGAAACAAGTAAACAGAGCGCATGACCAGGCGACAGGGAATGATCTCAGAAAACCAGGGCGCATGTTACCTGTTGCCTTCTATGGAACAAGAAAGTCGTGCGGGTTTTGCACTAACATCAGGGCGAGAAAATGGAAGGATAAACATGGGATTCTGGGAAGAACCGAACAGAATGAGTGCGGTCTGTGCACCAGCTCATTGTGAGGAACAGATCCAAGACATATAGGGGCCTGAATCACTGCAACCCCCCCACTGGTCGTACAGGAAGTGGTGTGATAAAAATAATGAGTCTGGAAGCTGCTAGCAGGGATAATTACGCAGCAAAGAAAGGGAGATGACAATGCAGCTCGCCGCATTAAAGCCACGATAAGAGGACGGCCTGAATCCACAGGACTATGGAGGGATTAAGGTTGTGAGCTCCCCGTCTGGTCTCGAGATGAGAAGGTTAACCGGCCTGTCCTTTTTCACAGTCTTCTCTCTCTCTCTGTCTCAATGTTCTCCAGCTCTGTAATTCCATTAGAAGGAGGGCAATCTCTTTATCCCGGGGAGCAATGGAGAAGGGGAATGCCACGCGGCTTACGAAGAGTATCCACTTACGTCGCTTTCGCCGAGTAATCTGATGAAAGCGGTGATAAAACACATTTGAGCAGCCGATCGATTTCTCGCAGTCCACCCTAGCTAATGCATGTCAGCAACGGCTGTCAATGCATACAAATTAGATATTCATTATATTAATTACATATTCAAGATGACAGAAAGACATGAATCTGTGACATGCAATGGCCTAAAAATGAACAGCTTGATATCACCAACTTCTGCCCCATGTAACGTTAGTTGTCTGACACTAAAAAATAATCAGTTGGTATTAAAAATATTTTAAAATGGCTTTGAAGTGTTTAAATGTTTTTATCTAATGCAATGACATTCATACGGAGCCCTGCAAATGACAGGCAGACAATAATATCGCTAAAATGTGACCAGTGTCTTATACTCACCAAGGCTATATTTATTTGATCAAAACACAGTAAAACAGTTTTATATAACTGTTTTCTATTGTAATATATTTAAAAATTTAATTTATAATTTAGTGTCACATGACCGTGTTGATTTGCTACTAAAGAAACATTTCTTATTATTATTAATGTTGAAAATGGCTGCTTGGTATTTTTGTGGAAACCGTGATACATTTTTTTCAGGATGATCAATATAAAGTTCAAAAGAACAGAATTTATTTGAAAAAGTAATCTTCTTTTTACATTATCAATGTATTTACCATCACTTTGGATAATTTTAACGCATCATAACTCAATAAAACTATTCATTTCTTTCAAATAAATAAAAACATCTTAAAGGAGTAGTTCACTTTAAAAAAAACTTTTGCTGATAATTTACTCACCCCCATGTCATCCAAGATGTCCACGTCTTTCTTTCTTCAGTCGAAAAGAAATTAAGGTTTTTGATGAAAACATTCCAGGATTTTTCTCCATATAATGGACTTCAATGGGAACCAAACGGTTCAAGGTCCAAAAGAGAGTTTCAGTGCAGCTTCAACGGGCTTTAAACGACACCAGACGATGAATAAGGGTCTTTATCTAGCGATGGTCATTTCAAAAATAAATAAAAAAGTGTAAGTTTTATAAGCACAAATGCTCTCCTTGCTTCGAGTTCTGTGATGAGCGTTCGTGACTCTCCTGTTCGAACTCATTCATCAAAATGAACAAATCTTTTTTCGAGTCATGTCACACTCAAAGGGTCCTAGATAAGACCCTTATTCATCGTCTGGTGTCGTTTAAAGCCCGTTGAAGCTGCACTGAAACTCTCATTTGGACCTTGAACCGTTTGGTTCCCAAAGAAGTCCATTATATGGAAAAAAATCATGGAATGTTTTCAGAAAAAAACTTAATTTCTTTTTGATTGAAGAATGATATGAACATCTTGGATGACATGGGGTGAGTAAATTATCAGCAAACGTTTTTTTTTTAAAGTGAACTACTCCTTTAATGACCCCAAACTTTTGACCATCCAATGTGCATGCGGATGCTGTGCATTTGATCTGTTTACAGATGTTTTACATGATTCAAACTTTTTTTTTTTCAGATAACTTCTGAAATCTGAGACATATTTGAGCACATCTTGTTTCAATGTTTAGACATAGACACAAACTCAACAGCCTCTCCCCTCCACTTGAAACACATTCAAAATTGAAATCCATCACACATGGACACATTGCCTTGTCTCTCATGACTCAAATAGCTCTTCATATGAAATCCTCAGTGCAATGTTTTCCATTAGCTAATTTAATAAGGTCCCTTTGGAGTGTAAAGTACTCTCAACGAAACTGTGATAGTTTTGGAAATATTAGGCATTCATAATCAGACATTTCACACTGTTAATGTATAAAGTATATTTTAAATAAACAAGGATTTCTGATTATGAAACAAAAAAGTTAGTGCTGCTACTAAAATCCCCTTAGAATAGTACAGTAAAAACAATTTCACTATTTCAGCTCCAAAAAGTATAAATGTATTTTTAAGATTTGTTATAAAAAGTCATACTGGTTTGTAACGAGTATATAGGAGTATGAGTAAATGATGATGACAGAGCTTTCATTTTTGGATGTAATATTCCTTTAGGGCTCAAACTTACAAGATTGAGGTGCTTTATCATGGGGCGGATTCATGGTTTGGATGACAGCCTTTTAATTTGCACCGCCTGTAATCATAACTGGCTTGAGTTTATCATGATGTAATGACCTACACGATGGCCTTGATAGATAATGTGATTCATTCATTCTCTGCTTCCATCCTCTACTCCAGATTAACACAGAGAAAAGGCACAGAGGAGATGTGAGTATGATGAATAGATGAGATGAGAAAGACAGAATTTGATGGGGTCCTCAGTCCACCGAGAGTAGGTGTGACTAGGAATAAGCATAGCCCAGACTCAGGCAGTGGGCCGGACACACATACACACACACACACAGATGAATGACAGAGGTACTTCACATGAGAGCCTACTGCTGTTGAAGTACCAGGTGAAGCATGTGTAACTGAGCTGTACGCCAGAACAGACTGAATAAAGGTATGATGAGAAAGGATGAGGTATATGAAGCATCACGTACTGAACAAATCAGAAGATGAGAATTTGTAAACTGCCATGATGAAAAAAATGTGTGTAGCATGAAATTATATATATGCAGTGTTGGGGAAGCTACTCTGAAACTGGCGGTAAAATTAGAAATGGCCGACTTCCTGTTGAGTTTAGGGCATCGCTCCAATAGACTTTTCAGTGCGTCTGGACATGGTAGATGTACTACAGAAATTTCGTACATGTCGGTCAAACATGCGGCAGGGGCCACTTCATTAAATGTCACTTCCTGTTGCCAGCAGGTGGCGCTTTGACTGTGGGTGAATGTTGGCATGTAGATTTGTTCAGGGCGGGACTCTTGTCAAATGTGTAAAATTTGGTGCAGATCTGGGCATTTACATCCAAGTTACTACAACTTCCTGTTTCATGGCGAATCATCAACGCCACGGACACGCCCATCGACGAAACTCTGAAACTGTAGTTTGACAAGCTACAAGCTACTCGTAAGTTAAAGTAGTTAAACTACAGTCAAGCTACCTGTTTAGAAAAGTAGTTAGCTACACTACATTGAACATCATACAGCTACATTGAAACTACTTTTGCTTTTTTTGAACAACGTATATTGTAAATAACTGAATAAGTCTCTGAGAAATGTTTTAAGTAAAATATTCAGTGTTTAAAACAAGGCAATGCAATTACGATTTCAAAGAGTTTCAAAAGTGCAAAATTGCAACAAATAGCCTTCAACATTGCAAGAACGAAATATACATCCAACGTAAATTGCATGTAGAACATTTTCTCAAAAATACTGATTGAACTTGGACAAATAAGGCCATGGGAATTAACGTTAGTTGTTTCTCCATCCTCCAAATCTGCCACCACGTCTTGCTATATAATCATAATATGGGTGCGTCAACCCAATTCTTCTACGTCAGTCAACCGTTAGCCGCAAGATGCGTGATTAAACAACAGGTGGCGGTAATGGCAAAAAATTAGTTTGTAATCTAACAAGAAGAATATCCTTGCATCGCGCAGATTCGCGCAGGCTCGACAATGTAGCATTGTAGCTTTTGCTCGCGCTACACCGCTACTTGCTGCAAAAAGTAGTAAGCTACTGGAAAAGCTACACTGTTTAATAAGCAACTGAGCTACTGCCAAGCTACTGAAAAATGTAGTTAAGTTAGTAGCAACGCTACTTGTAGTTAACTACTCCACAACACTGTATATATATATATATATGAAGAGTTCAGATGCAAAAGTCTCTAAGTGGCATTTGAAATTTTCTTCTAAAATGATCATTTTTATCAAGCTTGTATATTTAAGTTCAGTAATTTCACTTCAATGGCAATGAAGATTACCTATTAATTGTCATTTAAGTGAAATTACTGAACTTAAATATACAAGCTTGATAAAAAATGGTCATTTTAGAAGAAAATTTCAAATGGCATTTAGAGGCTTTTACATCTGAACTCTTCATATATACATACATATAAACACACACTCCGGGTATACCTAAAATCAAATTTTCAAATTATTAGAGGCAGTTAACCAATCAAACAGCAGCTGTCTGGAAACTGATCCGCCCTTACACATCTCCTCACTGACCTGCACACAGCAACGAGCGACCTGTGAGAACATTGCTAATCATTCTGCTCCATTTAACCAGAATATTTGGCCCTGGACTAACAGTCCACAGTCCTCTGATTGGGCATGATGTTATTAAAAATGTACAGGAAATGAAATCAGTGAGCCGTACATGTCGAACCAATAGGTCACATTTTGTGTCACAAGTTTCAGTCTCTTGTGATATGGCAATGTTTAGTTTACATTATACATTTAAAACAAGGCAATGAGGTCACACTCATCACCTTTATGGTCTGACAACTAGATTGTGCTACAAGTTTGAGTCTGGCTTGCAGCATATTCTGGTCTATATATATTTTTATATTCATCAAATATTTTTGAAAAAAGCACTGTTAATAATAACATTGATAATAATCAAATCCAAATCTATCATATATATATATATATATATATATATATATATATATATATATATATATATATATATATATATATATATATATATATATATATATATATATATATATATATATTTCTTAAACACCAAATAAACATATTTGGAACCCTTAAAAGGTTCTATACAGAACCCTTTTTAAGGGTTCAATAATAAGAACCCTTTAGGGTTCTTTGTAACCAGGAAAAAGGTTCTATATGAACTTTGGGTTAATTCATTATCATTTGTTTTGTCCTTTCAGGATTAAAAATTTCATATTATTGACAAACATCAAGACCCTAAAATGTATTTATGAATGCATGTGAAGCATCACAAAATTCAAGATATGTGGGTTAGAAAATATATATTTATATCTTTTAGGTAATTAATCAAGATCACACAAAGAGTGCCAATTTAGTTTTTCTCCTCCAAAAATCAGCATGATTAAAATGTGTTATTAAGTTACTACAGCAGTTTAATAAACAATAATGTAATTTCAACTACACACTCTCAGAAAAAAAGGGCAAAAGCTGTCACTGGGGCTGTACCTTTTCAAAAGTTAAACTTTTGTACCTAAAGGCTGCATATTGGTACCTTAGTGGTACATATTAGCACCTAACATGTACATATTGGCACCTGAAATGTACATATTAGCACCCAAAATGTACATATTAGCACCTAAAATGTAAATATTAACACCTAAAATGTACATATTAGTACCTAAATGTACATATTACCACCTAAAATGTACATATTACCACCTAAAATGGACATATTAGCTCATGAAATGGACATAATAGCACCTAAATGCACATATTAACACCTAAAATATACATATTAGCACCTAAAATTGACAAAAGTTTACATTTTGAAAAGGTACAGCCCCAGTGACAGCTTTTGTACCTCCTTTCTGAAAGTGCAAAATGTTGCAGAATAATGTAATATATGAATGAATAATAGCCTATAAAGAACCTTTGTGCCAAAAGGGTTCTTTCTTGTCATTATAGAACCTTTTTAGCATAAAAGGTTATTTGGTGTTGAGTAAAGAACCCTATGCTTTATATATAGAACCCCAATGAACCCTTCTTTTCTAAGAGTGTGGAGTAATGATGTTGAAACTTCAGCTTTGCCATCACAGGAATACATTATTGCAAAAAAGTTATTTTAAATTGTAAAAATACTTTTGCAGCCTTGGTGAAACAAAAGAACAAAAAACATTTTTCCATCAGAAGGCAACATTATTTTTTTTCTGCGTACCTCTTAGAATAGCTTCCACATCAAAGCTTTCACTTTGCTATGATACTGTCTAGCTCACTAGGTTATGGAAAAGCTATGAGTATCTTCCAAAAGATGATTATCTACACTAGATGCATATTGACTAAAGTACCAGTAACTTCAAAGGTATCAAACGAGGGTTACTCAAGTGATGTTGGAAGTAAACTACATCTGTAGAACAGCACGTTGATGCTGGTTGTCTAGATATCTAGCCTCAAGGCCTATAGAAAAACCCTACGGGCGATTTTCTGTCTCTGCACAGCGAGAAGGCTCTGACAGATGTTTTCATTCATGTGAAGAGTTACCAGGATGTGCCGGGTCATTTTTTTCAGCAACTCTCGAGTGTTTGAAATGAGCTTTCCCAGTGCATGGATACACAGCCTCAAGCTGTTATAATACCAGTGCAAGGAACACTGGATTTCTAGTTGTCCTGCAGTGACTTTCAAGACAAATTCAGCCTTATATGTACAAAAATGAACTCTTGAGTCAGGATAAACCAAGCTGTGCTAATATCTCTTTGAGTTTAACAAGTGCCGTGTTTTTTACCTTCGATTAGTTCTACCGGATTGCAGAGACAAATTCGTCATTGACAAAAGATAATAACAGCAATAAAAGAAAAATCGAATAACACAGTCTTCCATTGTGTCTAATTACTAAGCTTTTGATGGTTTCCTCCGAGTTTTGACAGTTTTATTAACAATGTCTGTCTTAAATTTTCAATAGACGTATACCAGCTAGAAACACATTTCTAGTTACCTCACCTGCTCTTTATAAACAGTGTTTCCACACTCACATGCTGTTCCAAACCTGTGATTTTTCTTCTGTGAAAAACAAATTCAGTTCACGTTTGATTTTAATAATGAATTAGTAAATGTTAATATAGAAATTCATGTTAACTAGTTAACTAAATGTTAACTAATGAAACCTTATTGTAAAGTATTACCAATATATTAATGACTTTGTTTCCCAGGTGCGCCACTTAATAGCAGCGCTTAAAGGAGTAGTTCAGTCGAAAAGAAATTAAGGTTTTTGATGAAAACATTCCAGGATTTTTCTCCATATAATGGACTTTACTGGTAACCAAACGTTCAAGGTCCAAAAGACAGTTTCAGTACAAACTGCAAACTGTTCAAAGGGCTTTAAATGATTCCAGATGAAATAAGGGACGAATAGGGGTCTTATCAAGAAACGATCAGTCATTTAAAAAAACAAAAGTTTTTAAAAAAAAAAGTTTTATAAGCTCAAATGTCGCCTTTGTGACTCTCCTGTTCGAACACGTTCATCAAAATGAACAAATCTTTTTGAAGTCATTTGGTTCATTCAACGAACGAAATGAACGAATTGACTCGGAAAAGATTTGTTCATTTTGATGAACGAGTTCGAACAGGAGAGTCACACAGAACAGAGGTGACAATTTGAGCTTATAAAACTCAAATGTTTTTTTTTTAAATGAGCAATCGTTTCGCTTGATAACACCCTTATTCATCGTCTGGAATATTATATGGAGAAAAATCCTGGAATGTTTTCATCAAAAACTTTTCTTTTCAACTGAAGAAAGAAAGACATGGACATCTTGGATGAATGAAAGTTTTTTTAAACTGAACTACTCCTTTAATATGTGGGGGAGTGTTGTCCACCGGGAAAAGTTCAGGTGCTTCCGATGGCCTTGTCAATCTACTCCAAAGACAAATACAGGCCCCTTGGCCCCTTCCTTTTCGGGTTCTGAGGCTTCAGCCCTATCTAGCCTATTGTTAATGTGGCCCAGTCACCATAGCCAACACAGCTGCTAGAATTACTCCCAGGTTTGAAGTGGTCACGGAAGTGTCCATTAGGTAATATCCCAGGATTGGACATTTGGACAACAGGCTTAGATATGTCATGTGGTCTGGCTGTGAGCCTGTGATTTCCACATTATGCGGTGGGGTTTATGCCTGACCAAACCAACCAAGGTGGTTTTGTGGGTTGGTAGTGAGCAGTGGCCCATCTGTCAGACTATTTTGTGAAGTACTTCTAAGGGCTTCAGCGGAGCTATGGTAATGGTCTAGCTGGTATTCCTCCCACTCTTTTCATTAAGGATAAGATGTTTGTTTTGCCCAGTTTGATTACAAACTGACTTTCCAAATCCAGCTGCTTGTTTTGCTTATGAAATATGGTCTGACAAAATCAATAGACGTTGTGTGTTGGAAATTCAATCTTTTTCCCCAGTTATCAAGAATTGTCTTAATGCATTTGACTCACACTGATCACAGAAGTGTTGGAAAGCCAGGGATGGATTGTGGACCGGGCTAGTTGATCCAGTTCCTGCGGGTTTCAGAATGCCAAGGGCCTCCAATGGAATCTGACCACCACTCTAAATTGAAAATATTGAATTAAATAAATTGCATAGAACTGCAAGCTGTAATGGTATGAAAGGAAAACACAAAAGAAACTATTCGAGAGACCCACTAGGTCGCGTTGACTTCCTGTCATCCAAGGCCTTCTATTAAGCCTTCACGGTTCCACTTGAAATTAGTGGAGTGAGGTGGGTGTGGATGGCACAGGAAGGGAGGCCCAGTTTAAACGGGACGCAGTGGAGAAGAATGGGCTCTGTCAGCCCACAGCACGCTTTAATTAGGGTCTATTGTCGGCCGTGTTCCCCCGGTGAGGAGACTCTGAAACGAAACAAGCAGAAAATGGGTTCAGGCAGTTGAAAGAGGCTGAGTAAAAGAAGAGCTGACTGTGTGGTGCTCAAACGGATCTCTACGCCGCGCTAGGGCTAAGTACACATTTCAGGTGGAATCAAGCACCTACCTGAGATTTCATGGGTTGTTTCCGTCAGGTCGTATCTGCTCGTGGCGTGAAAGTGCTTAACGTGAGGCCAGAGTTTGTGAGTGTATCAAACATGTTCTGTAGAGCACTTCAAATGCAGACTGCTCCTAGAAACAAGTGCAGCAGTGGGACAAGACAGTCAACACAAGAGTGAAAGATTACACTAAAACCTCAGGAGAAAATCTGCCATATATTTCGTCTTCTCTCAGAAGAAAAGAAAATATTGATTCCTCTCAAAGTGTGATTATAAATATCCGACCAGGCATAAAACATGAATAAATAACCCTCAAAGTGTTGAACTAGGAAGAAGAATCAGATCTAGAGGGAGTATTGATCATTTCCTTGTCATAATGAAAGATAAATATGTTGTATAATTAAAGATTACAGAGAGATTTATCAGTATTAAACGCTGCCAATCATAGGTTACCGTCACTCTCGACGACTCCGAGTTCAAAGCGGAAATCGACGTCGCTGTGTTTTTTTTTCGCTAAGGTAACATGAGAAGTGTATAGAAAGATGGTAAAGAAAGGGTTCGGGCAGGTGTTCATTAAAACCACTTCCCGAGCCTGAGAAGAAGTGCGACGGCGTGTGTTCGTTTAAGAGGCGCTCTTGCTGAATAACACGCGCCTGTACGACAGCACGCGCTGTAATTGGGTATGACACGGGATCAATGCGGACACGTCAGGATGCAAAGATGTCATTTTCTAACCTGATGCTTTCAAGCACGTCTCCGCCGTTACTCAGGTGCCAGTTGCTGTGGAAACACAGTCCTTCCTCTCTTTTTTATATATTTTTATTAAGATGCAGCGGAGAACATTGAAGCTTTTTCCCTCACAGCAGCGGCGGATTTCTTATTAAAAGATACAAGACGTGCAGTCACGCTAATTGAAACCTGCCTGTCAAACGTCCTATTACTTCGGGTGCCATAGGATGTCAACGTGGGACTGAATTCATTGCTTTCGTAAAGTTCAGAATAAAGTTTCTAAGTTTAGTTCTGTGGTTCTACAAGCTGTATAAACTAGCAAATATCTCAATCAATATAGTCTAGTCTTATTTTATATTCTTTATCTCGCCTTTAGGCCTAATTTGTTATGGCAAATGTATATACTTTCTCTTCACTGACCCTCAACACATTTGTTATGGCAAATTTTTATATAGCCATGTAGAATGTTTTGTTAGGATATAGCCTAAAGGAACACCACCACCATTATGCTTCTGACAAGTCTTTTGGTCCTTTATTTAAAATCATGTTTGAGTTAGAATATTGTCTGCAAGAGCTGATGTTTAATGTCCCAGACAACCTCTGTAGTCTCATTTAGCAAGCATCCTTTTCAAGACACATACAAGCTTATAATGGAGTATTACCAATGTTTAGTTTTTTCAAATGCCATTCTATTGCAGTCAACATAAATGCTACAACAATAATAGAAAACTTTTACCATTGGTAGGGTGAACTTCACTGAGCTTCCACACTCTGATCCTCAAACGCGGATGGAGGTGACCCCATTCCTGGTATGGAAAGCTTACTTTCCACAATCCAAAAAATTCAGTTTAGGGATCAGGGGGTGGCGCTGGGTAGGTTTAGCGGTGGGTTTAGGGATCAGGGAGTGGAGCTGGTTGGGTTTGGGGATCAGGGGGTGGAGCTGGTTGGGTTTGGGGATCAGGGGGTGGAGCTGGTTGGGTTTGGGGATCAGGGGTGGAGCTGGGTAGGTTTAGGGATCAGGGGTGGAGCTGGGTGGGTTTAGGGTGGGTTTAGGGATGGGGTGGAGCTGGGTAGGTTTAGGGGTGGGGTTAGGGATCAGGGGTGGAGCAGAGTAGGTTTAGGGGTGGGTTTAGGGATCAGGGGGTGGAGCTGGGTAGGTTTAGGGAAGGGTTTAGGGATCAGGGAGTGGAGCTTGGTTGGGTTTGGGGATCAGGGGGTGGAGCTGGTTGGGTTTGGGGATCAGGGGGTGGAGCTGGTTGGGTTTGGGGATCAGGGGGTGGAGCTGGGTAGGTTTAGGGATCAGGGGTGGAGCTGGGTGGGTTTTAGGGATCAGGGGGTGGAGCTGGGTAGGTTTAGGGGTGGGGTTAGGGATCAGGGGTGGAGCTGGGTAGGTTTAGGGGTGGGTTTAGGGATCAGGGGGTGGAGCTGGGTAGGTTTAGGGGAGGGTTTAGGGATCAGGGGGTGGAGCTGGGTAGGTTTAGGGATCAGGGTGTGGAGCTGGGTAGGTTTAGGTATATGTAAGGTGGGAGGAGTTGGATCTGGATCCGACTCCTCCCCATGGATTTCATCTTCTGCAGTGAGGACCATCTCCTCAGCTGGAGTTCAAAAACAAAATATTTGAGCGCTAGATCTCTTATTTAAGAGTGTACTAAATGAATGCTCTGCTAGTTAACTGGGGATGTTTTATTTGTATTTGGTACATCCGTGCCTCAATGTTTCCAAAAGTGGTGGGTACATGAAGAAATCTGGTGGGGGCGTGTACCCACCGTCCCCATCAAAATCGACGCCAATGGTTGAATGGTCACAGCAGTTAATAATCAATTCCACTAGCATTAAAAGGCCATGAGGAAGTTTAGCAGAGCAAATAAAGCCACTGTAGCATGGTGATGAAGGCAATAAGAGGGGCATTACAAGCAAAGCCCACTTAACAGGCCCATCTGACGGGACCGCTCAGATTTCACTGAAACTACCAACCTGTGAGTGAGACTTATTGCTTTGGGAACTAAAATGAGGCTCTTAGAGATGTAATCCTAACATATGAGTATCCAAATGCTAAGTTAATTTAGAATGAGAGCTGCAGTTGTCACAAATGCTTTGTGGGGTGCTAGTGCCTTTATGGTGAATTAACAGCAACTGAGCTTCATTTTTAACAGCTAAATACCATCTAAACAATCAGTACCACATATCAAATATTATTCTAGAGCAGTATGTACTCTGCAACATTTGAATGTTATAACTTCTGCAAAGCCACCTTTTTGAAAGCTGATAAAAAAAGTGTTTTTCATAACAACAGCAACATTTCATGCGGCTTTAATGTGGCATTTCATATACCATAGTCGCATCAGAACTGCTGATGCTATAGTATAAACCAGTGTTTCTCAAACTTTTTCTGCCATTCCCCACTTTGAAGGTAGGGAAGGGTTCGTGCCCCACCTGCCACACCCTTGCAATACACACTTAGGTCTGAAGCGGAAATAATAAGTATTTCCATTATAATTAGACACACATATTATTCATATCAAATACACATCGTGTAAGTAACTTTCAAGTTTACTCTATGCTTCTCCCAGTTTCCCGGCCTCTTACTTTCATGTATTTTGGGAGAAGTGGATAAATTCACGTTTGTTAAATCAAACAAATCTGATTCTGTAAAATGCGGTATAAATTAACACCCATCGCGTATAGCTCAACTAAGGTGTTTAACAAAACACACCCACCTGCTCATATTTGTGTGTATAAATGATCTATAGAATACAATACCCGTGAAAATATATATATATATAAATACATATAGAGTGTGGACACCCATCTACAATATAAAAATTTTCTTATTTTTCAATTTAAATTAGATTTTGAATCCCACTTTTAATATGTTCTCAGACTTCTGGACCACACTGTAAGTAATAAGAGGAAATCCAGCAACAAAAGTCCAAGAATCTCTAGTTTACTCAGCTAGTCCTGAGTAAGAGTCGTGTCAAAAGTTGCCATTCAGTTCGGTTAAAAAACTAAAAGCCTGTCAACTGTAACCGGTTGACAGTGTGAGACCCGTCCCCCTTCTTCACAAAACAGCACAGCCTCAGCAGGGCTCCTGTGGGGGTTTACTTACGGCATTGTATGCCACAGGATCTCTCACAGAAAGGAGATGAGTGAAAAGCAATAAAAAGCGACGGAAGAGAGCGAGGGCTGTTCCTCTCTAATTACTCTCATCTTTGCACAGTGAGGGGATCTAATAAAAGAGAGAGGGTGTCATGGTATTTGAAGATAAATGTCAGCTGTGAGTGCGTGTGCGTGTGCGAGAGTGTATGGTAATGTAATGTCAGCTAGGTGTGTTTATATATTTCTCTAAATCCGTGTTGTGCTGCGGCTCCAGTGCAGGGAGCCCATGTGCGCCAGTGCAGGTCGAGCCCTGGAGGAGGGAGAGCGGCACGGCAACGGCGCGCACAACATGATGGTAATAACAGCACGCCCGAAAACCTCCGCCAGCCGTTGTTTGCCCAAAGGGGCGGCTGTTAGCACAATTCAAATGTCAGGGGCACATGCTCTGGAAGGACAGAGATTGAGCTGAGAGAGAGAGTGGATCTACAGAGACTGTGGGATGGACACTGAGGGAGATCCGAGGATAAAAATGGTATTATTTCAACTAGCACCAACAAAGGCAGCGTGTTCACTTGGTGATTAAATATGCTTAGTGCTGTTATTTCAATGCAGATTTAATTTTGCCTCATTTCAGAAAAATGTTCTGAATGATCGGAATTCAAAAGGGCAGCAACACAGGTGAAGAACTATATCTCACACAAAATACTTTTCTTACTCCAATGCATATAGATGTATAAATACACTTACCTACAATGGTGGTAATAATGGCTTGAAAGTTGATTGCAGTGTCATTCACAGCAGATAAATAAAAAAAATACTGTCGTAATAAATATACACACAAACACAATAAAATAAAAATATACACACACAAAATAAAATAAAAACGACTGGTACTAAAACAATTATGCAAAACATCCACTACAACCAAAAATAAAATATCTTAAAATGAAAAACATAAAAATATTAAACTATAATAATAATTATAATAATTGATGCTCAAAAATAATACAATATCCCCTACAAGTAAATTGCAATTAATGAGAAGCCTACTGTTTTGTTCTTTAAAGGAGGATTTGCATACATCAAAACAGAATCTAATTTTATATATATATACACTACCGGTCAAAAGTTTTAGATCATTTAATGTTTTTATAAGAAGTCTCTTTTGCTCACAAAAGCTGCATTTATTTATTTATTTAATTTAACAAAACAACAGTAATATTGTGAAATATTAGGACAATTTAAAATGATTGTTTTCTATTTTAATATATATTAAAATGTCATTTATTCCTCTGAAAGCTGAATTTTCAGCATAATTACTCCAGTCTTCAGTGTCACATGATCCAGAAATCATTCTACTAGATGATTTTAGGCTCAAAAAAACATTCAATACTTTCAATGTTGAAAACACTTTTAAAGGGTAGTGTTTAATGTTACAAAAGCTATCCATTTCAGATAAAAGCTGTTTTAAACTGTAATAATATTGCGCAATATTAACTTTTTTTTTGTATTAATTTTAATCATGATAAATGCAGCCTTGGGGAGCAGAAGAGACTTCTTTTAAAAACATTAAAAATCTTACGGATCTAAAACTTTTGACCGGTAGTGTGTGTGTGTATATATATATATATATATATATATATATATATATATATAGCCTATATACAGTATATAAAGAGAAGTTAATTCTATTCTACTTACAGGTCTAGTTACAACCAATTTCTGCAAATTTACACCGACATATGGAAAGTACCATGTTTCCCTATAGTAAGTATTCATTGCATTTTTTAAAGCTGATCAGTGCATATGTGACTGTGTGTCACTGTGTATAAGACTAGAAATCGTCTTTCTTTAATGTGAGCTGTGTATGGTGAGCTGTCAGACCTCATTGGTGTATGATGGAGCACTTATGTTAACCTTTGGCCCTTCCCTCGCTCCTGCTATCGCCTGCCATCTTGTCCTCGACACACTTCTGCCGAGTGTGTGATCGCTGTCTGAAGAGCCTGTGCTAGAGGTTTCTAGAGGACGAACATTTGTACATGTTAGCACCTTGTCTTATTACATGCAGTTTATTTTACTAAAGCATAACTGTATGTCAAAGTATTTCTGTTTAAAAATAAGTGGTGTATTGGACTGGCTGTAAGAAGCACAGAACGGCCAGTTGTCACAAGCAATTTGTTTCGAGATTTGAAGGAAAAATTAAGTTTCAACACCTCCTTTTACAGTTAAGAAAAGGTGAGTTTTGATTCAAACATCAGTTCCCCAAAGCAACGTATCCCCATTTGCCCTCCACACCAGCCACACATACTGTACACACACACACACACACACACCAAAGGCAACCCGCCTCGACTCGGCTGTATCCTTAACAAGGTATTTCCCAAGTCAATCCCGCTAGCATGGACTGAGAACCTTATTAGGCTTGACAGAGAGGTGTGTATATTCTGACACGGTGTGTGTGTGCGCATCTGAACTGATGTCGAGATGCAGTGTGTGTCAGCTGGATAATTGAGGGTTGTTTGTGTGTTGCCATCTCACCATAATTGCCTGAGCTCACATGGGAGACCCGGCCATGTCAAAAGCTACAAATTGAGCTAGATTGTCTGTGTGTGTGTATGACATCGAAACCTTGTCACTTGTCGCAGATCAATCACATCTTCATCTCTCTTCCTTATGCGAATCATTTCAACCTATTTCAAAAATAGGTTGCATTCAATCACACCACATTTTATGCATTTTCAAACATAGTTCACCCAGAAATTATTATTCAATATTTATATTATATAACTTTAGTATTTGAAATGTAATATATTAAATAATACTAATTAGTTATTGTTGAAATTATTACTATATTATACTGTTACCATTACATGTCATAATAGAGATAGAGAATTATTATTAAATCACCAAAACATTTTTAACAAATTATAACAAATAATCATCATCAATATTATTGTGAAAGTCCACTATATTTAAGTAGTTTTTCTGTAACTGTCCCTATAGTTTATTGATATTTATTATTGTTGCTATACTTACATTATTATTATATTACATTATAATACAAAATGTGTCTTTTTAGAAGCTTTACAACAGTTGTTCAGAAAGAGATGCATCAAAGACTCTTTTAATTGTCCTTTCGTGTCCAATAAAAAAACTAAGCCTTTGTACTATGCCTTTAACGACCAATTATTTTTATGAGGAACAAATCAGAAATGAATTCACTAACAGATTAATTTAAGTTCAGACACTGATCTCAAGTTGGCCATATCTGAAGGACAATAAAAGACAGAGACAGGACCAGCTTTGGGCAGTTATTAATTTATGAAGATATGTTTTTGCCGAAATACAATGCATAAATAAAATCCTGACAAATAAAAGCATCAGGATTTCCTGAGTGTACTCTTATAAAAATCAAGCCTTGCATTTTGGTGATCCCATTCTCTGCGGTTACAGATAATGGAATACTCATAGTGGCCTGTAATATGTAGCTTGTTCAGAACACTGGAGTGCGAGCTCCGAGCCCTGGGATCAGATGGTCAATTGGATGGAGAGGCTTAAGAAGAAGCGTCCCATGAAACCCAACACACAGATGAATGGGAGAGACGGGGTAAAGGTGGCGCGCTGCTGCCGAGGTGAATGACTCTCTATCCGTGATTCACCAACAGATTCTGTTCAGAAAGGGTGGGAGTGACAAAAAAGGAGGGAGACAATAAAGATCTTTAATAATCAACATCAAGACTTTAAATTAGAATTTATATGAATATTATAATATTATATATGAATAAAAAATATTTAGTCTGTCAAATAAATATGCATTAGGGATGCCCCATGGTAGTCAGCCAGACTTGATTTGAAAAGTAAATGGTAGCCTAACGTTTGCCACTTACACGGCCGCTCGCTCTCTAACGATAACCTGGATAAGGCACACACATGGAAAGCCAAAGACAGCGTGAATACTAAATTGAGTTGGTGAGTATCTTGGCATACATTGTAGCTTATGTCTTAAGTGAACCTACCTTAAAAAAATGGAAAACCACTGTTTCTTTTATTTGTGTCTTTGTTCTACTATATTACTACACATACGCACATTTTTTAAATATAATATACATTTTATATTACATTGATGGGGCTGTTGCAAACGATTAATCGCAATTAATCGCATCCAAAATAAAAGTTTGTTTTTACATAATATATGTGGGTGCACTGTGTATAATTATTTTGTGTGTATATATATATATATATATATATATATATATATAAAAAAATACACACACATACATGTATATTTAAGAAAAAAAATATTATTATTTATATTTATATATAATACAAATTATATATAAATCTATTTATAGTATATACATGAAAATATTTCTTAAATATATACAAGCATGTGTGTGTATTTAAATATATAAAACAATTATTCACAGTGCACCCACATATATTATGTAAAGACAAACTTTTATTTTGGATGTGATTAATCGCAATGAATCGTTTGACAGCCCTAATAATTTTTTTTCTTAAATATACACGCATGTGTGTGTATTTATATATATATATACAAAATAATTATACACAGTGCACCCACATATATTATGTAAACACAAACTTTTATTTTGGATGCGATTAATCGCGATTAATCATTTGACAGCCCTAAAATATACACATAAAAAAGGACATTTTGTATTTTTATTCATTTATTTCAGTGCAGGAATGAGACTGAAATATAAACCAGAATATTAAGGTTCGGCAAAATTTTAATTTGAAAATTTTTATAATACAATAGAAAGCTTTGAAATCTACAAATCTTAAGTAAAAGGCTAAAAATCACAAAGCAGCCTTCACTGTTCAATAAATACAAATGCAAATCCACAAGGTGATGCTCCCACAGGGCTGAAACAAACCCTGGCCAAAAAACGATATTTTAGAGAGTTTACAGTAAAAAATAAAAAAATAAAAAAATCAGTAGTCACTGCCATCACTGCCTGTGGGATTCAGGCCCACATCAGCGAGGGGTGGAACTACATTGCATGGGTAATCATCACCCACTAAAGGTCAGGGCCCTTAATTCCAGTCATTCGGAGGTGCTCCATACATTACAGCGGGTGTGTGCCAGAGAGGAGGGCAGCAGGAGATGGAGGGAGGACAGGGCATGAGAGAGGAGGGAGATGAAGAGAGAAACAAAGAGAAACTGACGAAAGGGAGGACGTTGCAATGACATCACTCAGATTCAAAGCAACCCACATAACTATTATTTCTGAATGCTGGCCTTGACCTCTGAAGCTTCTAAGCATACATGTAGACAAAACGAAGATGCAGCAAATGAGGAGGGTGCGAGTTAATTAACAAAACCTGTCAGCAGCACCAAGGGCCATTTGAACCTCAGAGGATTTTCGCCTTTCAACCGTGAGGTACAAATCACCCTGGGTTAGGGAATCTGCAACACTGACACCAATTATTGTGCATGGCCCTCAAAAGACTTAAACATTAAATTGGCTTTTTGTTAAGGGTTTTTAGTAAAAGAAGAGATTGTGGAAAAAGATTCTTGAATAAGTTTCTTCAACTATTGTAACTTTTGACCCTGTGGACTTTTAGAAAGTAAACTCACCGTTTACACTCTCACAAGCTTAACTCTACTAACAATGTCCAACACTTAAGCCCACAAGCATCTTTCAATGCAATTTCATGAAAATGTTCACTATAATGGCATTTACATTATACTTGGAATTATGGATGCAGGCATTCTGAGATGAAAATTACCTTTTAAACACTTCTGGAAAAAAATGGCGACTTCATTGGTTAATGTCATAGCTAATTTCTTATATGTCCTAAAATACACAAAATTAAATATTTTCACATGCATAATATAACTAAATTAAAACTGAAATAAAATATTGTTATAAATGTAATAAAAAATTACCTTGATTACTGACAAAAAATAAAGTAATTTATTACAAATAAAAAAAATTTGTTCAACCTCAGAGATAAAAACATGCATATACAGGCTACACAAAGGAAAATATTATGTTTAATTCACAAAAGCACACTCTCTATAAGTAACACAACCTAGTATCACAAAGAAACTGCACAGCGGTCGCCTTCCACAGGCCACTGTCAGCTCAGCAGGCTTGTATATGTTTCAGTCCCATATCGATTGGACTGTCTTCCCTGTGGTTCGAAAGCAGCCAAACCCAGTGTTTTGTGCAGAGATCAAATTCTGATAACCCTCTTGAGGACCTCCTGGATCAAAACAGGGAACTAACTGGTGGTGGAGGGGAGGCAGAACTGAAGATTGTGGGATCTAGAGATAATTAAAATGGGCCCAACACTGAGACCTGAGGAACGCCGACCGCGCCAGTGTGGTGTATTGACCTGTGGTTGATAGCGGTGTGGTGAGGAGTGGGTGTCATAAGTGTGTGAACCTTTTCGAAGCTGAGAAACGTATAACACAGATAAGAAAGCTAACAGATCAATATCACAGCTCTGATGGATTTCTTACAATGCAGTGGACGAATACTGCCAAGAAGAAAAAGTGTGCAGAGTATAAATGAGTCGAGAGTGACAAATCGAGATAGATTTTATGAGAAAAAAGTAATATGATGCTACAAAGGAACATTATAAAAAGTCATAAAAATAAAGCATAATAAAAGTATACTTTATATAAGAGATTTTTTTTTTAATTGCAAATCA
The DNA here is from genome assembly GCA_030378365.1 of Hybognathus amarus. Taxonomy (NCBI): domain Eukaryota; kingdom Metazoa; phylum Chordata; class Actinopteri; order Cypriniformes; family Leuciscidae; genus Hybognathus; species Hybognathus amarus. The sequence goes on from JAQIUQ010003303.1 coordinate 26,630, forward strand.
TATAGTAAATTGTATTTATTATTATTATTATTAAATACAAAAACCCAAAAGCTGAAAGTTGTTTCTCTTTGTTGGGGCATTGTGAACCTTTACAAACCTAAATAGCAAATCGGTTGTCTAAACAAAGAAAGTGATGTAACCTACAGAAACAACTGGGCTGATGTTAGCTGCTAGTTTCTCATTTTCCTCTCTGAGGCCTTGTCCAAACTCCCCTCACCATTAAGGGCAGGGAGAGACAGCTGCTGTCACTACGACAGCAAACAAGAGACAAGCAGATGAAGAAGAACGATCAAACAAGACAAACAAACAAGGCCGAGAGGGAGCTTGACTCTGAACTCTGCATCGAGCCGAGTACATGAGGGAGAGAAAAAAGGAAAGAAATCGCCAGCAGCGACAGCGAGTTGTGCTGATTTTAACTTCACCAACTTCTGATGTACTGCTCTTCTGATACGTCTGATCCTTTCATTTCGGCGTCAGATAAATCACAGTCACAGGCAATCAAATATGCGAGAGGAAGTACTCCACAACACATCTGGCATAAAGCACGTCCTGAATGAGGCATTTAATGAGCCTGATAAGAGCTGATCTACCTCTTTTTCACTTCACCTTTCATTAGGCAGGAAGTTTCATTGAGGTATGTAAATTTCTTTCTCCAAAGAGTCAACCTGGACAAAATGCTTTAAAGGCCTATTCAAACCGAATGTGAAACTAAATTGCTAAACATATCACCAACAAAAAGGTCTATTCACACCGAGAGCAAAACGAATATTCATGAGTTTACATTAAAACCATTGCTTTAGCAAATATGTCGAATGAACTAAAATCGAAAGCGCAATATGGCTTTGTTCCTATCAAATCATAATAGACTGCTATTTGATTAAATAAGTATGTAGTCTGTTTGCGCTGCATGTTTCAAAGCGAAGTGTGCACTTTTCTCACACGATCAGTTCGTGATCCACTGTTTTCCGTGTCGCAGAATGGCTCAGTTAACAGTGAATGAATGTAGTGAACTCTATCTTTGCTTGAGCTGCGAGTTTAGTGTCCATTTAGGAACGTCAGTAGGCACCAGTTACACATTTGCATAATTTCCAACAATTTGTGGACAAATTATTAGTTATTCACAAAATTTGTAACGAGAAGCCCTTGGAAACCTGTTTATACATAAACTGTAGTTTTACGCCCAAATAAAAGCCCAACTTCAGTTTACATCAAAATAAAAGCTCTAGGGGTTTATCTCTTGCAAGTGAAGAAATTAGGACAAAAAAGTATTGTAACTAAGTATTATAAACTGTAGTTTTACTCCCAAATAAAAGCCTAACTTCAGTTTACATCAAAATAAAAGCTCTAGGGGTTTATCTCTTGCAAGTGAAGAAATTAGGACAAAAAAGTATTGTAACTAAGTATTATAAACTGTAGTTTTACGCCCAAATAAAAGCCTAACTTCAGTTTACATCAAAATAAAAGCTCTAGGGGTTTATCTCTTGCAAGTGAAGAAATTAGGACAAAAAAGTATTGTAACTAAGTATTATAAACTGTAGTTTTACGCCCAAATAAAAGCCTAACTTCAGTTTACATCAAAATAAAAGCTCTAGGGGTTTATCTCTTGCAAGTGAAGAAATTAGGACAAAAAAGTATTGTAACTAAGTATTATAAACTGTAGTTTTACGCCCAAATAAAAGCCTAACTTCAGTTTACATCAAAATTAAAGCTCTAGGGGTTTATCTCTTGCAAGTGAAGAAATTAGGACAAAAAAGTATTGTAACTAAGTATTATAAACTGTAGTTTTACGCCCAAATAAAAGCCCAACTTCAGTTTAAATCAAAATAAAAGCTCTAGGGTTTCTCTTGCAAGTGAAGAAATTAGGACAAAAAAGTATTGTAACTAAGTATTATAAACTGTAGTTTTACGCCCAAATAAAAGCCCAACTTCAGTTTAAATCAAAATAAAAGCTCTAGGGTTTCTCTTGCAAGTGAAGAAATTAGGACAAAAAAGTATTGTAACTAAGTATTATAAACTGTAGTTTTACGCCCAAATAAAAGCCCAACTTCAGTTTACATCAAAATAAAAGCTCTAGGGTTTCTCTTGCAAGTGAAGAAATTAGAACAAAGAAGTATTGTAATTTTCATTACGCCCAAGATTTCTGTTTTAAATCCGGTTCACAATGAATATTTGTTCTATACTCGGTGTGAATGGGCCTAAATGGATGTTCATACAACTAAAGCTGATGCTAAAACAGATTGCAATCTTCAGAACATGTGGAAGTTCGGAAATGTACACTTTGTCTTTCAAACACAAGCACAATGTCAGTTACTTTCTTTCTTAGAGGACAGGGGGTTTTGTGACCCCAAGCTCTCTAGCCACTACATCATGTCTAGTGTGACAGGACATTGTGAGGAGGAACCAAAATATGCAGGACCTCTGCCCTTTTCATCTCTGGACATAAAAGCAAGAAATGCCCTTTGCTCCTAATAACATCATCATCATCATCATCATAAAAAATAAAATAAAAAAAAACAGCACAGAAAACCCTCTTTCAAAATCTCCAAAAAATACAATGAGTTTATTACTACTAGGTGGAAGAGGAAACTCAAAATTAAATGTTTTGCCTCCTGCACTTATCCAATATCAATTCACTCAATAAGCAATATCTATGGCACAAAAACTATTATGAGTTCTGCTCAGTAATTTAATTAAATTTCCAATCATTTCAAACAGTGGACATTCACAAATCAAATAAGTTCAGCCATTTTTGTTATATTTTACTAATTTACAGTGCAATTTTAGAGTGTTTAATAGCATTATGTGGTGCATTACGTTTAATATTTGAAGAATAAAAATTGCATGTTATATATCTTAAATACCTATATAATATAAAATACTAAATAATAATAGGAGTGTAACGGTACACAAAAATCACGGTTCGGTACGTACCTAGGTTTTAAAGTCACGGTTCGGTATGTTTTCAATACAGGAAAAAGAAAGAAATGCCAGAGAAATTTCCTATTTGTTTAAAGAAAAATATTTTTAAATAAATGTGAGTTTTCCTAGATCTTGAAACTTTCAGGTTTATAAATGGGGGTCATCTTTGAAGGATGAATAAATAATGTTTTGGTCATCACATTAAAAATAACATTTAAATATATATTTATTTATATAATATTTGAATTTTGAAGTGCTGGAAAATGTGTGAAGTACTTGAAAGCATTTCACCATTCCAGCCAAACTGGTTCCAGTTAGTGTTACTATATTAAATCCATGGTGAATGTTGCTGGTCTGTGGATGTAAAGTATTACTAGTTCATTCACGGCACAATGTTTCTCCTGGTTTCCATGACAGCGCTGTTTGATCTAATAGAGATCTACGGTTAATAACAGAGAAATGTGAATGCATCTCACAAGATCTCGCAGCGATGTTATTACCTCAGTGGCGAATTCAAATGTTTTCTTAACCGTATCTCTTCTGATCTAGTAACAGTGTTGCTTGATCGAGATGCTTGCGCTGCACAGATGTTGCTGGTCCGAACTGATATACGATCTGTGAAGCACATAACGAGTAGCGCAGTTTTGTTCTGCTTTCATTACGCTTGCCACTTGATTTTGCGCAACGTTGCCTTGGCCGCATCAGCAAGAATTTTGCCGGCAGGAAAAATGGTCCAAGCAATCGTTCGGTTTGTATGCGCACTGAACCGGAAGCCTCTGAACCGAAACGGTTCAATACGAATACATGTACCGTTACACCCCTAAATAATAAATATATTCTGTACACGTGTGATTTACCTAGATATTCTCAAGCATGCTCTTTACTGAAACATTTAAAATAAGCTAAACTAAATGAGGGAATGTTAAAAAAAAGTTTTAAAGTGAAAAAGCTAAAAATAAAATACGTAGGGTATTAAAAGAGCACATAAATAAACACCTACAGTTTATGGAAAAAATATAAATAAATGTTTTTTTGGTAATTTGTATAATTCAAATTTAAATAAATTTTATTACGAGAACACGGAAAAGTGTGGTATAGACTTCAGCTTCCCTATCTGCATTTGGTCTGGGTTGAAATGGAGATCCATCATATCAGACGCTTGACAAAGAACAAACTTCCTACCCGCCTGCTGTAAAAATGAGGGGTGAGACAAGGGATACAAAATATCCCTGTACTAGTTGGATGATTGGATCGTTCACTTTTCACAAAATGTTTTTTCAAACGAGAAGCCATTTCTTCCGTACGAATAGTCTGGAATACAATGAGCCTTTTCTGAAAACAAAAAAGCAAACAAAAACCTATTTGTTGTACGTAGAGGAACCCGCAATTTGGCTGCTCTCCGTGTGTCTGATGACAACCGTGAAAAAAATAGATGTCTTTGAAGCTAGTCCGTGGAAGTACTTCAAACCTGCCTTTGTGGATGGAGTGATGGCCGGTCCAAACAGTATTTGCCGCTCCTCCTAACAGCTTCAATAGAATAAAATAGAGGAAAGAGCTTTTGGAGACCAGACACACAAAGTGAACCGCCTTGTTCCAATGCCAAATGGGAAACGGCACGCAGATGCTTTCGGGGTAACAAAGCAAGAAAGCCAGTCCTAATGCACTTTTATCACACCTGGAGTGTGTTGGGGGAGGAAAGTCGACTGCAGCGTCGAGAAAAAAAATAGAGATTCTATTGTTAAGTTGTCGAAGTTTTGAAGCTGCTTTTTAGCAGAACAATGTCTGTCCGATGGATTATCAGTTATCAGAATAAATGCACAGTGGCGCAACTGCGGCTCCGCCACGGAAAGGTCACTGTCAGCCATTGTGTTTCTGGCTCTTGGCCTCAGGTTCCCTGCTGACTGTGGCTTCAAGGGCTTTATGAGGATCTTCATAGGCCATGTGGCACGCCTGAGACAAAATAAAGCCTTAAGAATAGCTCTCGATATACCGTCTGATAGTGCAAAGTGCAGACGATAGAAATGGCACAATTGGAGAGGGAAGCACAAAGCAAGACACAAGAGAAGTAGTACAGATTGAAAGATGAAAGGAGAATTACGGTGACAAAGAGAGGTGAGCCAAGCATGTAGTCAGCCTTCTTTTTTAGGGGGGATTTGATCTTTTTGTATTACGAGCACCGTGATATTTCACATTTGGTTGTAATACCCTTCTACCGCAAAGGCTGCTCATGTAGGTGCAAATTAAATCTATTTTCGCAACAAAAGCCAAACACCACACAAACTGCTGTGAAGATTTAACTCTAAGATAAAAACCATATCAAAGATTTTGATTTATGCAATTACAATGAATGGGGTCTGAAGCTTTCAAACTTCAAAAAAGACCAGAAAAGTATCATAAAAGTGCTCCATACATGCTATTTACAAAGTCTTAAAAAAACTGAAATTTGGGTAGTTACCCATTGAAAATCTTTCTTTCACCCTTAAAACGTTCATGGGATTTGTAAGAATTGTTCTTTTGAGTTTTTTTGTTTTTTGTTTTTTTTCAATGAATCATTTGATCCAGGTCTGAATGATTGGTTCACAAATCAGACTGAATCAGTTCTTAAACGCAACTCAATGGTCTGGTCACAGTGATTAACCGATCATAGAATGAAAAGTTTAATCAGTAAAACTACTTACTTAGGTTTCACACCTACTGTATGTCTTCAGAAGACTCGAAAATAGTGATAAATATCTTTATGATGCTTTTGTGTCCACTTTCAAGCTTAAAGGGATAGTTCACACAGAAATTGAAATTTTGTCATCAATTGCTCCATTTGATAAATATGGTTTTCTTTTATGTGGTGGTTATGAACTTTCAAAAAAAAAAATCTAAGTTTTGGTATTACGGATGTTTTAAATGGTTCGACAGAAACCTCTCAGGTCTCATTAAATATATACTGTATATATTTCGTGTTTTTCGAAGGTGAGGGTAATTGATGCCATAATTTTAATTGTTTGGGGGAACTAACCCTGTAGCCCTCAAACCGTATTCACTTTATAGCCCTTAATCCTGTAATTGTGGACAAATGTGGGCACAGAGGACTCAGGTGTGATCCTAACTTTTATTTATTATAAATGTTACATTACTGTCTTCGATAAAGTTTTGTCTATCCATTTATGTTTTCATTTATTATTTTGGGGGTATTTTTGAATTTATTTACTTCAAAAAGTACCATGTAAATTATGCTAATTTTTATGTTTTATTTATATATATTTTTAACTACATTAACATATCATTCCAATAAGTTCTTAGAGCTAAAACCTAAAGATGAAGTGACTTTGCTGTCACCTAGTGTCTTATTTTGGCTTATTTTAAAATGCTCTAAATTACAGTTTTTCCAATTCATTTCTATGGGTGCCCATTTTTGACCCAAATACAAGATAAAGGAGTTTTTTACCCAATTAACACTGTAGAATTGAGCCAAAAGAAATTGTGCGTGTTCAGGAGGCAAACTTTGGAAAAGTAGCCAAGTCTTGTACCGCTCAGATCAAGGGAAGTATTTTTTTAAAACAAATCAAAAATATTTTACCCACATTTGTCCAGAATACGGTTTTAGGGTTAAAAGCTACAAAACCCAATTCATTATTGCATGAAAAAAAAACTGCACAAAAATAATTCACAGGTTTGGAATAACATGACTGCATTGATGACTTTTCTTTTTTGAGGGAATCATTGCTTTAAGTGTTTTTGATGATGTCAGTCTAAATTAAAACTCATTTAAGAATTACAGCAACCACATTTTTTTTGCTCTAAAAATTATACCAAGACCAAGTATATGCATTAATTAAGAAAATTCACCCAAAAAGAAACTACCCCTTATCTTGCTATAAATCAGTATAACTTTCTATGGACCCCATTGACTTTCATTAAAAGGACCAAAAAAAAAATTTAAAAAAGAGATTTTTTAAAACATCTTCATTATGTTCCACAGCAAAAAGTAAGTTACGTATAGTTAGTTAGTAAATGATGACAGAATACACATTTTTGGGTGAACTATACCTTTATAAAGTACACAGGATCAAATTTGATGTCATGTTGACATTTACCCACTGAAAGCACAGAGAACATCCACACTTCAGGTACTATGATAGAAAGAAATGGTAAAACAGAGAGTCAAATGAACCTTTTTCGCTTTTGCGTATCCTCGATCATCAGGGGAAGAAACGGAAATGTAGTCCTAATCCTTTTAGCTAACAGACATCAGCCAGTAAAGCACAGCAGCTTCTAAAAGCCATTTGAGTGTTTCTTCAGCCTAGACCCACATGTTCAGCTAATCAACAACACAGCCACTTATCTTAGTTAGTTTCCCCAAGAGACGAAAGATTACATTGAATTTTAATGTACTCCTTCCTACAGCTTTGATAAAGGCGGGTGCCTTAAATGAATGAGAGTCGTATCAACTCCACGTATATATGTTGCATCTCCAAGGACAAAAACAGGTGTAATTGGGTCCCACAGTACTGCACTTTCTAATGTAAAGGCTTTCAGAAATCGCAAGGCAACAGCATCCGTCGTATGTAGGTGCAAATCAGTGTTTTCTAGTTCACCCAACCCCCCCACACACACACATTTCTATAGATGTGCAATAAAAATTAAATAAAGCAAAAGCCCTCCATCCATTTCCCTCAAGGTCTTTCTCAGAGTGTTTACGTGAAGCTTTTTGAGCCATTACCACAAACAAGATAATCCTCGCCATCTATTATATTGTGCAAATGTGCTGCTGGAACAATAAGTTTGTTCTGAACTCAAACCACTTTAGCGTGGCACTTTTGGAAAACTTTTTAAATCTGTGCCGCCAACAAACTCACCATTATACTTGATGTTGTTTGCCAATGCGAGCTCTATTATTTCAGGACACAAAAGGAGGAGAGAAAGAGAAGCGGCTGCAAAAAAGAAAGATAATGGTGTTCGCTTTGATTGGTTCCTTCTAACACAGGCGGACCGAGGATCAATTCACTTTTTGAAAAGAGGGGAAGGTTGTTTACAACGGAGGACCTGCAGCAATATGAAAATGAAATCAATAATCCCACTGTGAAGAATGGATGGATGGAGGCTCGAGGCGTCTGGTTTTACAAGAAAGAGGGGCAAAAAAATGAAAAGCAAAGATGGGAAATGATAAGCCTTGTCTCTGCCGTTGAGCACAGTCTTGATATTTTTATTAGAAATGTAGAAGTTGATGCATGCGATTTACCTTCATTAATTATTCCACTTCTAATTACTTATAAATCAAACCCAGGAAGGAAATGTAACAAAAGTAAACTCATTTGAATTCTTGAATGATGAAATTGAATACATAAAAATTAATTATTAAATTAAAATTAAAGAAACATGCTTCAACTGTGGAAAAATGTACTACGCAATTTAACATTGAAACCAATTAACATACTCATATGACACATTTTTTAGGCAAAAAGCATTTAAAAAAAGCCACATTTTGAGCAAAAAGCTGAGAAAAATCACAGACTACATCCAGATCGGATTCACACCGATGATCAAAACAGAGAAGATCAAGTCCATCAACACCCCCTAAAGTTATACTGTCCTATACCTTGTCCTGGGTTGACATTTCATTTAGTAACATTATGTTTTTGGTTTATATGTGGTTTAATATAGATGATCATGCTATTTTACATATGCTAATCGCTTGTTACTGCTTCTTTTTCACCTGTGTTTTCATTCAGAAAGATGTCATCGCGCTCCCTACCGTATAACAGTAAAAACACGAAAAGATGAAAATTTGTGGGGAGTTAAGAAATAGGTAATGCACCTTTTAAGTTCAAGAGTCTCTTAAAAACAACATACAATATTAAATTATTCCTCCACCATGAAAATAATTCTGAAAAATGTCAAATCAGAATCAACCATTGCACATCTCCAAGCAACACAGTAGTGTTTATTTACTGAATGAATGAATCTAATGAGTAAATAACAATGATTCACTCATAAATCCTCGTAATGATGTAACCTGCAGAAAAAGAAGCTTCAACTTTTGTTTCACACACACACACACTACAGTATATTAGCTCTCGGAACGCTGCTCAGCGCAAGATAAATATAAGGACTGGAACTATCAGTTACATAATTAGAATTTTAATCAGTCCCAACATTAAGAATGTAAATTATTCTCTGCAGTTCTCTGAGTCAGTGTACTTATAAGTACAAACATGTATCTAGGGTGTTTTTCAGGGTTGATGACATTGGATAGTTCAATGATTTCAGCACAGAGAATGATACAACTTCACTATCCTGACAAAACACTATTCTCATCTAAGTAGAAAGATATTCAAAGCGGTTGCCCGACTAACCTTGACCAGGTCTCTCTACTTTACTTCTTAAGCTTTCCATTTACCTCGTTCTATTTTCAGGTTGGTTTCATTGAAAGAGCTCACACAGATCACGCACACAATTGAAACATCTCATTGTATTTGAAATGTCTGATGCAGGCCACTTTAACCCACCATTTATTTCAATGGTGGTGCTTGTATTGATGATTTGTTTGCGGACCCTAGAGTCAACGTCAGTTGTTGCATATCTTGCTACAACCAAATAAATAAGCTGTCAAGAAATATTCCAGTAGTACTTCATATAAGAACTCGCGCTAACACACACTCAGCTCTGGGTTGGCACAGCGGGGTCAGGAGAAGGCCTCGGAGCACCTGGCAGCCGGATCCTTTCAGTCAATCGAATGAAAAGAGGTGCCAGCTCTGAGCCTCACGGGAGAAAAGCAGCAATACATTCTGTGATCTGACTCATGTGTGTGTGGGGTGATGGACGCTCGAAGACAGGATGGGGTTGAAAGAGTGTTTGTACAAACTTTTTATCTAGCTATACCTTTAGGGAAAAATCTGCTTAAAAATGCTCCCTGAAGTTAGCCAAATCTGATAGAGTCTGCTTTTGAGCAAAAACCATAAGACACAAGACAGGGTGCTGTAAGTATAATGCAAAGCAGCCTTGAGTAACTTATTTTGAGGCAAATGCAATATGATAAAACAAAACAATGTTTAAATAATAAATGCATTATTATTATTATTATTAAAACATTTAATTGTTTACATTACATATTTTTATTACTAATAACTAAATAATTAGACATTTATATTTCAATAATATTACATTGCAATGTTTATATTTAATTTATTTATATATATATATTATTTATATTAAATTATTATAATATACATTATTATTATAATATTTAATTTGTATATATTATTAATAACAAATTATTTATATAATAATAATAATAACAATAATAATAATAATTACTGTATTTCATTACTTAAAATGTAGTGTTGTTAAATTACTCTTCATTATTAATTATTAAACATGTTTTGGATTTAAATAACAACAATACGAACTAATTATTTAAACATTGATGTTCAAACATTTATTATACTATTTATTATTATTATTTAATATAAATATTTATTTAATATAAATATTTATATTTATTTAATTATTTACATTACATATTTTTATTACTAATAACTAAATAATTAGACATTTATATTTCAATAATATTACATTGCATTGTTTATATTTAATTTATTATATTTATTATTAATAACAAATTATTTATATAATAATAATCATAATTTACCACATTTAATTACTTAAAATGTAGTGTTGTTAAATTACTCTTCATTATTATTATTAAACATGTTTTGGATTTAAATAACAACAAAACTAACTAATTATTTAAACATTGATTATCTAACATTTATTATACTATTTATAATTATTATTTAATATAAATATTTATATTTTAATTTTATGTTATATTTTTAATTTTTACTATTAAAAATCACAAGTAATAATAATCTTCAAAGTTGAATTATGGTTTGGTTTGGAGTTAGTCTGTTATAAATTATAATAGAAAGAAAAAAAAGTAGAATAAGTGATAAAAGTCTAGGGTACAAGTAAACAATAAGTCTCAGACCTGATTAAGACAGATGTGTAAATTGCATGAATTTCCTTAACATGCAGTAAAAATAGTTTCATATGAAACTCATTTAAACTGTGCAACAGCAGCGATTATTGAGTAGAGCACAACACAAACTCTCTCACTCTCCTTATACTTTCACATTATTTATAGCATCTCAGAGCTCATATGAGTGCTGATGTATTTCTAGATGGCATTCTGAAACATCTGTTACAAGAGCACGCATTGGCCTGAACTATCACACACACACATCAACACACACACACACGGGGCATTAGCCCTTGAGCCTGCGGTAATGCTGATGGCAGAGCTGGGGCTTTGGGGGCAAATTTTACGCTGAGAAAAAACGCATTAAAAGTTTAAGGCAGCATCTCAAAAAGTTCAGCCTTGACACAACAGCCCCTGCCGCCCCACAGCATCAATCCGCCGTCTGACACGGAGGGCTAACTGAGCCTATTCCCTTTCTCTTCCCCTCCATTTTTGTGTTTTTTAACCCCTTACTCCTCCCATCCAATCTCTCCTTCAGCTATTGCCCACAAGCCCCTCTCTCTTCTTCCTCTGTGTTAAATGCAAGGGAGCTCAAAACATCAATCCCCATCAAAGATCTCAGTGCAGGGTGGAGCGTGCAGGATGGAGGAACAGGCCAATCTCAGAGTCATTATCCCAGACAATGCCCAGAGAAGCTTGGGGTGCCCCCTCAGATGGAGAGAGTGGGTTAGCTTCCTCTCTCTATCTCCCTTCATTCCAGGGCATGCAGCCTTCCCAAAGTGAAGTATGTCAAGAGCAAGAGAGGGTTTCTCTAATAAGGGCTTCTATAGCTTCTAACTGCTATGATGAGAAGACTGGGCTTAAAATAGGAATGTGCGAAACAACATTTGACTAGCTGGTGGCTTGTCTGGATAACTAGTAATGTAGCAGTGTAAAACATTGCAAAAATAAATATTTTAAATATGTGATTTATTCCTGTGATGGCAAAGCTGAATTTTGTCTTATGATCCTTAAGAAAACATTCTTTAGGGATTTCTAAATAGAATTGTTTTATTTATTTGAAAATGAAACATGTTTTGTAAATGATAAATGTCTTTACTGTAACTTGAGATGCATCCCTGGGAAATAATACTGCTAAATTGAAAGTAACAGTGATTTATATATATCTATTTAATATAGTCTAATTAAATGCAGCTTTATTATAACAAGGTTGACTGTGTTATGTTTCACACCTCTAGCAAGCAACTTCTGTTCTGACGGGTAACACAAGCCTAGTGCAAAGAACAATATTATCTGTTATAATGTAAGTTATAATGTAAACTGACGTGTCTATTGTTTAAAGGAATAATTCATGTTAAAAAAATAAATAAAAAATCCTTTGTCATTCTTTAAATCACCCTCATGTTATTATACCCGTTTTTTATTTCTCAGTAAACATAAAATGATTTTTTTTTGTGCTTTTTTGCATGTATTATACATGATACCTAAGCTTTCCGTGAGCAAAAGACTGAATTGAAGTCATTAAAGGTCCAATATGTAAGGATTTTGTAATAAAATATCCAAAAATCACTTGCATATAGATATATTTCCTGCAGTTGTGTAATTACAATATCCCAAAAGTCTCCAAAGTTCTTTTATTTCAGAGAAATTCCAATTTTAAATAAGTGGGCGTCCCGGGAAAAAAATGTCGCCTGTAAATGACGCAATATCCGCGCTATCCTCGGCTATCCTCGTTTCCGCTCGTATTGCCATAGCCATGACTTAACCATGGCGACAGACGCGGACAACTAACTGCATAGCGAGTAACGTTTGACGGCACCCAGTTCTTGTTTCCGTTCAATCATAGACCATGGCAAGCAGACTTTGGGACAAACAAGGAGAACTAGAATGAGGATCAATATCAGCGTGATGTTTCTGAGATGCCGAGAGCTAGCGTCCGAGACTGACTTCCACTCGACAGAGAGCTAGCGTCCGTGACTAATTTGGACTTGACACTGACAGAACTTCACGAGTCACGAGTTTACAGCTTAATTAGACAGGTGAGCAAAAGTATATAAAACAAATCAATGTTATAACGTTAGCTTGACATGATGAAATGTTAGAATATGGTCAGTATGTTATGAAACTAGCTGCTAGTTTCGTATCGCAAACAAACACGTAGAATAACATTATAACTTTCAACACACATTTAAATGCTGTTTAGTGTGATAGTGTAACGTTATTCCAAGTGGAACAGCGCTGTGTTTCCCTCACAAATTTAATTCATCTAATAAACTGACCTGTGTGAGTAATCCAGCACTTGCGTGTAGTTCAATAGGATGAAATTTCCTTATTCCTTTATATCCGCGGGACTCGCGTGTGATATATGTATCTTATTAGCAATCGCGACCTCCTTCATAGCACTGTAATGTTAAAAAACACGAGTGTTTTCACTAATCCTTAAACATTATTAGATCCATCAGCTTGACAGCAAGTCCCATCATTCAGCTCGTTACTGCGTCACATACATTCGCCTTTGTTATTGTTGGAAACGGCGCCTCTTGTGGCAACTAGAGTTACATATTGTAGCTTTAATCACTGAACTGAACACAAACGTGAATGACATTTAAGAGTTTGGAACATTTAATTGAACTTTTTTTATGAAAAAGAACAACATTCTGCTAAACTAATTTTGCTTTCAACAAAGAAAAGAAAGTCATACAGGTTTGGAACAATATAAAGGTGAGGAAATTGTCAATTTTGGTTTAACTATACCTTTGGTCAACATGAAACACAGATTACAACTCACTTTTCTTCCTTAACCTGACACATTTCTTATGTTGTTATAATGTTCACCTCCCTCAGTGCGTATAAAAGGGAAAGCCACATTAAAAGCCAATTTCTCTTTCCAGCAGATAGACATACTGTACAGTCTCGCCCCTGGCCCCACAAAGTGAACAAATATCCTGAGGCATTGTGCGCACTGAGAGCGATGTTCGATCCATTGATCTGGATTTTGTGTTTACCACCTCCTGCTTTTGTAGCAATAATGCCTATTCGAAAAATTGGACAAAGACACAGCATGCAACTGAGTGTCTGCATACTCACAAAATTGCTTCATCAAACTGCATTGAAAACCCCTTTTCTTTAAAATACTCAATTCAGAAACCCTCAAGAAAAAAAAACACCTGCCCAAACAACAAGGACATTTCCAAACTCGTATGGAGTAGTCGCTCTCAGCAATTAAAAAAGAAAAATCAACAGTCGGCGTTCGCATTCAACAGTTACAATATAGCATGGATGAGTGGAGGTGAGGGGAATGAGGAAGTGAGAGCGATAAGCCACCGGCAGCGACATGAGAACCAGATCCACATCCTGGAACTGGGAGCCGTTGCCATAGCAGTGATTATCACACACTCCCTGAGTGCAGTGTGTACTGTTGAGCCAGCAACCCATCCACACGCACTCTCTCGTTGTGGCCGAGGGTGTGATGGAGTGGAGCAATTACTCTACTGTTGCCTGGCTACAACTGAACATTAAAAGTAAAACTCTTGGAGAATTAACACGTTGAAAAGTACACCTTTACTGACAGCGCTGTAGCGAGGGACCAACACAACACGCGTGCAAACGATTGTAATGTCTGAGAAAAGGCCGGCGACTGGAAACGGGAAATGGAACTGGACTAGGGCTGAAGCGATTAGGCGACATTGTCGACAAATACCTTTGTTGTCGAGTAGTCGTTTGATCTACACGTGACCTAATGTGAGGGCGTGCAATATCACAATTTGACCACTATGGTGCTGTAGCGCTAGAGAGTAATGCAGCCCTTTACAAATGTTATAGAGGGAATGCATTGACGTCACTTTCCAGCCAGAACAACCCCCCTCAGCCTGACTGAGTGGCAAAAGATCTGCTGCGTGACTGGATTTAATAGGGAAAACTGCGAAAATGCGACTTAAACGAACAATTTTATCAATTTAAACTAAATGTTTGACTCAATATAGTGTTCCTTACAACTTACTAAAGATCCAGTGATCCATGGATATTATTGACATGCAGCCAGGAATCGATGTTGCCTGACATTTATGTTTGCCTGATTTTGACGCGGGGAAATAAAAGCAATATAGACGGTAAACATAAAGCAAATTTGCCTGTGAACGCTTTATATAAATACAATGTAGGTCTAAATCCGGGTGATCACTCATATCAGTGTTATATATAGCCTTATATATCATCATATCGTCCAGCCATAAAACTTTATAGTTTTTTTTTGGTCAGCGTTTATTAAGAAACATCCAATAATGCAGAATATGCAATGCTAAATATTTAATTGATGAGTTGTTAATATATATATAACAATAAAAAATATATGGGTATGGTTTTACAGCTAAATTCAGCATATTGACACAAAATGATAACTTCAAATCCACCTTTGGCTGACTGGAGTCCAGTTGTTTCTGTGAATTGCAGTGATCCATTTGCTCCTCTTTTCTATAGCAGTCTGTAAAAATATACCACCGTTTTTTTGTCAAATCTAGTTGTACAGTCAATCGCAAAGCTCTTTCCCACTTTATGTGTTTGTTTTTTGTGGCATTCACGCTGAAAACATATACAGCCGCTCAGTCGTTTTGCCACTCACTGTGAGAAACTGTAGGCATGTGACCGACGGTGATGTCACACGCATTCCCTCTATTGGGGTAAAAGAAAAAACATATTGCTTCACAATCCCCCATTCATTCATACACCGACGGTGAAAATGTGAAAATGAAGATATTTTGAAGAATCGTGTGGGTTGTTTAATTTTTACATTTGTCAAAATATCTTCTTTTTTGTTTCACAGAAGAAACGGAAGTCTTTCAGTTTTGGACCATCATGAGATTTAGAGAATTTTCATTTTAGGTTTAATTATACTTAAACTAGGACCACATATTTTGTTTATCAAGGTTTCTACCACCAATAACAATTAAAATTGATTTTCACATTACCATTTTTCACCCCTTCTGTTTAAGGGACATTCCCACTGGCAGCAAAATATATCAACAAAATGACTAGAAAGTGACTCTCTTTCAATGAGTTTTGATGATTTAAGGTCATTTGAGGTAATGAGCTACAGAAATGTTTGATGAGAGTTCAACTCTATGCAAATGCACTGCAATGCAATGCGGATGCCAATGGGCATTTACATTTATATTTATGCATTTGGCAGAAAGAGACTCACAGTGCATTCAAGGGATAAATTTCATCAGTTTTTGTGTCCCCAATCAATTAAATCTATGATCTTGGCATTTCTAGGGCCATGCTCTACCGACAGAGCTACAGGAATGCCTATTAGCAATGGAAGCAGGAGCGAAGTTCACATATCCCCTGCCTGAAGTCAAGTAGGACAGCTGATAGCAACCAACATTACAGCAACTTGGTAACCTCATCATGAACATCCCTTTAGTACCAAACAGGCTTTTCGTGTCACAATACATTTTAAGACCAATTCACACTGCATCAACAGAAGCCAACCAACAGTGGACAGATTATCCACGACTCAACAAATGCCAAACTAACATTTTCAAACGGCGAAAACAAGCGCAGACTAACGGCCGAAAAGACGCGAACAGGTAGCGTAATCGCAGTATCACAAAACCTGTCTGTCAGTGGAAGTGTAAATTGGCCAATTTTAGTGGGTTTCGTTCTACATGTCCTCCTTTAAGTGAATCGTACATGATAATACACATTTCATATTCATTAACAATATTTAAAGCCTTCAGATTCGTAGGACTTTAAACTCTAAATACATGTGAGCTAGTTTGTGTATATTGGTAGTAGTTCATAATACCCAGAACATTAGTTAAAAGGCATTCAAAAAGTTGTAAATATCATGCACATTCATATTTCAATAAAATTAATATACATTACACTTTTAAGTTGTTATAAAGTGCTAAAGTTATATTGAGATTAACTGCACAAGTCCATACAATAAAAGTCTGTGCTTACACAATATATTTGTGTGTTCTGTATAATTATTTTGTATATATAAATACCTATGCATGCATGTATATATTTAAGAATTATTTGCGCTTAAATTATATACATATATGTATATATATATACATATATATATATATAAACACATAATCTATATTATGTAAATATAAACATTTTATATATGACTAACACATTTTCTTAAATATATACATGCATGTGTGTGTGTATTTATATATACAAAATGATTATATCACACAAATATATTATGTAAACACAGACTTTTATTTTTGGAATGCGAATTAATTGCAATTAATTTTTGCACAGCCATAATTCTTATTATTATTTATGCAAAGACCCTTATACATTGATTAATTTAGCACGTTTTTCAATGCATGCTTAAAATAGTATATGCTTGTTGGACTGTGATATTTTAATGTTACAAGTAAAAACTTCAGAGTTGAACTGAGGTCACAAATTCTTCTAAACAAAAAACTTTACCATTAAGTCCAGCTACATCTTTATGGTTTCTTACCTTCTTAGCCGCATTGATGCACTGCATGTACTCTTTGGCCAGGTCAGAACACTGGAAGCGTCTGCTACGGTTTTCTCTATAGCAGTTTCAGGATCTGTGATTGCAGGTTTGAACACACTGGCTCCACATTACGCGGCCTGTGGAAAAGGGATGAGAAGGAATCATGAGGGCAAAAGTGTCTAACTTCTGCAAAGGCAGAGTGATATTGTTCTACACATCCTGGCAGGATTGTGCATGCAGTGACAGTAAATATTTTATATGAAGCAGCAACCAAAAAGACGAACTCACGGTAAAATACATTCGCATGACTCACTCATTCCCTCCCACCCCTTCCTCAATTTCGCTCTTCCTGTGGATGGTTTCAGTAGAATGAATGAATGCAGGGAGACAGGTTAAACTGAATTACCGGCAGAGTGGATATTCATTAATAACACCAGTGTCAAGAGTGGCAGTGACTAGAACAACTATGATAAATAACCCAGCGAGCGGGAAGGAGGTGGAGGCAGGGAACAGACCCGACAAACTCCCCGGTACATCCGTACAGTAGACCCTGAAGGCAAAAAAAAGAGAGCGGCAAATAACCTGTCATTCATCCTCACTTCAGACAAGCACCTTCACTCAAATTAATAACGCGAATCTGAACTGCCATTGTTGAAATGACGGCTAAATGACGGTTATTGACTCGAATAATGTATGCGGTGAGATCTGTGCAAGTATCGTTGCTAAAAAGCATTGGAAATTTGTGCTAAAAGCACAAAATGTAATACAATACAACTGAAGCCAAATTAGAGTTTATCAGGCTAATTGTCCTCAAATGCCAATCTGAAAGCCAGGCAAGCTATTGTTAAATTGAATTCAATTCAAATGTTGGATTTGGATAATGTACATGGCGTTTAAAACAAATTCCACACTAAGAAAATAAAATGGCAACCGCAAAAGGTTTTAATAAAGTCGATCAAATCAATACTGGCTGTCAAATTAACAAAAGATAGACTAGCTAGTACTTGATAAAAGTAAAAATTTATAAATTAAAAAAACTTTTATATTTATATAATCAGGTAAACAGCCAAACTGGCATCAGCTATCTTATAGCAAACTAATAGCACACAAATCAGGCAGCTATAGTAAAAATATTAAAATTATTGACTCTGATCATGTACAAGATGTTCAAAACATACTCTAAAACAATAAAATAAAACAGCATCCAAAGGAATTAAGATTTCTTAGCTAAAAAGCATAATTTAAAGCAATAAAATGTAAGCTAAGAAATTGTTTTAATGTGGTCTACTCTATCCAATCAAGCTATCATACAAAAGGTCAATTAACTTTAATGTATTTGGCATTTAATATAAACTTATATTAAATTAGTTCAAATTAGTTATATTAAATTAGGATTAGTTCACTTTTAAAAAAACTTTTGCTGATAATTTGTCATTGCAAGATCTTGAACGATTCCAGACGATAAATAAGGGTCTTATCAAGCAGACAATCGCTCATTAAAAAGAAATAAAGTTTAAGTTTTATAAGCTCAAATGCTCACCTTGCTCTGTACTGCGATGCGCGTTCGTGACTACTCCTGTTCGAACTCGATTCATCAAATTGAAAGAATCTTTTCCAGAGTCAATTCCTTCATTTCGTTCGTTAAATCAACCAAATGACATGAAAAAAATTAACGAATTCAAACAGGAGTCATGACGTGCATCACAAAACTCACAAAACAAAACTGAGCGATTGTTTTGCTTGATAAGACCCTTATTCA
The DNA here is from genome assembly GCA_030378365.1 of Hybognathus amarus. Lineage (NCBI taxonomy): Eukaryota > Metazoa > Chordata > Actinopteri > Cypriniformes > Leuciscidae > Hybognathus > Hybognathus amarus. Next base: position 45,767 of record JAQIUQ010003303.1, read on the forward strand.
TCGTCTTGAATCGTTTAAAGCCCTTTCAACAGTTTGCAGTTTGCACTGAAACTCATTTGGACCTTGAACCGTTTGGTTCCCGTTGAAGTCCATTATATGGAGAAAAATCCTGGAGTGTTCATCAAAAACTTTAATTTCTTTTTGACTGAAGAAAGAATGACATGGATATCTCGGATGACATGGGGGTGAGTGAATTATCAGCAAAAGTTTTTTTAAACAGTAAACTACTCCTTTAAACTAAAATAAAACAATGAAATTTACAATGAGGTGTTACACCACAAAAATTATTGATGGGCTTGACTGATAAAATGGATAATGTACATGGAAAAGTTGTTCAAAGCATATCCTAAACCAACAAAACTGGGATTTATAGTGCAGTCTATCCACTCAAGCTAGATAACTCTTGCCGTCAAGTTGACGAAAGCTCAGCTAGCCAGGTGTCATGTCGAATATCACTAAACTGATTAAGCAAAGTGAAGCCTTGCATCCACCTCCAGCTTCACCGTGACTGCGGCTTTCAGGCGATCGACTGACATTCCTGCTTAATTGAAAGGCGATTTAAAGCCTCAATCTAGCTTAGGTTTCACTTGCAACTTCAATTAAATCATCAGATGTCATCACACTGACGCAGGGTGAGATTACGCAATCCATTGATCCCCTTTCAGAGCAGGGTTGTACGTCTTATGGTCATTGGGGTAACCAGATGTGGCTGACTTCCATCAATGGAACATCTGCGCAACGTTCAGAGGGCCACCACATATCAGATCCCATATTTTAATCAGCCGCCGAAGCGGGTTTTTGTTTTAATTACCCCAGAAAAGAAGGAAGAACGACTACTGTAGTCACATTCTTTGCACTGGCAGATAAGAAACTCTCCTTTAATTTAAAATAAACCACCTTCATCAGGAACGAACAGAGGCTTCTGATAGAGCAGAGGGTTTATTAAAGCAGTCTGAAGCAGAAAATTGGCTTGCTCAAATCCCAAGCTGAACTGAATTGAACCAAATTGAAGGTGAGGTCTTTAATAAAAATATTAGCTGAGCTGCTTACTGAACTGTCTCTGCTTTGAGAGCCAGAAGCCGTGCCTGTTTAAGGGACACTCGTTCCCTCATTTCACATCTGTAAATAAATAAAACAGCGTTTAAAGATTAAATGTTAATTAGCAGAATTTCGTCTATTATTTGTAATCTCCTTAAGAAGCAGAGTGCTACAGAACAAGCGCGTACTTCAGAAACCTTTCCCAGAAGGAAACGCACAAAAGCGTAATTCAAAAATATGGAAATGAAATGCAAAGGGAAAAAAAAGCAACTACAAAAGATTAAATTAGCTTAAAACACAGTCTGTGTGTAGGAGCATGTGCTTGTAACTTGGAGAGACAAGCTCATTATTCTGATGCTAAGGAGCCGTGCGCTAGCTGAAAATTGGTAGATACCAAAGACCGCGCGGAGGTTTAGCTTCCGCTCGCTCGTTAATTATTTCCAATCAGCTCTTGTTGATAAGAGAAAACAAGACTTTGGAATTACCGCACTACGGAAATCTCCGCGACTCCAACTCTGGATTAGCGTCTGAATGCTGAGAAACTGAGATAAACAAATAATAGCGAGTGGAGAACATAAAAAAAACCCCACAAAAATCAAACTTGATGTAACACCGAAGGCCACAAGGTTTTATCAGCCCGAAGTTCAGCTCGACATGTTTTCAGAATCGCGGGTCTAAAATTAACTGAGATTAAAGGCGCCGATGCCTTGACCTCGCTCGAGCTCAGCTGGCAGATGAGAACCTCGTCTTATCTTGTCGACTCTCCTTCCAGGGGCTCGCTCGCACTCTGACAGCTTTTCAATTGACTGAACACGGGCTTCCTCCCCTCTCCTCCTTGACCGACCCCCATCCCCCCACCCGTCCAATCTCACCTGTCAGGGCCGGTGTTTTATCGCAGCGATGGGCCCCACTTAAACCTGACAGGGTGAGAGGAGGATGGGAGGAAGAAAGAGATAAAACGAGAGAGAAAGAGAGGAGAGAGAGCTCGGAGGGATCTGACAAAGCTGATAATTACTTCTGTAGGCAGGGTCCGCATTTGCTAGAGCGGCGGGGCCAGAGTTCTGCACCTCTCTACGGGGCAGCGGTCTCTGAAGTGCTGAGGAGTCACTTCTCTCGTCTCTCAGTCAATCACCGGGCGGAGCTCAACAGTCACGCACACTTCCGTAACCTTCGGCCCGCCGCATGGAGACAGGGATAGAGAGGAGATGTTACTCTGGTGTGACAAGGTGAGGGGGTTGTTGAGGTGCGGAAGCTGTCTGACATGTCCTCAAGACAGAAGGTCACAAAGCAGCGGTGTAGAGCTCTCTCCTGAAAATCACACAGTTCTACTTGAAACCAACTTTCAGCACACCTGGGTCCTTTAAAAATGTATGTGTATATACACAGTATGTGTAAAACTGTCAAATGATGACCATTCTTTATTGACTTCACTGCATGACATGCCAATTAAATAATTAAATGTATTACATGGATATTTAGTGACAAAAGCTCCCAAATTAAGTTCAAGAGACATTACATTAATGCAGGGGTTCTCAAATGTTTTTTTGTCAGCACAACACCTAAGATGTTGTACTTTAAAATACCTTGAAGAGATTAAGTTAATATTTATATAATATAATGGAAAATTAGCATGTTCACATTTACCTGATGCAATTATTAATTATTAGTAGTAGTACATGTAATATATATATATTATTATTATTATTATTATATTTTATTATATTTTATATAATTACATTATATTTTTATAATATTACTTATTTTATATTTATATTATTATATAATATATTTATTATATAATATATTTATTATTTTATTTTATATAATATTTAATATTAAAATTATATATTTAATATTAAAATTATATATATATAATATATATATATAATTTTAATATTAAATAGTATATAAAATAAAATAATAAAATATATTATATTATAATATATTTATAATATATATTAAATATATATATATATATATATATATATATATATATATATATATATATATATATAATATATATATATATATATATATATATATATATATATATATATATATATATATATATATATATATATATATTAAACTTTAGGTTTTCATCTTACAAAACCCTGTTTGGTGAACCCTGGATTAATGTAACTGATGAAAAATAATAAATATTTGATTATTTATTTTTTATGATAAACAGACATAATAAACTGCCTATTTTTGTTGCATTATTAATTTTAATATTAACATTGACATTATTATTAATATTAATGAAGAGTGCATAATGCTAACAGTTATATACATTTTTATATAAATAATGCAAAATGTTTATATTGACATAAAAATAATATTCATGCTGTTAACTTACAGAAATGTCATGAAAACAATATCAAAATGCAGACAAAATAAAGAGACGGTGACTCATCATGATCAAATAAAGTTCTTCATTCATCTTAAATGAAGCGAAGATAGCAAGGTGAGAAAAGGCGCCCAAAAGATAAGTATCATCAGAATTCAAACCAGAAACCTCTGGCATGAGTGAAAAAAGTATTTTTTGTAGAGAGAAAAAAGCCACTGCTGGTTTTTAATTTTATTTGGGTTGCACAAGACTTCTGATTATGTGCTTTACTGTGGCTGTGCTAAAGTACCGAACTTATGACCCACAGTCTGGTCGTTCTACACTCCCACCCACCCTTCCAGCCAAGAGCTCCTCTAATGAGAGCCTTTCCTCTGAAGACCGCAAACATCGCCCATAGCAAAAAACAACAACAAATGCCTGACTAAGGCTATATAATTGGCTGCCACAGAGCAAGAAAGTTTACTAGGAAGGTAGACCAAGCATGACCAGATGCATTTCTTACTATTCTTGTTTGCTTCTTTTTCTTTGCTTTATTCTCTTAAAGAGATAGTTCACCCTTATTGCCTTATTTTAAAAATGTCACTTTAGTCCATTCATTGGTATATAAAGGGATATTCCACTTTTTTGGAAATAGGCTCATTGTACCACTCTCACAGAGTTAAACAGTTGGGTTTTACCATTTTTTAATGTATTCTAGACGATTTTCACATATTTTTAAGAATATCAGTAACCAGACAGTTTCTGGTCTCATTGACTTCCATAGTATATTTTTTTCCTACTTATGGAAGTCAATGAAACTCATAAACTGTCTGGTTACTGATATTCTTATAAATATCAGAAAATCAGGCTGAAATGAATTCGAAAACAGTAAAACTCAACTGTTTAACTTCTGAGGGAGTGATATAATGAGCCTATTTCCAAAAAGTGGACTATCCCTATAACAATTTTTTATTGCCTTTAGGAGCAAAACCTTTTTTCTTTCAAAACCATAAGCTCGAGTCTTGTTCACTTTGTCATGAGTGAAATATAGCTGTCTCTTTTAAATGTCCGTTTACTGTCAGCGGCATATGAAACAGTGTTGTGTTTACATGCTACTCGCAAAATCCTGTCATTGCCACTGTAACAATTTTCTTTAGCATTAGAATGGGCAGAATTATGAGGTTGCAACGAAGTTCCCTTTCCTTGAGATAGAAACTTGCAGCTCGAAAATTGAAGGCCAGCTCAAAAGCACAACATCAAAATCTTATGATTCAATTTGAGCCTTCTGATTGGTTCTGTGAACTTTTGCAAATTGTAGCCTCTTTTTTCTATTTGTAGTGGAGATGAGTGGTACCCGGTGAGTCTTCTACTGTTGTAGCCCATCCGCTTCAAGGTTGTGTGTGTTGTGGCTTCACAAATGCTTTGCTGCATGCCTCGGTTGTAACGAGTGGTTATTGCAGTCAAAGTTGCTCTTCTATCAGCTTGAATCAGTCGGCCCATTCTCCTCTGACCTCTAGCATCAACAAGGCATTTTCGCCCACAGGACTGCTGCATACTGGACGTTTTTCCCTTTTCACACCATTCTTTGTAATCCCTAGAAATGGTTGTGTGTGAAAATCCCAGTAACTGAGCAGATTGTGAAATACTCAGACCGGCCCGTCTGGCTCCAACAACCATGCCACACACAAAATATTTACAGTACATAAAGAGATAAATAAATATATATTTTGAGAATATTTTTCCCAAATACTGAAATTAGAACGAGAAAAAATGAATATAGAAAATAACATTCATTGTGCAAAATATAATTAAAATTATCTTTTTTGATCTTTGGTACGCAAATTGACCAGAATATTTCTGTGACGGATTCATTCGCTTACAATAACCAACTACACGCAGTAAGGCTCTGGCATTAGCAAACACATTCAAACACAATCCACCCCTCAGCACTGCTAGTCTATATCCCTGACTGACAGGTCCAGCGGTTTCTTAACTGCCCTGTAGGTTCGGTAGTTCGCCTTGGCTGGATCGCAGTTCCTCAGCAGGCATTTTCAATTTAAGATATCAGATCCACCGCACTCCTCGCTTGGGAAACGAGTCAGGATGGCCGGGGCCGTGGCCGTCTCGGAACTCCATGTGTTGGAAAGGCAAACGACAGAGGGACCCTGAACCGCTCGAGGCTTGAGAGGCGCATGAGGATTGAACGGCGGCCTTGTCATGCTCCAGAAGCTCGGGGTCTGGAGGCTGCTGTAACCTCGGGGATTAAAACCAGGATTAAAACATCAACTCCACGCCGCAAGAACAGCAAAAATGCTTGCTAAAGCTCAATGAAATATAACTGCCAACAAGTGGATTGAACAGACTGAACAAACTGTACAAAGCTGGCGCAAAAATCTAGGAAAGAACAGATTTGCAATTTCTAATCTTTTTTTAATTCAAACTCAGCGTGAACATTAAAATTAATCTACTTTTTACTTTGTTAATGCACATTCTTGGTCTTTTTGTGTGCAATTCATCAATGCATTTTTAAAATTATGCTCTTTGTCAAATTCTTATCTAGGGTGTTCTAGAAAAGGTTTTTATCCTTGAATGTTCAAAAAACATATTTTACATTGTTGCAACACCTCTCTTCTCAAGTCTGTCTGTAGTTCTGGTATATATGAAGCTCCACCTTCTGATAAGTATAATGTGCTCTGATTGGTTGGCTGGACCAATGTGTTGTGATGGGTTTCAGAAATGTCTCGTCCCTTACCATAATTGTGAGTTTAAACCAAGCAGCGGCAACATTCTAATCTGAAAGCTGAAGCCTACCCGGAAGTGCAATAAACTGCAATACATCTCAAATCCGCTAGAGGGCGGTCCCAAAAGGGAGCAAATATCCATAGACGTCATGTTAAAATCTCCGTTTTCACAGCATAAATTCATATGTTTACAGTTTGGTCCCATGGACTTTTATTGTAATCTTCAATATGTTCCGCGTGCCTGACAACTGTGAGGGGGGGTGAATTTTTTTGTAACTCGATAGTTTAGATCATAATTAGATATAAAATGTATGACAAATAAGGGCGGTTAACTTTGATTGAAAGCTGAGAACGGGCTGCGCAGAGTGAATTTCACATCTCGGCCATGATCTAACACAACACATCATACCACCTCTGTATCCTTTCGGAAACTTTTGTATTTTATTTTCCAAGATTTTCCAGTATGGTGCCGCCCATACCCCCCATAAACAGCTTCAAACCTGCTCTTCAGAAAGTCTATGGGTGACGTCACAGACGCTTTGTCCATATTTTTATGGTTTAAACACGGTACTAACTACAACCAGGCCTCACCCCCTTTTTGTGTATGCCTTAGGAGGAAATTATTTTTTAAATGATGAATATTGTGAGGTGTACATACCTGGAAGAAAAACTACAATCTATAACTACTGTGCTTTGTAACTTTGCAGACATTTTTCATGCTCAAACATCAACATTACACACTAAAGTAATGTTGTCAAAATACTTGAATTTCCAACTACGATACCTTGAAAAATATCTATATCCGATACCACGGGAAAACCGCCATATGTACCGCCATACAGATAATTTGTTCATTTGAGTTTATTCATTAATTTGGCTTTATGTGAGTGCCACTTATATAGATCAGCATTGCACACACTTTTGGTGTGAGCCCAAAACCTGCAAAGAATGAGTACAAATCAAGCGCAAACAAACATTATTTAACCCGGAGTGAATGAATAAGTCGATTCACACGTTAGAGAGAAGAAGTGAGAACACGCAGCTAGTATTGGTGTACTGATATTGCAAAAAAAAGGAGAATTGGAACGGTTTCAGATATTTCACTATCGATACATATCGGAATTTGACAAAACGTAAAGTTTTAGGAGAGATGAAAATGTAAAAAATATATTAGGACACCTGTTAAATTGTGAACCTCTGAATTTCTCAAAAAAAAAATTCTGCACTCAAAAAAAAAAAAAAGAAACAATCCATTGTTGACAAAAACAAAATTCTTTGTGTTAACCTTTCAATTCCAAACATCTGGCTCTATTCTGTCACGAAACGTCCACTTTTTCCTCTCGTTTCACGATCTCATTACAAAAGTAAAAAGGGTTCCCAACACTATTTCATGTCGACTTTAAAGAGATGGCCTCAGTCTGCTTTCAGCTCGGATGTTATAGTAAAAGAACAAGGTCATACACTACCAACAAAGACACAAAAACTGAAGTAGTCATGACAGATGTTCTTCTGTGCTCTGATTGGCAGATGAGACGTCCCCAGGGGAAGCTCATTACCCAGGTGCCAACATCGTTTGTATAACCTCAAAGCACTCGCCTCTCTGCCATCTTTGCACCTAAGACTGGCACTCACCGACAGCTGGTACAAAACCTGAGAGACTCGAGAGGGACAGGAGAGGAAACAAGCTAACACAAACACTTACACACGTAAATCACGTACACTCGATCTGACGAACTGAGCTCAATGGCGTGTTGCCATGCTACACGATACCTCGCACGCTGGGACGGCCTTGCGAGATTATCGTTTCAAATCCCTCTTTAAATCTAGCACAAAGCATGCTGGGAGAGAATTAGTCACAAGCCATCTGCAGGTTTAACGGTCAAAAGTGTTATTTTTATATTATCAAACAAAGTCAAGTTTAAGAGTCATCTGGTGAATTCAGGATTTTAATGTTTTGAGTGATTGCCCTCCTTTCCCTAAAATTAGCTAAGGCACAAAAGATCCCACAGTGCTTTGTTCTGTGGGGGTTCGGCTGAACAGCCATACATGACAGAAGGGATCCAGAAGAAAAACGGCTTTCAAAAATATCCATAGAGCAAATTATTTTGACGTAAAATCCATTTCAAAATAGACTAACCACACGCTCTAAAGAGGGTAAAAAAATCGTATCTAAAAAGTTGATTCTCTGTAAAGACATCCACCAATCAGTCACTGCTGTTATCATGGAATCAGAAATCGAACTGGATCGAAAAGCTGGATTCAAGTTAAAACTGCTAGCTAGCCAGTCGCTAGTTAACAATGCTTTTTTAGCAAATTTGTTGTCGAGGAAAATGACAAAACAATAAAAAGGACTTTTAAACTATTGTAGTTTCAGCTAGGCTATAGAAAAAAAATCAGCCAATATTTTTTGGAAATTTAAACATGTGAACTGTTGAACAATAAATTGAAAGCTAAATCATCTTTTTTTTAAATCGCAAAGCACATTAATAAAAAGCATCTACCCTTGCTTGAGCAGAGGTAGTTTACATTTGCTATGTATTTACTGTAGAAGCACTTAAACCGGGCAAACATGTGACTATATTAGTCAATTGTGCAATATTTGTAGGTTTTTGGAGACATAGATGGTAACATATTAAAGCTACCTGGAAAAAAAAGCTATTATTTAAAATATTTTAATATAAAAAATATAAATGAAATATTATACACTACCGTTTTTCACTTACCATTGGTAAGATTTCTTTCTTCTTTTTATATTATCTTGTGCTCCCAAATTCTGCATTTATTTGATGAAAAATACATTATAGTAATCAAATATTAGTTTAGATTTAAAATACCATAATATGCCCTTTATCCTATGATGGCGAAGCTGGGATTTCAGCATCATTACTCCAGTCTTCAGTGTCACATGATCCTTTCAGAAATCATTCTAATATGCTGATTTTCTACTCAAGAATTACTTTAGAAACACGTTTCTACGAAGACCATGCTTACAATGAATTATAACTCCATTTATAGCTCCAAGCACATGAATGGCTTGACCCAGGGTTTCCCAGCTGAACAAACCATCACATTCCCTCCACTGGCTAGTTGTCATCCCACAGTGCATCCTGGTGCCATCACATTCCAAGGTAAACATATAGACCCCTTTGCGCCGACATCACAGTTACGTCATCGGCGCTAGCTGAAGGCAAAACAAAGTGAAAACTGGAAGCGGCTAATGCAAACCTGCACAGATTCAGCTACATAATAAGGAGCTTAAATTACTTTTATTGTTATTACATATCATCGTATTGTGTTGTTTGCTGCTAGTATCAATGAAAATGAATATGCTGTATCTGGACTTTTTATTTCTAGAAAATATTCACATGATTAAAATCGCACCGTAATGTCACTGTTTACATTGCCGTTGTCTATGCGCTGGCTCGGCAGAACTGCAGATCGTACACACAAGTCTTGTACATGACCATTCAGCACATAGTTATAGGCATCTAAATATTTATATGCCCTCAGTTTCTCTTACGATCGGTTTCTCTATAAGGTAGGTGTAGAAGTTAGGCCACTCAACCGAGGTAATGTAACGTTAATCCTGTCAGATCGTCCATGCATTGAGTGAGCGTGTTAGGCGGCTGCAGGGTCGGTCAGATCTGGTTCTGTTGATTAAACTTTTCAAATAACAATCGTGGTCCTGGACAGTGAGTGACCTTACACATCAAGATAAAATCTGATTTTCTTCAGTCATTGTTAAAAAACAAGATAACAAAACTTGCTTACTTGCATTAGTTAAGCGGCCAGAGGGCTTGTTCTGCCTCCACCTAAGCTTCGCCCACATAAAAGCGTCACCGTGTTTACCAACTGTAAAGGGGTATATAGACAGACAGTTTGATGTAAAAGAAAATGGAACTAGGACCAGGCAACCTTCTTTCACTTCTCCAATGTCCAAGGCCTTGTTAGGAGATGATCAATGACCAACAATATTTCGTTTGACCTCTTGACTGGATCATAACATGTTTGCTCGTCAGTGTACACCACTGTAAGTACAGTTTTTGTTTTGTTTTTTAACCAGGAGATCACCTCACTGAGTTTAAATCAGGAAGGCCAAGATAGGCTAAGGAATTCAGAGTGAAACCTTTTTCAGTTAAAGGGATACTCCACTTTTTTGGAAATAGGCTCATTTATCACTCCCCCAGAGTTAAATAGTTGAGTTTTACCGTTTTCAAGTGTATTCAGACGATTTTTTGATATTTCGAAGAATATCAGTAACCAGACAGTTTCTGGTCTCATTGACTTCTATATTTTTTTTTTCCTACTATGGAAGTCAATGAGACCAGAAACTGTCTGATTACTGATATTCTTCTAAATTTCAGAAAATCAGCTGAATGGATTTGAAAATGGTAAAACTCAACTGTTTAACTCTGGGGAGTGGTAAATGAGCCTATTTCCAGAAAAAGTGGAGTATCCCTTTAACCATTACATTTTTTTGTCGGAGGGCCCAAAAAACACCCCCAAATATGGCAATGATCTGATTTATCTTGGAGCTGGTAAGATTCGTTCAGTGAATCTTCTGAAATGCCCATAGAGAAAACGAATGAGGAAAATGCATTTAGAGATAGGAAAGAGGTAGAGACTGTGATGGAGAAGAAAAGTAGTGGGAAGGAAAGTGAGAGACGAAAAAATTGTCAGCCTCAGTGAATGGCGAGCAGCTCTGGGCGGCGGTGGGGTCATGGTGAGCTACAAACAATCTGCATTAATTACAGCAGCTGGAGATTCACTCGAGCCCAGAGAGAACAAAACGCTTGCGTCTCCTGCATAGGAGGAAAGAAATTGGCTTTAATGAATCGCATGTGCAATTCAACTTCGCCAATTCCACACCCGGCTTCAGAGAGGTGAGAGAAAGACAGATAGCGACCACAACATGAAGTTGATAGCAGAGAATAATAATCGATGTTTGGGGGAGGGGGGCTATTCGGATGTTGCGTTTACGTTAATGAGAATCTGGCATATTCGGTTCCTTCCGCAATGCACTTGCTTTCATTCTACTTGCCGAGAAGGGACAGAAATGACCTATCTCCATAGAAACCAGGCCATATTCCTTTGAAAGCACTAGAGCAAGGCTACGACGGTGTCTTGCTTTTGACCCTATCATCAATTATAGAGTATTTCAGGAAGTAAACTAGAGGACCGCAGAAAGGCTTACCTTGCCGGCAACATGATCATTAATTTAATGAAACATCTTCAAGGCACTAAAAAAAAAAAAAATCTCATCTCTATTCAGGAAAGTCAAGGTTATTATGAGGCTGTTATCAACCGGAACAAAATAACCTTTTTTTCTCAGGCGTGTTTGTTTAGTAAATGTCTGCATCAAATTTTTAAACTTGCAACCTTTAAACTAGGTTCTCTTTTTTGGCCACTTAACTAAAAACAAATCTCTTTGAAGTCGTCTAATTTGGGTGACCAATTATTCTAGCTAATCAAATAAAAAATAAAAATAGTTGCAAGAAACTTTTGATTGTTCCTTAATGCAAAATCCTGCCCTGAACACAAGCAGATGTCGCTGATGCTCATTTTAATCTTAAAATATCTGCATTACAATTAAGTGACAATTTTGTAATATCTCCTTACTTTATATTGGCTTCACTCCTTGTTGCAGCAGTGTGAAACTGTTCAGCGGACAACTTGAAGCGTTCCTTATTCTGCAACACAAACAATAAAGACACTGATTATGTGATGAATCTTCATCTGAACATCTCAATCAACTGACTGCAAGAATGAACAAAGCTGACAGAATAGTATAAAATAGAAAAGTTCTTTTTAGGGATGCACAATATATATCGGCCATCATATCGGTATCTGGCCAATATTTGTTCATTTTTATGTTATCGTTATCTGGCCCAAGTAATAAAATTAGGCTGATATATTAAAGCTGATAGATAACACTTGACACTTGAGACACTTAAAGTGTGCACTGTTCAACATTATTGATCTTAATAGCTTGAAATATGATTGGAATCAAACAGAAAAAAATATAGTTAAGTGCAAAATGTGCCGTCATATCGGCTACATGAAATTATAATGAGAACATTATAATTGTGTGATTGGGAAATGGATTTTAATTGTGAAACTTTTGTTTTTGCAATCAGGCTCTGAAAAATTACATAAAAATTGGATTTAGATTTATCGGCCGATATATGGGTTATCGGCTTTTGAATATAAAGAATTATCGGTTATCAGTCTTGGCCAAAATGTTCACATTGGTGCATCCCTAGTTTTTTTAAATGATTGGTGATATTTGGTGTCCAAAAACTACAATTCAAAATTCAAAAGTATAAACATTTCAACTGATTCCAAACTTTTGCAGTGCAAATATTCTTAAAAGGCTATTGGGAAAAAAAATCCATCTTAGGAAGACAATTATGGAACCTAAAGTGAGTCACATCGAGACACTGAACACTATTTTGTATGTTTCTGATTTTCCCTTCTGCAAGGCAAAAAAAACAAAATGGAAAAGAGCCATATGAAGCTACACTCGTCACAAAATCTAAAATATATAGACTTTAGAACCAATAAATCCTGAATTATTTAAATTAAGAGTTTTCAGCTTTCTAATACTACCTCTACCTCCAGTAGAATAATGTTTGGCTGTTTAAGCACTTACACTTAACATGTTAAGGGCTTTAATGAAGTGTTAGGCACCAGTAACACACAGGAAATGTGAGGACACCTTTATCAAATTGTGATGCAATAAAAATACAAAGCCATTTACAGAACCTGCAAGAAACCAAATGTTATTTTTTGTGCTCATCATTTTATTTTTCCCCTGATGTTCACTTATGCAACAAGGTTTTGTGCACCAAAACAAAAAATAATTTAGTTACCTATGACCATTTTCCACACTCGCGTCTCTCTCTCTGATCCTAAGAATGAAACACTTCTTTTATTGCTGTGCCATTGAAGTCAGCATGAAATCAAAATGACTATTCTTGTTTTTTCATGGAATATTGCAGCATTTATTATTAGAGATTTATCCGATCACATCATTTTTATTTAATTAATGTACCCTTGTTGTCTTCTTTAATCAAAATAACTTCCCTCTCTCTTGCTATGACATTTCTTCTCTTCTCTGATGACATGTTTACTGTCAAGAGAGTGGGACAACCTGTCACTCACATGAGATCGACCAATAGCAAATCATAGCCATCCAATGATCCAATCAACTCCTGATGGATAAAATCAAAGTCCCGCCCTTATTTTTTCTCGTCTAAGAAGCCGCTTCACTCGGAATTGCGTCACAATAGAGAAGAAAAGACTTCCGCAACTTCAGTTTAATGCTGAATTCAATATGTAAACGGTATCTACACACATAGTCAAATGAGACGAAAATAAATTTACAGGCTTTCTCTAACAGTAAATCACCTGAAGCAAAAATATTGCTTCCTGCACTATAGAGATTTTTCCAAATCAAATACTGGCATTTTTTTTTTTTAAATGAGGGAAAAAAAAACCAAGACTTCCTGTTTCAAAAGAAAATACAAAAGCCTCTAACTCACGATGGCGGGCGACATTTCTGAACACCGTATAGGCATTTCTGACGTGTAAATGTGGGCGGTCATGCGATGATGTATTCATAAAAATGCTCTCCATCACCAGCCACATTATTGACTCAATCTTATTCTACGGGCTTGAAGCTGTAGAAAGTGTTAAATAGCATGTGGGTGGATCCTTTATCATATGCAAATAAAGAGTGAAAACTGTTGAGTGTGATGCAGTCTAGCAGGATTACCGAGCACACTGACCCAAATACATTTCCTGAATCCCTTTATCCTTTCAGGGAGCAATCCCTGACAGATCTTCAATTCAGGGTCATTTTCATGCCAGCAGGAAACACTTAATACTGTAAAACAAAACTAATCCTCAATAACAAGAGCTTTCCTGCCTGGGCCAGTGAGCTTAGGACCCTGAATTCTGTAAATGAAAAACACTTGCGATATAGATCTGAAGCAATTGTTGAGATTTACATGGGCCCTTTGGATACTTTCAAAGCCTTTGACATTTTACATGTCTTCATTGCAAGATGAAGATATACTGACCATCACAGCTGCATTACAGCAATTGACACTGCATGGATTTATGTTAAAAAATGAACAAGTGACTAAATGAGAACACTGAGAGGAAAGATCAGGGTTACTGAAATGAAAACCCCCTCTCGCATCCTTGCATGCTTTAGCAGAGAGACGTCCCTTCCTGTAGCATCTCAGCAGGAAGGGATTTGTGTCGTTATAATGCACGCAGCTGGCACCTGCTTTGTCATTCTCCTCTTTGCCTGGCACTGACCCATCAGTGACACCCTTGCCTTTCAGTCACAGCCACTGCATTTCTAATCCAATCAGCATTTTAATCTGTATCGGGCAGCTATGCTTTACTGCAGGGTGCATTTGCTGCAGACTCTCCTCCTAAGGACGAGCACTTCCTGTGACAGACAGGGATCAGCACTGGAAATGATATGGACATGAAACATTAACCATCCATGTATGACAGTAAACCATGTGTCAACGTACTGTATGAAGAAACAGTGGCATAGTTAGACCACACTTTTCAAGACTCTCTAGCTATGTATATACTGCAAAGATTGAGAGGTTCAGGTTTAAATCGTAAAAGCAAAAAAAATTATAAAACATTGGTTGAATGGTTAAATTTAGTGTCACTTACACAAATAAAGTACTAGGACCAGGCATCTGCCTGGGGCCTATCCAACGGTCATACAGTAGGGCTAAACCCTATCTGAGTAGGGCACAGATGGGTGATACAATTTAGCCAACAGATTCGAAAGGGATACTCCACTTTTTTGGAAATAGGCTCATTTTACAACTCCTAGAGTTAGAACAGTTGGATTTTACCATTTTCAATCTATTCAGCCGATTTTCTGATATTAGAAGACATCAGTAACCAGGCAGTTTCTGGTACTCATTGACTACCATAGCAGTATATGTTTTTTCCTACTGATGGAAGTCAACTGGCATTATCTTATTCAATCAAATAAAAATAATGCAGGTAAGGATTGTTCTGACTTCAACCACCCGCAAATACATCAGGAGCTAGTCTTCACTTAGAACAGTAAAAACAGATATTATGTCAGAAAGGCCTCGTTTACTAGCCTGGATGCCAGCCCGAACTCCGCCGGCAACATCTTTGGTTCGGGAAGTTCGGTCTGGACTCGAATCCATTAGAGTAATTATGAGTCAGACAAGAAAAGTTCAGGCCAATCAAATTGCCAGGACAGGCTTTATACGGATGATGGACAGATGATCTGCAAGGACGTAATCATCATGATTATCAAAGAGCGCTAACTGGTTTCCCTCAAAGATGACTGCAGCTGGAGAATTGAGATGTATAGAATTCTGCTGTTGCGTCTGTTGTGAAATAAATCGACAGCGCATTAAATTTAAATAGACAAACAGAACTGCAATCAAGGCATTTGTCGATTGGAAAGATATTTTTGCCGTCCTTCCAACATGATCGGGCTAAAGTGTAACTTATCAGCTGGCTCTGATGATCACTGAGAAATGGGACGTAATGTAAAGCCTGTGTTCGTTGTGGTTTCTCCTTTGGTCGCACTAATGAGGACCAAGTAAAAGAAGCAACACTCGTTATTGTACTTCTACAAAAAAGGAAGTTCTGTAGTTGACAACTGTATGCAAAGTAGTTGACTTTCTGCGTTGCTCTGATTGGTTGTAGGTTTACCGATATCCAATTGAGTGCAGTTTTTTTTCTGGTTCTGTTAAAGACACGCTCATAAATCAAAGCCCTAACGGAGTCATTTTAGACTCCATATTCTGACAAGATATAATGATGAAGTGAGGCTACTCGTTTACATCTTAAAAGCCATGTCCAGATTTACTTGTAGACGATTACATAACTGACTCAAAGATACATACCGAAAACGTAATAAGGCTGAATAACAGATAACAACATAACCCAACGTTTTGTCAACCCATCAGAGTCTGTTTTTGCATTACCATACTGAGATGCAACACAGAAAGCGTATGCAAAAAGTGCTCTTCTTGATTGTAATGCTGCTCCACCTCCCTGCTTCTCGCCATTACAGAGTGGACGAGCACTGTAACACCCCTGCAGCCCCTGACATCAGCATACACTCAACACAGCATGAAAAATGGAATTATGTATGATTCTGCTTAAGAATATTAAAACGGAAAATTTTAAATACTTTGAAGAAAAGTTAATTTAGGATTTGGCAGTGCTGGTGCCCCAGTCCAAAGAAGCCAGATATGCCGCTCGTCTCCGTCCAGGTGAGAGCCTGCCGCAGTCGAGTTAGGGAATTTCTAGAACGAGGGCTCGAGTTGACAGCACGTCAGCCCAGCTGCCAGGTTTTCAGGAGGATTATTATCTCGTACCCACACTCAAGTGCTTTGCAACTAGTGACAAGGGAGAAAGAGCAGGGGGGGTGGGGGAAGTCTGAAAACGGCAGGGCAATGAAAAAGAAAAATCTTGTCTGAGAGTGCGAAGCAGCTAAGAGCGGACGCAGACATGAGTAGAGAGAGCTTTAGCGGGATCAGGGAGCGCCAGCGCTAATTCAAAATGGTGTTGGAATGCTGCTGTTTACAGCTTGGCTCAGCTGTGCTAACTCACCGTCTTTGGCAGAATTTATGGATGTTAGGCGATTATGCGTGCCACCTTCAAAAAGAAGTGGGGGGATTGCCATGTTTGCTGGGGTAAAGGCATTCGCCACTTGCGGCGTGGAGAACGTTCATGCGGTGGCTCGCCTGCAGATAGAGATGAGCCTTCAGCCGCACCTGCCATCGACGGGAAACGGGTGAAGCGCGGATGGATACACCACACCTCTCAGAGGTCTGTCATTAAGAACCACCCCACCCCCGAAAAAAACTCCTGCTGGGGTAACAGCAGTCTGAGCAGACATGCCAACTGCTTGCATTATCCTTCTCGCGTGGTCTAACTGCGTCACACGGCAAGTAAAGCCAGAATGCAAACACTCTGTGCGCCCTTCATTGCCAGCTTCTGATCCCTTTGGCAAACGACGCTTCCTTGTAATGAGGTAAATATAAATACTGGGGCATCTGACACACTGGGTTGATCCTATTTGCTATTAGACAGAAAATAGCTCGTCTGTAACCTCAATGTGTGCGAGATAGCGAGTGTGTATGTTTGTGTGTACGTGTGTGTATAGATGGGAGGGGAGCTCCCAATGTAGAATGTTTATTTATGATGATCGCACAGTAATTAGCACTGGGTCGCCATTAATCCTCACAGCCTGTGTCTGCCCTCAGCCAGCGACGGAGATTGACACAATCTCCGTCGGACCACCTCCTCATGCCTTGATGGAATAATTGTGGCATAAATTTAGTTAACCGCTTCCCTACCACCCATCTAAGAGACTAGGGTTGGGTACCGAAAATGGGCCCCAATATGGAACCAGTACCTAAGAAACCGGCATGTAACCGGATTAGGGGTGTGGTGGTTATTATATAACCGTGATATCGACAGTTATAATACTTGAACACCATCATTAGAACTCATATAACCACCACTTCACTTTACTTTACTAACATGTATTATAGAGAATGAATTAGTAAATACTAATATCAGCTTACGAGGGAAACAGAGGCAAAGTTGGTACTTCGGAGGCTGCTACTGCTGGAGATGATTCGGGAGAGGTCTGTGCACCCGTAACGGATCAGAGCATGCTGCTGTCACGGAGTAAAGCCTTGTTTATACTCAACACATCCACACAAGCGCGAAGGTACGCACCGCAAAAATTACGCATTGGGTGCGCGAGACCAGCAAGACCCCATTTCGTTGCAAAGTTTTTTTTTGTTAAGATTTTGTTAACTGTGTGCGATTTCTTAAAACAAAGCACGTTTTTTGGAACGTTTGTTTGCTTTTTTTTTGTTAAGGATTTGTTTACCGTGTGCGATTCCATTTAATGGAAAGCACATTCACTCCTTGCTGTCTTGCTGTTTATTTTAAATAAACGTAGAGCGAGTAGCTAATCAGTGTCTGCTTGTTTATTCAAACTAAGTTGTCCTATAACAGGCGAACAGTTATTCAACCGAACGTCCCATAACACTAGTAATATAGTTTTTTATAGTAATTTAGTAATTTAATTATTGTATTTGGGTTAGGTGGCTTAGGTTTTATTGCGAATTTGTTATTTAAATTTGTTGTGTTTTGTATTTAGACTACTTATATTTACTAAAACATTTAATATATTCAATTTCAACAAAAAAAACTTTAAAAATGTCATTCACCATGTCATTTTGAGGCTCACTTTTTTTAAAGTATTGGTTCAGGTACTTGGTACCGTTTTAAAAGTATTGATTTGGCACCAGTATTGAAAAAAACAAAAAAATAAAATAAAACAATACCCAAAGCTATAAGAGACTTTGGAGGACTTTGAATCAGGGATGTGCACTGATTCAGATTTGAATTTAGAATGCCTTTTACATTCAGTTTCTGAATTTGAATTGGATTTAAAACGATGTACACTGTACAGAATTGGAATCAGTATGTAAGGAAGTTGAGTTCAAATGAATTGAAATGCAAAGAAATGTATAACTCATTTTTAACTACAATCTATCAGGTATGAAAGCAAGTCTGTGAGGGACAGACTGACCATATTTTCAATGTCATCTGCTGTAAAAAGCTGTATAAAGCTCTTAGTTGACTTATAATTTTCCACAGCTGTTGTTATCTGCAGTTTTCTCTACTGAATATATATACACATCTGCTGAAATTTCTTGGAAAGATATTTTTGCAGGGTTTCGTCAGCAGAACAATATAAAAAAA
Organism: Hybognathus amarus; assembly: GCA_030378365.1. NCBI lineage: Eukaryota > Metazoa > Chordata > Actinopteri > Cypriniformes > Leuciscidae > Hybognathus > Hybognathus amarus. Next base: position 64,691 of record JAQIUQ010003303.1, read on the forward strand.
ATACATAAATAACAGTACAACCCACTGAAGAGATGTATGTCTATGTCTATCCCTCACAGCCTCGCTTTCATTCACGTTAATAATTAAAAATGGCGCTGCTGTGAATAAGGTCTATAGAAGGACATACAGACAGATAGAGTGATGATGGATATAACAAGAGTCCAACAGACCAACAGACAGATAGACAGACCAATAGATAGATAGACAGAAAGACAGACTGCAGTGTTTGAGTCACTAATTCCCAGAATGCATAGCAATATTTGAAATAAAATAAACATTTGTGAACCAGGGTGGAAAAACGCTTCACTTCCCAGAATGCATTACCTGAGCATGTTCTCTGAACTGCTACGCCAAAGCTCCATATTCAATCAAAATCAGCAGTATTCACTTTATACCTTCCCATACAAGGACTAATGTCCAGTGAAATATTCGAAACGTAGATTTAATAGAAACGGACAAAATGGAAACCGGTGCTTGGAAGTGTATTATAAATCTGTCTCCGGCTCAAAATGAAACATGAATTAAGTCTGAAAGACAGTGGAGTGTAAATCTGCTGTGAGCGAACAACGTTAACTGTACACCGTGGAACAAATCCCTCTTTTCAGAGACACAAGCGTTCAAATTATCAGCCCGGCAAAGCCACCATGGATGTCGTCCCAGTGTTAATATTTCCCTTCGCAATTCTTTGTTTTCGCATCATAATGGAGCATGTACCAAAACATTCATCTCCATCTCCTTCCCCTGAATCACTGGACCCAAAGTGAATAAACAAAAAGGCAATTCTTCAAGCCAGTGAGTGAGCAACCCTCTTAGTACAGCTTATATGAACAAAGCAAGAAGAGAAGAGAAGCTGAACAAAGTGAGGGAGTCAAATAGAGAGGAATTATCTCTTAAAGCTGTCAAGGTGGCTGGGTTATTCTTGTTCTGAATACAGCGTATGACAGAGAGAATACAAATATTGCATTTAATGGCATATTCTTTAGTCACTGAATTTAAAACGACACCACATATTATTATTAATGGAGGAACGGTCTTGCAAAATGTTTTGTTCCAAACACCGTATTCAACCAAATTTGTTTGAATCGGCTGTTAATATGCAACAACACTATGGGGTTGTTGTTTTTTTTGGACTGAGATTATACAAGTATTTCATTCCAGGAAAATAAAGTGACTCAACCAAATTCATTTAGAGGTTAATATGCAACAAGGTTAGAAAAGGAGTCATTGTTTAAATACTGCAGTGCATTCAAATGTAAGGCTTTAAGACCTGCACAAATATAATTAATACTGTAAGCCCATTGAGAATAAACCAAAACAATTGAATATGTATTAAAGGGCTAGTTCACCCAAAAAATTTTAAATTCTGTCAGTATTTACTCACTCTCATGTTGTTCCAACCCCATAAAACCTTTGTTCATCTTCGGAACACAAATTAAGACATTTTTGATGAAATCTGAGAGCTGGATCACTCCTGCATACTAGTCATAGGCTTCTTGAGGGATTGAAACTTGCCAGACTCAAAAAGTTATTAAAGACATCATTAAAATAGTCTGTAAAGTGACTACAGTGGCTCAATCTTAACTTTATCAAGCGGCGAGAATAGCTTTTTGTGCAAAAACAAACAAAAATACAGACTTTATTTCAACTATTCACTTCCTTCTCTATGGGCCTCTAGTCAGTTAACGTAGTGTGATAGCGTAGAGCTACGCCACAGGTAGGCTCACTATTGGCCGTTATTAAACTAGTAACCTGTAACCTGACTCGAGGCAGAGAGAGAAGTAAATGAATAGTTGGAATAAAGTCGTGTATTTTTGTTGTTTTTTTGCGCACAAAAAGTTTTTAAAGTTAAGATTGAGCCACTGTAGTCATTTGGACAATTTTAACGATGTCTTTAATAACTTTACGAGGCCGGAAAGTTTCAATCCCTCAAGAAGCCTATGGACTGAGTATAGAGGAGTGATCCAGCTCTCAGATTTCATCAAAAATATCTTAATTTGTGTTCCGAAGATGAACGAAGGTCTTACAGGGTTGGAACAACATGAGGGTGAGTAAATACGGACAGAATTTTCTTTTTTGGGTGAACTAACCCATTAAAAATGGTTTAAGTAACAATGTATCAATATATATGAATAAGAGATTGAGCAATATTATATTTATTTTGACAATACAATAAAAATGCGTTTAAAGAAAGAGAGATGCAATGTGCATTCTGGGAAAAAACGTGACTCAACCACAATAGACCAACCCTCTATGGACTCATTGAAGCTTGGGTCGCCATTGGCTAGTAAATTATTATTTTATTCGCCAGACTTTTTACATAGAATGCATAAACAATGCAAATGGGAATTTTTTTTTTTGCATAAATATAATATAAAATATAAATTTCAAACAAGTCTTCAATAAAATAAGAACAAACAGTCAAACTATAAGTAAAACCCACAAATTAAAGCTATAGAACAAAGATACAAAAAGAATAAACAGTGCTTTTCTGCTTTTTCAGGTATTAGTTAATATATAGATTTGGAAGATTAGCTACTGAAATTTAATCTCATGTAAAACAACACTTCATAAAATTCATCTATATTTAATTTATGCAGTGAAGATTAAATAACAAAAGTAACTGGGAGTAACTCATTTTTTGCAGGAAGTTTTTTGATGTTTGATTAACATTAAAAACAGACAGCACCAGGAATATTAGGCTATTGTCACTTAAAGGCGTAATGCACAGATCCTGATATACTGATACTGTAACACATTCTTTGTCTTTCTTGACTGTTTACACAACTATCTTTGCTAGGATTCTCGCCAAGACAAGCATTTTGACATAACTTTGTGTGAAATTGTCCGTTTATGCACAAGACATGAAAGAGAACTCCATTCAGTAAAAACTAACTAATTGTACCAAGTACAATTTCTGATAAAAATAACTTAATTATAGTAACGTGGGTATTTGTAATTCATTAGTTCACACCTCTAAAATAAAGTAACTCAACAATGTGAAAAAATGGACAACTACTTCCATACAGCACGCCACAGTTACACGATGGGCCATTTTCCTACGGCATGTTGGTAAAGAGGGGAAGCAAATCTCACTTTTTTTGCCTGCTGCATGCAGTCGATAAGACCTCAGGAGAGCGTAGGAAAAAAATGGGGAGGGAGTGCAAGAGAGAGTAAACGAATGAGGGGGGACTGAGGAAAATCACAAATCTTGGAGAGCGACTCTGACTTCATTTGCCAATAGCTGAATGGTTTTGAGGCTTTGGCTAAAGCACTTTCTGCACCATTGCCCCTTGCCGCGCCGAGCAAGCCCTTTCCATTTAACGTAACTTTATTCGTTTTTTTACACCAATGGGGGTTAATCAAGGTGTGAACTCAGCGGATAAAGGCAGTTGGTGTTGCTGCCCATCCAAATGGAGCCAATGCACTTCAGATTCCCACTTCAGTGCAGTTTGAACCATTATGATCTCTGTCCAGTCATTTACAAAGGATAGATGGCTGAAGGTAGGGCAGTGGAAAATGGTCCTGCTTGGGCATTATCTCTCTCTGAAAGTGACTGAATGTGGCAGTAGAGGATAACCTGTGCATTCATCCTCAAATATTATGGCGTAACTAGAAATGTGTACAAACAGACGCATGTCGCTTATGACGACTATAGCCATGCGTGAAGCGGAAAAACTGAAAACAGCGCGTAAACAAGTTCTTAACCACCCACTGATCCGGAATCTGCTTAAGCATACCTTTCCTTGAGGCTCCGCATCATAACTTTTACTTCTCTGAAAAATGTCAGGGATCAACTGTGAAAATTATATGGGAAACAGAACTTAAAAGCCAGACATTTCAAAGTTTTCCGGAGAAATTGAATGGATGCCGTACCATGGTATTTGATCATTTACACACTGAAACCATTAGTATCAGTGAACCATTTCTTCAGTATTTAGCGTGTGTGCAAATTTCATGGAATTGGAGAATACCAAAGATAAATTTAGTGAAACTGACAGGAAGACACCAACCTTCTTCTCTAGTTGTGTGATCTGTTCCTTGTAGAAAGCTTCCAGTGCCTTCAGCTCCGCCTCCTTATTTCTCCAGCTGTTTCCCCTGCAAGGAAGTAAATGAGTTTACTCATTCATTACAAAGAAAAATTTCTTGTTTTGTAAAGAAAAGAAAAATTGCATGCAACTTTTAAAAAAAATAAACATTTTGTCAACAAAAAAATTAATATTAAGCATTAAAAGCATTACAAAGTGAATTCTTTAACAAATATATAAAAAAACTACTTATAAAAATACATTAATACAATATAATACATATACATTAATATATACATTATATATATATATACACATGTACATTACACAATACATTCAAAATATATATTTTTAGGTTGCTCATTTTGACCAATTGCAAAAATTAAGAAGCTTGTTGCATATTTTTATTTTTGTAAAGATTCAATAAAATTTTTTTATAATAATAGTAGAGAAAAAGCATTTAAGAATGGGCCACGCATTTTAACATTTATTGCAAATAATAAATAAAACACTGCTGGAAAAAATATATATAAAATATAAAATTGCCAGTTAAAATGTTGGTAACTACTGGCTTGACTGAGCCAGCAAGTGGGGAAAAAATTATTGTTGAGCCTAACTTCTACCTTAGAAATAAATGTGAGGCAAACCAAAAAGTGACACACTGCCTAGGCTCAGGCCTGTGATCAAGTTGGTGATATTAATTTCAAAAAACATTTTTAACCATAAGGCTTTTAAGCTCAGGACATTGAAAATACATTGGAATTTCACTATTTATTGGCATTTCTAGAACATTCGTCAAGGTTTTCAGATTTCTGGGCACCAGAATTAGCAAATGCTTTCGGCAACATATGTCCAGACTGGTACAAAACTGTTGACCAAACTCAAGAGAGACCGGACGTAGGACATCGCCACAGCGCAGCGTCGCTCAAACAGCATGGAGCAAAATCTCTTAAAACCGCTCTGCCGACTCTGCCAGAGACTTTAGGAAACGGACAGCTGGTGTAAGGATTTACAGCCCTCAAAAAAATCTTTGAGGAGGATTTACAACACGGAGGGATTCCAAAAATAAACAGAAAGTGAGTCGCAAGAGAACGACACACAATTTAAAGGTGATTTCGATCCATGCTTGTGACGCTTCCAACAGGTGTGTAATAACTGCATGTGATCGGTGAGGTTGGCACAGATTATGCATGCACAAAGCGTGAGGGGATTGCCTGAGATGATATGGACTATTTATGAGCATGCAAACATCTGTGCTTTTGAAAGGCAATAGAAATGATAGCCATACACAACATTGAGGGATGTACAAGCACAAGCATACATACAAAAACGAGTTCAAAGCTGCAAAAAGAACAAGTATTCTTACAATATTCAACAAGGGAGCAGAGAAAGCGACATGCTCGCACACATACGCTCAATCCCCCCTGTAATTAGCATCTCTCTCATTCCGGAACTATGTACCGAGGCACGGATACATTAAGCCCAGCGGGATACAGCACTCACACTGTCGTGCATCCTCACATAGACACATGCGCACGAGAGACGCCCTCGTGGCGCTGACCGGGAGAGGCGCATCTACGGTAGGAGCCAGACAACAGTGCACAACAAAGCACAACCCCAGATTACGGGCATACATAATCACCCCCTTCCCCTCTGTCTCCTGTCTTGAGCGAGCAGTAAATCACCTCCATCAGCATGAGCATCATATGCAATTTTCTAGCTGGGTAGCTCCAAAAACCGCCACGGCGGCCGACACGGTTTGCATGCTCACAATCAGGGCTTAATGCATGAAAACCAAAACACCATGTTTAAATGAGGAGGGAACAAGACGTGAAGAGATAGGAGAGAAAGAAAGAGAATGAGAGAAATGCAACAACGACTGTAGAATAGGCCGTGCTTACCCAGGCATCCCGTTCAGAGGCAGGCTTGAGAAAGGGAGAATGAGAGAGAAAACATCACTTAACACATAGCTAAAGAAAAACACTAAGGCCAGAGATAGGTCCTAAACATATTCGATGAAGTGTTTGAAAATGCACATCCATCTGTTAATTATTAGGTTTGAAGAAGGCATGAAATGACATT